>CM056049.1:3828875-4241375 GCA_029574335.1 Rana kukunoris | reverse complement strand
TACCGTGCCTTGAAAAAGTATTCATACCCCATTGACATTTCCCACATGTTGTCATGTTACAATGTGTAACGGTATGGCCCGTGGGACCCAGAGGCTCTGGAAGGGTGTTAGGTTTGTTAGAGAACCTTAGTGATCAAACAGTGTGACAGACTCAGCCGGGACATCCCCGGACCCTCTTATGTCTAAAAATCATCCTATGTCCACTAGGGGCATAGGATGACTGAGGAATGATATCTTGGACTACCTGAGATGGGATTATTATGTAATTATAATCCACAACATATTCCATGATATCTGTAAAGAACTATTTACTGTTTGTTGATTCTGAACTCAACGGGTTAATTGTAAGAGTTACTCCTTCATCATGTTGGGACACATACTGTTAGATGCTAATGTCACCAACTCCAGCCATCTGTCTGTTCTCTGTGCTAATTGACCCTGCTATTGTGTGAATACGTCCTGTGTTTACACTTATGATATAAGTGTATCTCTCTTTGTATCTTTCTTTCTTTCTTTCTTTCTTTCTTTGTATCTATCTATCTATCTATCTATCTATCTATCTATCTATCTATCTATCTATCTATCTATCTTTCTTTCTTTCTTTCGTTGTATCTATCTTTCTTTCTTTCATTGTATCTATCTTTCTTTCTTTCATTGTATCTATCTTTCTTTCTTTCTTTCTTTCTTTGTATCTATCTATCTATCTATCTATCTATTGTTGTATCTATCTTTCTTTCTTCTTTGTATCTATCGTTCTTTCTTTTGTTGTATCTATCTATCTATCTATCTATCTATCTATCTTTCTTTCATTTTTTCTTTCTTTCTTTCTTTGTATGTATCGTTCTTTCTTTCTTTCTATCTATCTTTCTTTCTTTGTAGCTTTCTTTCTTTCTTTCTTTGTATCTGTCTTTCTTTATTTGTTTATATCTTTCTTTCTTTCTATCTATCTTTCTTTCTTTGTATCTTTCTTTCTTTCTTTCTTTCTTTCTTTCTTTCTTTCTTTCTTTCTTTCTTTGTATCTGTCTTTCTTTATTTGTTTCTATCTATCTTTCTTTCTTTCTTTCTTTCTATCTTTCTTTGTAGCTTTCTTTCTTTCTTTCTATCTATCTTTCTTTCTTTGTAGCTTTCTTTCTTTCTTTCTTCCTTTATTGATTTCTTTCTTTCTTTCTTTGTATCTTTCATTCTTTCTTTCTTTGTATCTTTCTTTCTTTTTTTCTTTCTTTTTTTCTTTCTTTTTTTTCTTTCTTTCTTTCTTTTTTTCTTTCTTTCTATCTTTGTATCTTTCTTTCTTTCTTTCTTTCTTTCTTTCTTTCTTTCTTTCTTTCTTTCTATCTTTCTTTCTATCTTTCTTTCTTTCTTTCTATCTTTCTTTCTTTCTTTCTATCTTTCTTTCTTTCTTTCTATCTTTCTTTCTTTCTTTGTTTCTTTGTATCTTTCTTTCTTTCTTTCTTCTTTCTTTCTTTCCTCTGTATCTCCCCGTTTATCTATCTATCTTTCTCCCTCCCATTATTTATCTATCTACTATTTTTCTTTCATCCTTTATCTATCTGTCTATCTATATTTCTTTATCTCACCCCACATCCCATCACTAACCCCCCCTCCCCCCCCCCCCCCCCCCCCCCCCCCCCCCCCCCCCCCCCCCCCCCGCGCTGCTCAATCTAAAATTCCCGGGCCTATTTTGTGTCCCAGTCCGGGCCCGCTGACCGGTGATTTGTGACTTTCACCGAGTGCTGTGGTGCCCGGGCACTGCACTGCTCATGCTGGAGGAGATCAGAGGCTCCACATCTGTGTGACGTTTTATGCTCAGGAAATGGTGATAACGGGGAAGAGGTGACTTTCGTTTCTACAGAAACCTTCACACTCTGCGAGGGACTTCTTCTATAAGTGACCGGGGCTCCCTCGTCTCACCACCATGAATCCCGCAATTTATCTCTCCCTCTTGTACTTCCTCCACAGCGCGGGTGGTAAGTCCAACCTTTTCTATTCTCTTTTATTAAAACATTGAGGGGCAAATTAACCCCTTCAACACCGGGCACTTTCCCCCTTCCCTGCCCAGGACCTTTTTCAGCGTTCAGCGCTGTCGCACATTGAATGACAATTGCGCGGTCGTGCTACACTGTACCCAAACTACATTTTTATTTTTTTCTTCCCACAAATAGAGATTTCTTTTGGTGGTATTTGATCACCTCTGGAGTTTTTTGCAAAGCAAACTAAAAAAGACCAAAATGTGGGTGTATGTTTCTGTTATAAAATTTAGTTTTCTCCTTCACTGATGAGGTGGCACTGGTGAGGTGGTACTGGTGAGGTGGTACTGGTGAGGTGGTACTGGTGAGGTGGCACTGGTGAGGTGGCACTGGTGTGGTGGTTCTGGTGAGGTGGCACTGATGAGGTGGCACTCATGTGCACTGATGAGGAGGCACTGATATGTAGAATTAATGGGCACTGATAGGTGGCTTAATGTAGAAAATTGTTCCATTGTGGCTGTGAAACACCCAGGTGGTCTTCAGAAAAATTGAGGCAGGCCCTAATTATTCTTGCTGAACACTGATATGCATCACTGATGGGCACCAGTAGGCTACACTGCTACACTGATGGGTACTAATAGGTGGCACTAATAGGAAACACTGATGGGCACTTATAGGCAGGGCCGCCATCAGGGGGGTACAGGCAGTACACCTGTAAGGGGGCCGGAGGTCCCCAGGGCCCCGGGTGTCAATCCCCCCTTTTTTATATATATTTTTTTGCATTTTTATATATATATATTTGTTTTTATTAAAGGGCTCCAAGGTCCCCAGGGGCCCCTTTTATCTCTTATAAAAAAAGTTTAATTTTTTTTATATATATTTATTATGGCTACCCCCTTTATTTATATATATATATATATATATATATATATATATATATATATATATATATTATATATATATATATATATATATATATATAATTTCATTTCTTTTTTTCCGTAAGGAGCCCAGAGGTCCCCAGACAACCCCCCCCCAATTCGTGGCACCCCCCTCTTCTCAATTCACACACCCCCTGCTTCTCAATAAGCAGCACCCCCCCTTGGCTTCTCAATTCGCAGCAGCCCCCTCGCTTCTCAATTTGAGGCTTCAGCAGCCCCCCCCGGTTCTCTGCTCCAGGGGGCCCATGCCTGAAGCTGTGTAAGGGGCCCCATAATTCCTACTGACAGGCACTGATAGATGGCACTGGATATGCAGCACTGATGAGGAGGTACTGACAGGCATTACTGATGGGCATCTGAAGGGCACTGATAGGCATTACTGATGGGGTACTGATTGGCACATTTATGGGCACTGGTTGGCACATTTATGGGCACTGATTGCCCCCTTATTGGGCACTGATTGGCAACTTTATGGGCACTGACAGGCGTTCCTAATGGGGCACAGACTGGCAGCTGATGGGCACTAATTGGCAGCTGATGGTCACCTCTCATGGGGGCTGTGCTAATAATCAATGTGCTGATTATCTTTTAAATGTTATTTTATTAATTATTATGATTTTTATTTTTTCTTCACACATTTTTTTTTCTATCTCTACAATGACATAAGAATGATACAGTGTATCTAATTAACAAGGATCTCCTGTGGGTGTGATTGCCATCATCCCTTGTAAATCATGACAATGTGTATCCTTGTTTTTTGGGATTTTTAGGGCAATTTAGACATTATTAAAAATATATATTTGTTATTTCATCATATTAAAAGACAAAATATAAAAACAAAAAGCAATCTTTAAAAGATCACATTTTTTTCCAAACAATTAGGTACGGCGGAATCCACATAAGCAAGTAGCTGGGGTGCTACATTTTTTATTTCATCCTATTAAAAAGACAAAATATTAAAAAAAAACAATTTTTAAGGATTCAAAAATATATATTTTTGCATATTTTTAAATAATTAGGAATATTGTGATGCATTAAAATGCATTATAATATTCCTAATTGTTTGAAAATATATGATAAAAAATATTGTGATCTTTAAAAATTGCTTTTTGTCTTTATATTTTGTCTTTTTAATAGGATGAATTAAACAAATTGATCTCTTTAATAATGTCTGAATTGCCTTAAAAATCCCCCAAAAATGAGTATACACGTTGTCACTAGACATGTGCAACTTGTTTTGTTCCAAATTATATTTTTAACAAGTTTCAAAAAATTTGTTAATTTGGAAATATCCGAATTCACGAAAACCCGTTTAACAATATTTTCTGAATATTCATACATTTAAATACTAGAACATTTGTAAATAAATAAATTCAGAAATTTGGAAATACAAAATTCTAAAATACAAAAATACTAAAATCTGAATAATAAATAACTAATAATAACTTAACTAATATTAACTATTTAATTATAGGTATTGGAATTTTCTTTCAAATTTGGCTTAGTGAACAAAAAAAAATAATTTTGAAAAATATGCAATATTTTTAACTTTTTGCTATAATAAAAAATCCCCCAAAAATATATAAACAACGTTTTTTCAGTTTTTTCCTCAGTTTAGGCCGATACATATTTTTGATAGAAAAATCGCAATAAGCGTTTATCGATTGGTTTGCGCAAAATGTATAGCGCTTACAAAATAGTTTTATTGCATTTAGCAATTTGGCATTACTAATGGCGGCGATCAGCGATTTTTTTCGTAACCGCGACATTATGGCGGGCACTTCGGACAATTTCGGACATTTCCTCTATGCCAAGCTCCACATATAGTTTTTTTTTTTTTTTTTGAACAGACCATTATTTCTTTTCTTGCCTCTTGTTATTTTTCCAAAAGGGCGATACAGAAAGTATATAAAAAAGGTTTTACTGCTGAAAACCCCTTGCCTTGATAGGCCTCTGCTTGAGATCCCCAGGAGGGTATCTCTTAAGAGGGGGTACTGTAACAGGCGCTCCCAGCGCCATAATGCGTCCCACGCTGGAACGCATTGCGGCGACTGAGCAATGACGTCATCGCCCAGCGCCGCGTGTGTTCCAGCTTGGGACGCGGAAGTGCGCCTCACCGCCGGCTTATGCACTGCACCTATCTCTTGACTATCAAGCATTTATTGAACATAATGACAGCGTTCTGTTATTGTCAGCCGTAGCTCGGCCACGCTACAACCAATGGTGCCATCGCTCCCCATGCAGCAATTCTCACCAGCCTGAAACTATTGCATTAATGCTGCTACATTTGCTGCAACAGACTGTCGTTGCCGGGGACAACCTTGGAGACCTTTGTTGCTGACACTCTACACTACGGAATCCCTTGTTGCTACACAGAAGCCCTGCAAACGGATAAGTAGCAGTTGTTTCACTTGTAGTACTATAAAAAGATCTGCTGCATGTATTCCACCTAAAACAATTGCTGTTATTTATTATTGGTTTGTTGCTATTAACATACTACTTGGGATACACTGTTGTGCCTATGACTGTCTGGAAAGGAACATCTTAAAGGGACATCAACTCTCAAATTACCTGAGCTATATTTGCCTCTCATATGCAACTATAAGTTGTCTTTACAACTCTTATTTACTACGTGCTTGACGTAAGTGTCATTTGTTTATGGGCCTTGCCCTCACTTGCTGAACATGTTCGCCCTAACTTTTCTATGCTAAGGGTTGATGCTATTTTCATACCAACTCCCTTAGTGGCCTAATGCATCTCTATGGCCCCGTACACACGAGCAAATAGATTTGTTCAAATCCGTCGGACAGACAGATTTGAACAAATCTGTCTGCTGGGATGTATTGGTTTGATCGTGTACACACGATCAAACCAAAAACCCCGCCGGCAGACAGCGCGCTGACGTGTCGGTGACATGGCAGTGACGTTGACGCCGCCACGTCACCGCACCCGGAAGTAAAATACTTCCGCACATGCGTCGAATCCATTCGACGCATGTGCGAGAAGATATGTCTGCTGGTTTGCAGCCGACAGATTTCAAAGCATGCTTTGAAATCTGTCGGGTGGCCAAATCCGCCTGTTTGCCCGTACACACGATCGAATCTCTCTGCTGAAACGGCCCGTCAGACGGGTTTCAGCAGACAGATTTGATCGTGTGTACGCCGCCTATATGTTTACGCAGAGCTTTTTTTCTCAGAAAATAGGTGCAGGAACTCAACCACGACCCGTTCAGATTTCACAAACAGGAGAAGGGTCTTAACCTCCCTGGCGGTATCCCCGAGTGTGACTCGTGGTGTTTTTTTCTTGCTGAGATCGGTATCCCCGAGTCACGCTCGGGGTAGCCATGCAGAGCCTGCAGCGCGCGCTGTCTTACCTTCTTCCTGGATCCAGCGATGCATCCACGCTGGGTGAGCGAGCGGGTGCTCGCTCGATTCACACAGTGTCCCCGTGTGCCGCCGATCTCCGTTCCCTGCAATGTTACGACGCACGGGGGCGGAGAACGGCGCCAAAGTCAAAAAAGTAAACAAACACATTACATACAGTATACTGTAATCTTATAGATTACAGTACTGTATGTAAAAAATACACCCCCCCCCCCTTTGTCCCTAGTGGTCTGCCCTGTGCCCTACATGTCCTTTTATATAATAAAAACTGTTCTTTCTGCCTGGAAACTGTAGATTGTCCATAGCAACCAAAAGTGTCCCTTTATGGCAAAAATGGTTTTAGATCAGCTAGAAAACAGCGATAATAAATTATAATCACTTGCAGAATTTAGCGATAGCGATTTGTGGGGAAATTCGTCATAAAAAAAAAAAATAATGACAGCAAAAATTCTGCAACTGAGCAAATTTCAGTGATTTTGATTTAATTACATTATTGAATAATTTTTACTATAATTATATTATTATTTGTTATAATTATTTATAATATTATAATTTTTAATTAAAAAAAAAAAAAAATCATACCTGGGATGCCTATTAGACTCTTGTTTGGATAGATTTAAGTGAGTTATTCCTAAGAATTACAGGCCTACAGTATAACACGCCAAATTCCCTTGCAAATAATGGTACCGCTTTCAGCGCCTAAAATCTGAAAGAATCATACCGCCAGGGAGGTTAAAGGGGCATTAAATACCAGGATTGCATAACATACAGAGTGCAGAGTTACAAAGCTGTCACTTGTAAACACAGAAACCAGACTTCTGTGTTTACATGTGATTGTGGTGAGCAGGCACCAAAGGGTCTGAGCCGGAGGTGGTGGAACTGAGTTTTCCCGAAATTCCCCCTGAAAAAAAGCCCTGTGTTTACGTGATATGATGTAGAGAACCCCCAAACTCCTGTTTGCGTGGAGTGACGCCTGGGGCCCAATACTGAGTTCTCACATACAGAAGTGTATTGAAATCCTTGCTAACCACAGTTTTGGTTCCCTCCCGTTCACCAGAGCCGTTACACAAACACATAAAATAGCCCAAACGTTTTTTAGATAGGGGATATGCCGGAGACTTTATAGAAAGAGAAAGACAAAGTGTTAGGAATAGGAGAAGGGAAGACTTAATACAAGATAAAATAATAATAAATACAAATAAAATAATTCCCAATATAGTATAAGAGGGTTGAGCTTATAATAAATAAACTCTGGCAAGTATTAAAACAAGATAAACATTCCAGATAATCCAAGGTTTATATATATAAAAAAGCTCCAACATTGAGAGATAAATTGGTCAAAAATTCCATTGAACAGTTAGAGAAATAATAATGGCAAAGGGGATTTACACATGTGGGCGGTCTCATAGATGACGTGACATGTGGGCGGTGTCATAGATGACGTGACAGGATTAGCAACAACAATAAAAGGGGAAGTCGTTTTATCGGTTCCGCCACAAGTAGAGAGTATAATATTAAAGATTTTTATCTCCTGTGACACAGAGGGGGTTATTTATCCACTTAAGTGCCCCTGCGGGTTCCAATATTTCAGAAGGACCAAAAGAGCACCTAAAGAGCGAATCAAAGTACATCAGTAGGGGTTATCCTAAACACCACGGGCCAGATTCTCAGCGGCGCTACGACGGAGTATTTTTTTTGCCTCGTATCTATGCGAGTGATGCTTAGAATCACTTTGGCATAGATACGCTTGAACATCCGACAAGTGTAATACCATTACACATGCGGATCGTAGCTGTAATGACAACTCCGGCCACTAGGTGGCCTTTACGTTGTTTTTTCATTTGCCTATGCAAATGAGGCTACTACGCCAATTCCCGATTCCCAATTCCCGATCGCTTTTACGCCGCCCCGTCGTCGTGTACGTCGTTTTCGCGTAAGGTTACCCCAGCTAATATGAGGGGTAACCTTACGCAGTACCGTCGGATGCCGTCAGGTGCCGTCGGATGCCATGTTAAGTATGGCGTCGGGTCAGCGTCGGCTTTTTCCATCGCTTACGTCGTTTTACTAACTCATTCGCGAATAGGGCATTGCGTAGTGTCGATCACGTCGTTTTGACGTCGGTTTCACCGACGCTTTCCGACGTGAGCTGGAGCATGCGCACTGGGCTTTTTCCCCGCCCGGCGCATGCACAGTTCGTTTGACACGGGGGCGCGCTTAATTTAAATACAAGCCGCCCCCTTTGAATTACGCGGCCTTACGCTGGGCGATTTACTCTACGCCTCCGCAAACTACGAAGCAAGTGCATGGAGAATACGGCACTTGCTCTGTTACGTTGCGGCGGCGTAGTGTAAATGCCTTGCGCTACGCCGCCGAAAATGTATGAGAATCTGGCCCCATATGTCCAAGCAACAGTCTCTCTTCTTTTGGAATAAGGGTATTACATACAGTGGACAAAAATGTGTCAAAATTGTCCGAAGTGTCCACCATAATGTCGCAGTCACAAAAAAAATCGCTGATCGGCGCCATTAGTAGTAAAAAAAACAAAAATTTATAAAAATGCAATAAAACTATCCCCTATTTTGTAAACACTATACATTTTGAGCAAACCAATCGATAAACGCTTAATGCGATTTTTTTTTTTTTACCAAAAATATGTAGAAGAATACGTATCGCCCTAAACCTAGGATTTTTTTTAATTTTTTTATATATTTTTGGGGGATATTTATTATAGCAAAAAGTTAAAAATATTGCATTACTTTCAAAATTGTCGCTCTATTTTTGTTTATAGCGCAAAAAATAAAAACCGCAGAGGTGATCAAATACCACCAAAAGAAAGCTCTATTTGTGGGGGGAAAAAAAAGGACGCCGATTTTGTTTAGGAGCCACGTCGCACGACCGCGCGATTGTCAGTTAAAGCGACGCGGTGTTGAATTGCAAAAACTGGCCAGGTGCTTTACCTGCATTTTGGTCCGGGTCTTAAGTGGTTAAAGGATAACTAAAGTAAAAAAAAAAAAAAACATGTCCAACTTACCTCCTCTGTGCAGTTGGTTTTGCACAGTGAGTGGCCCCGATCCTCTTTTTCTGTGGTTCCTCAGTGGTGTTCCTGGCTCCCCCTCTTCTTGAGTGCCCCATTGGAGAGCTGCTCTCCCATTGGGCACTCATGTGGGTGTGCTCCCGAGTCCTGCTGCTGCTGTGTCTATTGACGCAGACGGCAGGACTCGGCCCCGCCCCCTGGCTCCCCTGTCATTGGATTTGTTTGAAAGCAGCGGGAGCCAATGGCTGCGCTGCTATCAATCTATCCAATCGATTCAGTCAGGACCTGAGACAGCGGCTGGAGCTGCTGTGCTCGTCCCCGTCGCGGGAAAGATCGGGTTCAGGTAAGTAAAAGGGGGGCTCTAGGGGGCTGCTGCATTACAGTTTTTCACCCTAATGCATAGAATGAATAAGAAGGTGAAAAACCTTGAGGGTGTACAACCCCTTTAAGTTCAGTTACATATAAGGTCAGCAGTGACGGCCCGTCCATATGGGGCACAGGGACGCCGCTCCCCTAATGTGCCCGACTCCGAATCTACATGCCGGGCGCCAAACGCATAGATTAAAATGTTTTTTTTGAAAGCACATGATTAGAGCCCGAGGCTGTAATTGGCTTCCAAAAGGGCTTCCAAAAGGGGAGGGTTCGGGGCACACACAGAGTCCTGCACCCTGAGCCCACCCAGTTGTCTGACAATGGCAAATTAATCTACGCTATTGTCTTTTTGATTCTCCTCCCGGCCAAACAGGAAGCGGGTCACCTGAGACCCGTCACCCGACTGACAGAGAGGAGAAGCGATCCTATTGGCTGCCAAGGAGGAGAAGGGAGGAGACCTAGGGGATGCCGCCGTGACACAGCAGAGGAGGAGAGGAAGGGCGAAGCTGCTGCTCGTCATCCATAACCTAGATGGGGTAAGTGCAGGGTTGGTGACCGACTGGGGGAGGGGGTGGTGTTTTTTTTTGCCCCCCCCCCTCAAAAATAATATATATACCACCAGCAGCCACTGGAGTTTAGTAGAAATTATTGCAGGGTTCAGAGGTCAGTAGTAAATAACGCAGGGTTCAGAGGTCAGTAGTAAATAACGCAGGGTTCAGAGGTCAGTAGTAAATAACGCAGGGTTCAGAGGTCAGTAGTATATAACGCAGGGTTCAGAGGTCAGTAGTAAATAACGCAGGATTCAGAGGTCAGTAGTAAATAACGCAGGGTTCAGAGGTCAGTAGTAAATAACGCAGGGTTCAGAGGTCAGTAGTAAATAACGCAGGGTTCAGAGGTCAGTAGTAAATTACACAGGGTTCAGAGGTCAGTAGTAAATAATGCAGGGTTCAGAGGTCAGTAGTAAATAATGCAGGGTTCAGAGGTCAGTAGTAAATAATGCAGGGTTCAGAGGTCAGTAGTATATAACGCAGGATTCAGAGGTCAGTAGTAAATAATTCAGGGTTCAGAGGTCAGTAGTAAATAACGCAGGGTTCAGAGGTCAGTAGTAAATAACGCAGGATTCAGAGGTCAGTAGTAAATAACGCAGGGTTCAGAGGTCAGTAGTAAATAACGCAGGGTTCAGAGGTCAGTAGTAAATAACGCAGGGTTCAGAGGTCAGTAGTAAATAACGCAGGGTTCAGAGGTCAGTAGTATATAACGCAGGGTTCAGAGGTCAGTAGTAAATAACGCAGGATTCAGAGGTCAGTAGTAAATAACGCAGGATTCAGAGGTCAGTAGTAAATAATTCAGGGTTCAGAGGTCAGTAGTAAATAATTCAGGGTTCAGAGGTCAGTAGTAAATAACGCAGGATTCAGAGGTCAGTAGTAAATAACGCAGGGTTCAGAGGTCAGTAGTAAATTACACAGGGTTCAGAGGTCAGTAGTAAATAATGCAGGGTTCAGAGGTCAGTAGTAAATAATGCAGGGTTCAGAGGTCAGTAGTAAATAATGCAGGGTTCAGAGGTCAGTTATAAATAACGCAGGGTTTAGAGGTCAGTAGTAAATAACGCAGGGTTCAGAGGTCAGTAGTATATAACGCAGGGTTCAGAGGTCAGTAGTAAATAACGCAGGGTTCAGAGGTCAGTAGTAAATAATGCAGGGTTCAGAGGTCAGTAGTAAATAATGCAGGGTTCAGAGGTCAGTAGTATATAACGCAGGATTCAGAGGTCAGTAGTATATAACGCAGGGTTCAGAGGTCAGTAGTATATAATGCAGGGTTCAGAGGTCAGTAGTAAATAATGCAGGGTTCAGAGGTCAGTAGTAAATAACGCAGGGTTCAGAGGTCAGTAGTAAATAATGCAGGGTTCAGAGGTCAGTAGTAAATAACGCAGGGTTCAGAGGTCAGTAGTAAATAACGCAGGGTTCAGAGGTCAGTAGTAAATAACGCAGGGTTCAGAGGTCAGTAGTAAATAACGCAGGGTTCAGAGGTCAGTAGTAAATAACGCAGGGTTCAGAGGTCAGTAGTAAATAACGCAGGATTCAGAGGTCAGTAGTAAATAACGCAGGATTCAGAGGTCAGTAGTAAATAACGCATGATTCAGAGGTCAGTAGTAAATAACGCAGGGTTCAGAGGTCAGTAGTAAATAACGCAGGGTTCAGAGGTCAGTAGTAAATAACGCAGGATTAGTAAATAACAGAGGTCAGTAGTAAATAACGCAGGATTCAGAGGTCAGTAGTATATAACGCAGGGTTCAGAGGTCAGTAGTATATAACGCAGGGTTCAGAGGTCAGTAGTATATAACGCAGGGTTCAGAGGTCAGTAGTAAATAACGCAGGATTCAGAGGTCAGTAGTAAATAACGCAGGATTCAGAGGTCAGTAGTATATAACGCAGGGTTCAGAGGTCAGTAGTATATAACGCAGGGTTCAGAGTAAATAATGTCAGTAGTAAATAATGCAGGTATATAACGTTCAGAGGTCAGTAGTATATAACGCAGGATTAAATAATGCAGAGGTCAGTAGTATAACGCAGGGTAACGTAGTAAATAACAGGGTTCAGAGGTCAGTAGTATAACGCAGGGTAATGTAGTAAATAACAGGGTTCAGAGGTCAGTAGTAAATAACGCAGGGTTCAGAGGTCAGTAGTAAATAACGCAGGGTTCAGAGGTCAGTAGTAAATAACGCAGGGTTCAGAGGTCAGTAGTAAATAACGCAGGGTTCAGAGGTCAGTAGTAAATAACGCAGGGTTCAGAGGTCAGTAGTAAATAACGCAGGGTTCAGAGGTCAGTAGTAAATAACGCAGGGTTCAGAGGTCAGTAGTAAATAACGCAGGATTCAGAGGTCAGTAGTAAATAACGCAGGATTCAGAGGTCAGTAGTAAATAACGCATGATTCAGAGGTCAGTAGTAAATAACGCAGGGTTCAGAGGTCAGTAGTAAATAACGCAGGGTTCAGAGGTCAGTAGTAAATAACGCAGGGTTCAGAGGTCAGTAGTAAATAACGCAGGATTCAGAGGTCAGTAGTAAATAACGCAGGGTTCAGAGGTCAGTAGTATATAACGCAGGGTTCAGAGGTCAGTAGTATATAACGCAGGGTTCAGAGGTCAGTAGTAAATAACGCAGGGTTCAGAGGTCAGTAGTAAATAACGCAGGGTTCAGAGGTCAGTAGTAAATAACGCAGGATTCAGAGGTCAGTAGTAAATAACGCAGGGTTCAGAGGTCAGTAGTATATAACGCAGGGTTCAGAGGTCAGTAGTAAATAACGCAGGGTTCAGAGGTCAGTAGTAAATAACGCAGGGTTCAGAGGTCAGTAGTAAATAACGCAGGGTTCAGAGGTCAGTAGTAAATAACGCAGGATTCAGAGGTCAGTAGTATATAACGCAGGGTTCAGAGGTCAGTAGTATATAACGCAGGGTTCAGAGGTCAGTAGTATATAATGCAGGGTTCAGAGGTCAGTAGTAAATAATGCAGGGTTCAGAGGTCAGTAGTAAATAACGCAGGGTTCAGAGGTCAGTAGTAAATAACGCAGGATTCAGAGGTCAGTAGTATATAACGCAGGGTTCAGAGGTCAGTAGTATATAACGCAGGGTTCAGAGGTCAGTAGTAAATAACGCAGGGTTCAGAGGTCGGTAGTAAATAACGCAGGGTTCAGAGGTCAGTAGTAAATAACGCAGGGTTCAGAGGTCAGTAGTAAATAACGCAGGGTTCAGAGGTCAGTAGTAAATAACGCAGGATTCAGAGGTCAGTAGTAAATAACGCAGGATTCAGAGGTCAGTAGTAAATAACGCAGGGTTCAGAGGTCAGTAGTAAATAACGCAGGGTTCAGAGGTCAGTAGTAAATAACGCAGGGTTCAGAGGTCAGTAGTAAATAACGCAGGGTTCAGAGGTCAGTAGTAAATAACGCTTGGTTCAGAGGTCAGTAGTAAATAACGCTTGGTTCAGAGGTCAGTAGTAAATAACGCTTGGTTCAGAGGTCAGTAGTAAATAACGCAGGATTCAGAGGTCAGTAGTAAATAACGCAGGATTCAGAGGTCAGTAGTAAATAACGCAGGATTCAGAGGTCAGTAGTAAATAACGCAGGGTTCAGAGGTCAGTAGTAACGCAGAGTGTTTTGTTCAATAATAAATAACGCAGGGTTCAGAGGTCAATGGTAAATAACGCAGGGTTCAGGGACCAGTAGTAAGTAACTCGGAGGTAGTATAAAATGTAGAGCAGTATTTAGGGGTGAATAACACAGATTTCATGTCTGTAGTATCAGCGAGTAGATCTCAAGCAACCAGTTGCTGACGCCCACACTAAAGAATGGGTCCATTTCCTCCTGACTCTCTTTAAAGTCTCCTAACTAATCACCTTCTTCACTTTCACACTCGATTTCTTCTTCTTTTTTTTTTTGTAGCAAAACAAAGTGTTACATCATCAGTGAGTCATAAGTAAATGGGTCGGGGGAGGGGAAGGGGGGGGGGGTTGAGGAAGGATGTGGTCACTGCCCTCGATCTTGAGATGTTGTTTTTGAGCTGTGCAGTAGGAAAGAATTAGAGACGCGTCTCTATGAAAGGATGTTTACTACTTGTCTACTTTCCCTTATGTAGTGGCACCCCTGTAGGGGCTGCTGGTAGTTGTAGTCCGTCTGTCATCCTGCCCAGCCCGGCACACGATCTCCAGTCACTATCAGACAGAAAACAGCCCAGGCAGTTTGTTTTTGTATTTTTTTTGGGGGGGAGTTATGAGATGCCCAACTGAATGCAGAAAATGTTAGGGGCTGAGGAACTATATACACCTCTTGTATATACAGAGGCGGCTCTTTAATTAGGCAAATTAGGCGGTCGTCTAAGGCCTCGCACTCACAGAGGCCTCGTGGCTGCACAACTTGCCCAATACATTAATCCAGTTTTGAGGGACAGGGGACCATAAAGCTGCTGTGCTCAGGCAGCGTTAAGAGCCCTGACCCAGGAGTGGGGCCACCAGTAGATATGTGCATTACCGTTCGCATGAATGTTATTTTCGTACGAAAATGTTCATTTTCGTACCCGCGGGATAATGTGTACATACGAAAAAATTAAAGCACCAAAATATGAAAACGACGGGATAACGGATGAGCCGCATAACGGACAACCGCAAATACGAAAGATCCGACGAAAATACGGCAAAAGAACAAAAATGACATCTATAACAAAAGATTTGCATTCTGTATTTTGAATTCCTTTTTTCTGTTCGTATTTTGCATTCAAAATACAGAATGCAAATCTTTTGTTATAGATGTCATATGAACATACGACTGAAAATACCAAAAGAAAAAGGATTCAAACAAAATATAGAATGCAAATCTTTTGTTATAGATGTCATATGAACATACGACTGAAAATACCAAAAGAAAAAGGATTCAAACAAAATACAGAATGCAAATCTATTGTTATAGATGTCATTTTCGTTTTTTTGAACGGGCAGTGAGTGAGTGTAGTTAGTGAAGCAGCTTCTCTTTTGTGCTGAGTACACTAGTACAGTGAGTAGTAGTGTTGCTCACGAATATTCGCATTGCGAATATTCGCTACGAATATTGCATATTCGAGTATTCGCGAATATCTCGAATATCGCGGCGAATATTCGCTATTTCGAATATTCGTATTTTTCAAATTTTGCAATCAATTTCGCAAATATCGAATATTCGTGATATTTTGTCAAAAAAAAAATAGCGAAATTTCGCAATTATTTTCGCTTTCGCAATAGCGACATTTTGCATTTTTTTTTTTTTTAGAAAATATAGCGAATATTCCTAAATATCGAATATTCGTGATATTTTGTCCAAAAAAAAATAGCGAAATTTCGCAATCATTTTCGCTTTCGCATATAGCGACATTTCGCATTTTTTTTTTTATAAAATATAGCGAATATTCGTAAATATCGAATTTTCGTGATATTTTGTCAAAAAAAAAAATAGCGAAATTTCGCAATCATTTTCGCTTTCGCATATAGCGACATTTCGCATTTTTTTTTTTTTTTTTTAGAAAATATAGCGAATATTCCTAAATATCGAATATTCGTGATATTTTGTCCAAAAAAAAATAGCGAAATTTCGCAATCATTTTCGCTTTCGCATATAGCGACATTTCGCATTTTTTTTTTTATAAAATATAGCGAATATTCCTAAATATCGAATATTCGTGATATTTTGTCCAAAAAAAAATAGCGAAATTTCGCAATCATTTTCGCTTTCGCATATAGCGACATTTCGCATTTTTTTTTTTTTTTTTTTTAGAAAATATAGCGAATATTCCTAAATATCGAATATTCGTGATATTTTGTCAAAAAAAAAAATAGCGAAATTTCGCAATCATTTTCGCTTTCGCATATGCGAAATTTCGCTAATTTTTTTTTTATAAAATATAGCGAATATTCGTAAATATCGAATATTCGTGATATTTTGTCAAAAAAAAAATAGCGAAATTTCGCAATCATTTTCGCTTTCGCATATAGCGACATTTCGCTATTTTTTTTTTATATAAAATATAGCGAATATTCGATATTAACGAATATTCTTCGAAACATTCGCGAAATATCGCGAAATCGAATATGGCGTATTCCGCTCATCACTAGTGAGTAGTACAGTAAAGCCAAATAAACTTTTCTGTGGATTTTCATCTGAAGGGAGATCAGTTGGCCAGACTTTTGAACCCCAAAATGGTTCTCTGATGGAGCTTAAAAACAAACTAATTTTCTGAGAACGAACGGAAAACGATCCATACGAAACGAAACAAAAAAAAAACTAAAATTTTCTGTGCACATGTCTGGCCACCAGCATCCCTAACAACCGGTGAATATCGGTGACACCACCCCTTGTCACGTCAATTACCCAGCATATCCTCAGTCAATGAGGTCACAAGGGGGCGGGTTCACCAGGTGACATCACTGGGTGGCCCCTTCCCCTTAGTTATTAAAGAGGGGCCATCTTGTTAAAGGGGCTTCCAGATTCCGATAAGCCCCATGCCCACAGACCCCCTACAACCACCGGCCAGGGTTGTGGGGAAGAGGCTCTTGTCCATTCATTATTTTTTCCCATGATGGGTGGGAGTGGGGCCCCATGTCCAGTTTTGCCTAAGGCCTCACATAGCCTAGAGCAGTGATGGCCAACCTTGGCACCCCAGATGTTTTGGAACTACATTTCCCATGATGCCAATGCATTCTGCAGTATAGTGGAGCATCATGGGAAATGTAGTTTCAAAACATCTGGAGTGCCAAGGTTCGCCATCACTGGCCTAGAGTCACCTCTGTGTATATACAACTTCCTCCAGCACAAACTCGACCCTTGATCTCACTCTCCAGGAAAAGCTAGCACTGATAGATAGGCCTGACACTGGCTCAGTCAGTTAGTCAGCCCAAAGCAAATGCCCTTTGCAGGCAGGGACCTTGCCCCCCTATAGTGTAGAAAAACATAGGTAGTTCCAATGCTAACTGTCCATGTGGCTACTGCTCACAGTACCACCTCTTCAGGCCCTGACAGCCCTCCTAGCCACAGATGCCTCTCTCCACTGCCTGTGCCACCACAGTCCACTCCACTGGCTCTGCACCTATCCCAGACTGCAATCTCCAAGTCCTCTGAGGAGTGCCTCCCAACAGTGTGTCACTCACCAGCCCTCCTGGCTGTGACCTGTTGTTCCCCCCCTGGAGACTTTTCCTGGCAGTGCTCTCCTGCTGTCCTCATCTTGCTCCCATGCCACCTGTCCAGGACACCTCCATGTGTCTTGAGAAGGGTCCTGTCTGCACCCGAGCCCCAGGCCCAAGGTCACCCTCCCCCCCAGATCGGGGAGCTCCCTCTGGGCCACGAAAGCCTAGCACTCCATCTCCAGCTTTCACCCCAAACAAACCCTGAGTATTTATGGAGGCCCGCCCCCTGCCAATCCAAGTTGGGGATTGGTCAGGGCTCCTTAGAATACTCCAGGCGCTCCACCTCTCCTCTCCTCCTTCCTTTCCAGAAGATTCCAGTATGGAAAGAAGTGGTAGGTCTCGGTGATGCTGCCTATGAGTCACCAGCTCTGCCTGAGTCACTCAACCCTGACCCAGAAGAAAAACACACCAGCCAAGCCTGACAATTTACCTATCCTACACAAAAATCCCATTCTCACATCTAGCAACCTAGAGAGTACTACACTCCTATTTATCTCTTCAAAAGAAGTGTTCTGTCTCTCTCCTTGTATCTTCAAATGGAAAAGCATACGAGGCAATTGCGGTCTTTCAACCTTGTGGTACCAGTTTGGTGAAGACCCTTTTATGACCCTGGTATAATTGTCCCCTTTGTACAAAGCCATCTCCATAAAGTCATGGTTTGATAAGCTTGGTGTAGAAGAACTCAAACAGCCTGCACAGAGCCCTGACCTCATACCTACTGACAAGGTGTGGGCAGGCAGGAGGGGCAGCTTCCCTGGGTACTGAGGTTTCATGTATAGTGGAGAGGGTGGGACACCGAGAGCATATTGAAGGGGGGGATTTGTGTTGGGAGGGGCAATTGGGGGGGGGTAGGTGGTAAAAACTGCTAGGAGTGCTGATTTAGGGGGATCTGTGTTAGGAGAGGGAATTTGGTGGAGGGGGGAAGAAAATTGAGCTAGGAGGGGAAATTTTTGTTTGGGGGGGGGGGATTCGTGCTAGCAGAGGAAACGTAGGCGGTGGATTTGTGCTAAGAGGGGGGGCTTCGGGGTGGGGGGATGTGTACTTGGAGGAGAAATTTGAGGAGTAGAAGATTTGTACCATGAGGGGTGAATTTTTTGGGCAGGGGCATTTGTATTAGGGGGATTTGGATGTTGGGGGGCAAAGATTGTGCTAGGAGGGGGGATTTCAACAATGGGGGGGCAGAATTGTAATCAGAGGATTTTTATCTGGGGGCGGGGCTCGGTTTGTCATGTTCACCCTGGGCTCTAGACTACCTTGTCCTGGCCCTGCCCACTGAGGACCTTTTGGGGTGAATTGGAATGCCAATTGGGAGCCAGGTTCTTCAGACCCAACCTTACCAATTCTCTTTTCAGTGATTGGGCACCAGATTACCCAGCTGGCCCTGTTTGTTTTTGCCCTTTAAGGGCTCTGGGGAAAAAAAATATTCCTAACCGGTGGTTCTAAAAGGTAGACGATGGTGGTCCCACAGAACAGATTCCTTATTATCTATTTGCTTAACCACTTCCTGCCCGGCCTACAGCAGAATGAACATCCGGGAAGTGCTTCTGTTATCCTGACTGGGCGCCATATGACATCCGCCTACCAGTGCCTGCCTTAGAGCCCATCTGCAGCCTCACCTTTTCCCATTGTTGCAACCTTTGTGACCATCTGCAGCCTTGCTATTGCCCATCATTGCAGCCTTGGTGCCCATTTGCAGCCTCAACATTGCCCCATCATTGCAGCCTTAGTGCCCATCTGCAGCCTTACCATTGCAGCCTGATCAGTGCTCATCTGCAACCTTGCCATTGTCCATCATTGCAGCCTTATTGTTGATCTGCAGCCTCATCATTTCAGCTTTATTGCCCATCTGCAGCCTTATCAGTTCCCATCTGCAGCCTTGCCATTTCTCATCATTGCAGCCTAAGTGCCCATCTGCAGCCTCACCGTTGCACATCATTGCAGCCTTAGTGCCCATCTGCAGCCTCACTATTGCAGCCTGATCAGTGCCCATCTGCAACCTTGCCATTGTCCATCATTGAAGCCTTATTGTTCATCTGCAGCCTCATCATTTCAGCTTTATTGCCCATCTGCAGCCTCATCATTGCAGCCTAATCAGTTCCCATCTGCAGCCTCGCCGTTGCCCATCATTGCAGCCTTAGTGCCCAGATGCAGACTCACCATTGCAGCCTGATCAGTGCCCACCTGCAACCTTGCCATTGCCCATCAATGCAGCCTTATCAGTGCCCATCTGCAGCCTTGACATTGCCCATCATAACAGCCTGATTAGTGCACGTCTGCAGCCTCACCAGTGCCAATCTGCAGCCTCGCCATTGCCAGATTACACTGCGGGATCTCCTGTTTACTCGGCGCTCCGTCACACACAGTCCCGCCTCCTGGGTGGCTCCTATGATAGACAGAACACCTGTCCAATGCCGTAACATGTGACGCCAATGCTATGAGCTGCCCAGGAGGTGGGACTGTGTGTGACTAAGCACCGGGTAAACGGGAGATCTCGGCTATGTGTAACCCGGCGGCGCTCACTACTCCCTCTCCCCTTCCCAAAGCAGGCAGGTATATAACGGCATAGAACACGCAGCCATGATTTGCCCTCTATTTCCAGGGGGAATGGTGCGTGTTATACGCCAATAAATACAGTCTATGTGACATCTGGTGGACTATTTTATTCTCTGGGTATATCTCACAGTCTCCAGCAGGTTTAACCAGGGCCATTTGAAGGAATTTGGGGGCCCCAAACAAAATGGGGGCCCCCAAGAACCCCCCCTTACGCAAACCCTAAGTTAGCGCTACATACATTTTTTACACACATGTTCTTACTCCCCCCCCCTAGTCCCTATGTTTTTCTATTTTCACCTACCCTTCTTGCCTGTAGGCTGCCGCTGTAGCGTGGACGAACTCCTCTTCCTCCTGTCAGTCAGGTGTTCTATCAATATGGGTCCCCAGTTCCCAATCAGATAGTACCCAGGCCGGGTACCGTGTGGTACAGGAGATTCAGTTTCCTGTGTTCCTGGCCGAACTGAAAGAAAGTGAGCGCTCAGTGTGCACTTCCTGTCAGTCCAGCCGGGAACAGGAAACTGAATCTCCTGTACCATGTGCGGTACCTGGCCGGACTAACAGGACTCCAGCAGGAAGGAAGAGGGGCTTGGCCATGCTACAGCCTGGGAAGGGGTAGACGGGGGCCCCAGGCCAGCTCGGGGCCCCAAGCAACTGTTTGTTTTGCCTGTCCTGTAGTGACGGGCCTGGGTTCAACCCACCAGCATTGAGTGATTGATATATGATTTTTAGGTGGACTGGACCTTTAAATCTCTGTAATCTCTCACATACACACACGTCTCTTTTTATCTCGCCCGGTGTCAGGTGCTGTCGGCAACTTTACGATTTCCTGGGCCCAGACAGACGTGACGGGGTACGAGAATGGGTCCATCCTGCTCTCTGTGTCCTACCATATGGTCAAACGGGTCAACTGGTTTCAGATACGATGGAATCGCTTTAAGCAGACAGTGGAGGGCCACCTGCTTATTTGTACCATTAGAGATGATGGCTCCGGGAAGAAGACTATTACATTATTCCCGTCTGATGGCTATGAGAAGCGGATGAGGGTGATTCCAGAGAATGGATCTCTGATTATCCAACGTTTAAAGATGGAGGACAGTGGGACATACAGGGTCTATATGATGGACAATAATCAGACCGAATCTTTTGACATCAACGTTACCGTCAAAGACGACCAGACTCAAGGTAAGAACGCTACCATCAGCTACGGCCAGACTCACGGTAAGAACTGAGCAGGGCCGATCCTAGGTAGGGTGCACGGGGTGCTCTGCAACCAGGCACCGCAGAGGTGGGGGTGCCGAGGCTCCAAAGTGCTCCCCTCCTTCCTCCTTATCTGTGTCCAGAGGCAGAGCGCATGTATCGGGTGCTGCAGTTCCCCATCCCGCTTGCTCTCTCCGATGGCAACTGACAAGAGTGCATACCTCCCGCTGTCCCAGAATCTGGGATGGGTACCACAGGGGAGCCTAGTACCGGAACACGTTCCGTCACTAGGCTCCACTAACTAATTCTGTCCGGTGCGCGTGGAGCAGCCTCCTGTCTGCCCCGCCCCTCTGCGTATGTCGGCTCTTCTCCCATAGGCGTTGTGATGAGAGGCTTCTGGGTTGGCCAGAGCTGCTGCAATCATCCCGTGCACCCCCAGAAATGCTTTCCGAGTAAGTAACCAAAACATGCTGCGTATGCCCCGCCCCCTGTAATGTGCTTCTGCTCCCAGCATGCCCAAGCTACATGGATCTATTGGACAAGTACTGATCTATGGGGACACCTGCTGTGGGGGGCTCTGATGGGGGAAACCTGCTGTGGGGGGGGGGCTCTGATGGGGGACACCTGCTGTGGGGGGCTCTGATAGAGACACCTGCTGTGGGGGGGGGGGCTCTGATGGGGGACACCTGCTGTGGGGGGCTCTGATGGAGACACCTGCTGTGGGGGAGGCTCTGATGGGGGACACCTGCTGTGGGGAGCTCTGATGGAGACAGCTGCTGTGGGGGGCTCTGATGGAGACACCTGCTGTGGGGGGGGGCTCAGATGGGAGACACCTGCTGGGGGGGGCTCAGATGGGGGACACCTGCTGGGGGGGGGGCTCTGATGGGGACACTATTGAAGGCTTCTTAGGGGAGCATCTCTGTGTTTGAGTCGTTGCCATTGAAACATTTGTAAAGGGGTAGAGTTAGTAAGATGACCACGCCCGTGTGGTGGCGGCGTGGCGCCAGAAATATTTCTGCACCCAGGCGTCTGTGACCCAAGGCCAGTCTTACGTCTGGCCTAGTTCTACACTGCTTTAGGTCACTGAGCACGCCTTAGTAAGAGAATCCAGTACATGTTCACAGTTATGTGAAGGAGGTAGAACCCATAATGATTGTCTTCCCCATATTCCTGTAGCATATGTACTAATCATCATCAAAACAAGCAAGTGGGGGCTGGTGCTCAAAATTTTTGGGGGGCAAACAAATAATAAAAAATAAAAAAACATCAATTGCAGCCTCACTGTGCCCATCAAAGGCTGCCACTGTTCTCATCAATTGCAGCCACTGTGCCATCCAATGCTGCCACTGTGCCATCCAATGCTCCCACTGTGCCTTCCAATGCTGCCACTGTGCCATCCAATGCTACCACTGTGCCTTCCAATGCTGCCACTGTGCCTTCCAATGCTGCCACTGTGCCTTCCAATGCTCCCACTGTGCCATCCAATGCTGCCACTGTGCCATCCAATGCTCCCACTGTGCCTTCCAATGCTGCCACTGTGCCATCCAATGCTACCACTGTGCCTTCCAATGCTGCCACTGTGCCTTCCAATGCTGCCACTGTGCCTTCCAATGCTCCCACTGTGCCATCCAATGCTGCCACTGTGCCATCCAATGCAGCCACTGTGCCATCCAATGCAGCCACTGTGCCATCCAATGCAGCCACTGTGCCATCCAATGCTGCCACTGTGCCTTCCAATGCTGCCACTGTGCCTTCCAATGCTGCCACTGTGCCTTCCAATGCTGCCACTGTGCCTTCCAATGCTGCCACTGTGCCTTCCAATGCTGCCACTGTGCCATCCAATGCAGCCACTGTGCCATCCAATGCTGCCACTGTGCCATCCAATGCTGCCACTGTGCCATCCAATGCTGCCACTGTGCCATCCAATGCTGCCACTGTGCCATCCAATGCTGCCACTGTGCCATCCAATGCTGCCACTGTGCCATCCAATGCTGCCACTGTGCCTTCCAATGCTCCCACTGTGCCATCCAATGCTGCCACTGTGCCATCCAATGCAGCCACTGTGCCATCCAATGCTGCCACTGTGCCATCCAATGCTCCCACTGTGCCATCCAATGCTCCCACTGTGCCATCCAATGCTGCCACTGTGCCATCCAATGCAGCCACTGTGCCATCCAATGCAGCCACTGTGCCATCCATTGCTCCCAATGCTGCCACTGTGCAGTCACACACTATTATTATTATACATTTATATAACTCTGACATATACCGCAGTGCCGTACAGTTACTCTACTGGTCCTCTCTATCTACATCTATCAATTTGCTCAGAGCAATTAGAAACAATACTTGTTCTTTGCAATGACTGACATGCAGATGAGCACTTTAATGGAAATATGGGACAGCATTATATACAATGACTTGCTACATAACACGTACTTGTGAACACTACACCGGTATTTCAAGATAAAAGTATTTTTTTTTGGTCTTTTGATGACTACTGGAGTCTGGAGAGATGGAACTACGGCTATGACAATTTTTTCATTAGCAGATCTTTTACACAGTGCAGTACAGAAGCTGACACACCGCGAGCGCAGGGGGCCCCTGGGGGCCCTCTAGGAGCTGTCAGTGGTAGATAGTCATAGGTAGACAGCACAAAGCTCCTGCTGAGAACGGAGTCAGTTGAATACAGCGGGGGGGGCGTACACACCTGGGGGGGTCGGGGGGTCCGTGCAGCACTTCCAGCTTACATCTGAGAGTCTGTGTTCAGAGGGATTAACCCATTCTACCACTTCAGTCAGCGTAATGAGTAATGCTCTATAGATGAGACATCCCACCATCACACCATCACACACCTAACGCTCTTCTCCGAGGAGGTTCTCAGGATGTCTGTCTACAGATATTTGTCACATATTCCTTCTTCAGTTTCAGCAAAACAAGTCTCCCAGCAGAAAGAGTCATAACTTACCTTAAGTCTCTGTCACCTCAGTCTCATTACCCCCCAACCCTTGCAGTTCTCATACTGACACCCCCTGTATATCTCACAATACCCCTCCCTGTAACTAAAACATTAACGATCCCTATAATCTGATTTGGTTTTCAAATACGTTAATAGTAAAAAGGCAAGGTAAGAACATATTGTCCCATAAAGGATGATCAGGGGAGATATGAAAGACTAAAGACTGGTCAGCCTAACATCAATAGTATGTAAACTATTAGAAGGCATGATAAAAGACCTCATCAAAAATTGCAGTTTTCATACTGACAACCCCTGTATCTCTCACAATACCCCTCCCTGTAACTATAACATTAACAATCCCTATAATCTGATTTGGTTTTCAAATACGTTAATAGTAAAAAGGAAAGGTAAGAACATATTGCCCCATAAAGGATGATCAGAGGAGGTTGGTCACACGTGACAAGGAGAAGGCAACTGTATAAATACGTTCTTCTGAAGAAAAAGGAGGTGGATAATAAACAGGCCACTAATGTTAATAACATTGTATTGATTTTACCTTTGTGGCTAACAGAAACCAGTGTTCAAAAAAGACTGAAAAAATTAAATCACCAGGAGTGGGTGGCTTACACCCAAGAGTTCTCAAAGAACCTAGCCAGGTTATAGCAGATCATTATCCATAATTTTTAATGAGAGCTTACTGATGGGAATGGTAACAGCTGATTGGCGGAATAGCAAACGTGGTACCAATATTTAAAAAGGGCAGAGATATGAAAGACTAAAGACTGGTAAGCCTAACATCAATAGTATGTAAACTATTGGAAGGCCCCTGTATCTCTCACAATACACTTCCCTGTAACTATAACATTAACAATCCATATAATCTGATTTGGTTTTCAAATACATTAATAGTAAAAGGCAAGATAAGAACATATTGTCCCCATAAAGGATGATCAGGGCAGAGATATGAAAGATTAAAGACTGGCCAGCCTAACATCAATAGTATGTAAACTATTGGAAGATATGATAAAAGACCTCTTGTAGTTCTTATACTGACAGCCCCTGTATCACTCACAATACCCCTCCCTGGAACTATAACGTTAACGACCCCTATAACCTGATTTGGTTTTCAAATACAGTGGAACTTTGGATTACGAGCATAATGCATTCCAGGAGAATGCGTGTAATCCAAAGCACTCGCATATCAAAGCGAGTTTCCCCATAGAAGTCAATGGATACAAAGATAATTTGTTCCCGCATTGACTTGTATGTCATGCAATACCGCATGTGGCCAGAGGTGGTGGGGCACCAGAGAGTCTCGGAAATGCTCCGGTACAGCTCGGCTGATCTTGGAAACCCTTGGAAAGGTTCAGAAACACTCAGAAACAGAGTATTTCCAAGTGATTCCGAGTATTTCCGAACGGCTCCGAACCATTTCGAGTGTCACCAGCGCCCCCGCACTTCTGGAAAAAATGCGGTACTGCACACCCCATTAGCTTGAATTCTGCTCAGTTTGCAAGACAACACTCGCAAACCGAGTCAGGATTTTAAAAAAAAGGTTGATTTTTTACTGCGTTACTCGTAAACCAAGGTTCCACTGTTTGATACCAGGAGTGGGTGGCTTACACCCAAGAGTTCTCAAAGAACCTAGCCAGGTTATAGCAGATCATTATCCCTAATTTTTAAGGAGCGCTTACTGATGGGAATGGTAACTGATTGGCGGAATAGCAAACGTGGTACCAAAATTTATAAGGGCAGAGATATGAAAGTCTAAAGACTGGTAAGCCTAACATCAATAGTATGTAAACTATTAGAAGGCATGATAAAAGACCTCATCAAAAATTGCAGTTTTCATACTGACACCACCTGTATCTCTCACAATACCCCTCCCTGTAACTATAACATTAACAATCCCTATAACCTGTTTTGGTTTTCAAATACATTAATAGTAAAAAGGCAATGTAAGAACATATTGTCCCCATAAAGGATGATCAGGGGAGGTTGGTCACAAGTGACAAGGAGAAGGCAACTGTATAAATACATTCTTCTGAAGGAAAAGGTATTGATTGTACCTTTGTGGCTAACAGAAACCAGTGTTCAAAAAAGACTAGAAAAATAAAATCACCAGGAGTGGGTGGCTTACACTCAAGAGTTCTCAAAGAACTTAGCCAGGTTATAGCAGATCATTATCCCTCATTTTTAACCGAGGACCGAGCCTCTTTCTGAGATTTGTTGTTTACAAGTTAAAAACAAGTTTTCTTGCTAGAAAATTACTTAGAACCCCAAGCATTATAATTTATTTTTCTAATACCCTAGAGAATAAAATGGCGGTCGTTGCAATACTTTCTGTCACACCGTATTTGCGCAGCAGTCTTATAAGTGCAATTTTTTGGGAAAAATACACTTTTTTTCAATTAAAAAATAAGACAACAGTAAAGTTAGCCAAATATTTTTTTATAATGTGAAAGATAATGTTACGCCGAGTAAATTGATACCCAACATGTCACGCTTCAAAATTGCGCCCGCTCGTGGAATGGCGAAAAACCTTTAGGCCGCGTTCGGACCGTTCTCATCGGTTAACCGATGAAGCTGACTGATGGTCTGATGCGCCTAGACACCATTGGTTAATTAACCGATCGTGTCAGAACGCGGTGACGTAAAACACAACGACGTGCTGAAAAAAATGAAGTTCCATGCTTCCAAGCATGCGTCGACTTGATTCTGAGCATGCGCGGGTTTTTAACCGATGGTCATGCGCACTTACGATCGGTTTTGACCTATTGGTTAGCCGTCCATCGGTTGTCTTCTTTTTGGCCGACGGATAACTGACTGATGGGGCCTACACATGATCGGTTTGGACCGATGAAAACGAACCTCAGTCCGTTTTCATCGGTTTGAACCGATCGTGTGTACGAGGCTTTACACTTAAAAAACTTAAATCATTTTTTTTTCCTTCACTGACGTACGCTGATGCAGCTGCACTGATGGGCACTGATAGGCTGCACTGATGAGACAGCACTGATGAGACAGCACTTATTGGCCCTGAAGAGTAGACATGTGCAATTCGTTTAGTTCCGAATTAGTTTAACGAATTTTCACGAATTCGTTAATTCCGTAATCTCTGTATTTTATCATTTCCGAATTTTCGGAAATTCATAATTTCGGAAATTCGAAAATCCGAATTTCGGAATATCGAAAATGGCAGAAATTTGGAAATTCGAAAATCCGTAAGTAAAAATAAAAATCTGAAAATTCTAAAGAATGAAGATCCGAAAACCCGAAAATCTGAAATAATAACTAATTAACCACTTTCCCACCGCGCCATAAGCATTTTACTGCTACGGCGCGGCGGGGTTATCTTGGGACGACGTCCCTGGGACGTCGTCCTTCACTTTCGCGATTTCGCGTCCCCTGGGACGCGCTCGCAAAAGTGTCCGTGCTCGCCGGGTCTAGAAGACCCGGCGCATCACGGATCACGGTAAATTGCCGCTGATCGCGGCCGTTTACCACGTGATCGCGCCGTCAAATGATGGCGCGATCACTTGTAAACAAACCGGCGTCATTTGATGACGCCGGTTCCTCCCTCTCCTCCCTCTCCTCTCTGTACAGTGTGCGAGGAGAGGGGGGGGCGGGGTGTCAGCAGCCGAGCTGTGGCTGGATCTGTGACAAATGCAGTCACAGATCCAGCCATCCCTCAAAACATCCCAGCTCTGCAATCCCCCCAGTACCCTGCAATCCCCAGTACCCTGCAATCCCCAGTACCCAACAATACTCAGCAATCCCCCAGTACCCAACAATACTCAACAATACCCCAGTACCCAACAATACCTCAGTACCCAACAATACCCCAGTACTCAACAATACCCCAGTACTCAACAATACCCCAGTACTCAACAATACCCCAGTACTCAACAATACCCCAGTACTCGGCAATACCCCAGTACTCGGCAATACCCCAGTACTCGGCAATACCCCAGTACTCGGCAATACCCCAGTACTCGACAATACCCCAGTACTCGGCAATACCCCAGTACTCGGCAATACCCCAATACTCGGCAATACCCCAGTACTCGGCAATACCCCAGTACTCGGCAATACCCCAGTACTCGGCAATACCCCAGTACTCGGCAATACCCCAATACTCGGCAATACCCCAATACTCGGCAATACCCCAATACTCTGCAATACCCCAATACCCTGCATGATACTTTGCAATGCCCCAATACTCTGCAATACCGCCTATGGGGATTTTTAGGTAGCGAAGTTTGGCGCCATTCCACGAGTGTGCTCAATTTTGAAGGGTGACATGTTGGGTATCTATTTACTCGGCGTAACTTCATCTTCCACATTATGAAAAAAAATTGGGCTAACTTTACTGTTTTGTTTTGTTTTAAGCACAAAACAGTTTTTTAAAAAACACGCGCTCAATAAATTTCTGCGAAAATACCGTGCGAGATAAAAAGTTGTAACGGCCGCCATTGTATTCTCTAGGGTCTTTGCTAAAAAAGCATATATAATGTTTTGGGGTTCTATGTCATTTTCTAGCAAATAAATGATGATTTTTCCATGTAGGAGAGAAATGTCAGAATTGGTGTGGGTGTTCCAGAACGCCTGATGGTGCTCCCTGCATGTTGGGCCTCTGTATGTGGCCACGCTGTGTAAAAGTCCCACACATGGGGTATCGCCATACTCGGGAGGAATAGCAGAATGTGTTTCGGGGTGTAATTTGTGGTATGCATATGCTGTGTGTGAGAAATAACCCGGTAATATGACAGAAACAAGATTTTATTTTTTATTTTTTTACAGAATTTTCAGTCGTTTTTCTTGTATAGCGCAAAAAATAAAAGACCCAGAGGTGATCAAATACCACCAAAAGAAAGCTCTATTTGTGTGAAAAAAAGGACAAAAATTTCAAATGGGTAGAATGTTGTATGACTGAGTAATTGTCATTCAAACTGTGAGAGCACCGAAAGCTGAAAATTGGTCTGGTTAGGAAGGGGGTTTAAGTGCCCAGTGGTCAAGTGGTTAATAATAACCTAACTATTACTAACTATTAGTGCCGGTGCGTTCATAAAGGGCGCACAGGCGCCGCCCTCTCTCTCCTGCCACCTATCACCATAGATAGATTCATGCATAGACGGGCACCTGAATTACATCGGCGGGGTATTTTTTGGAAGCTCCCCATTTTTTTACAAAAAATTGGTCTAAGCAAATTTGACTTTGATGCTAATTTTGAAGAAATTTCAGCACAGGTGAAAACTGTCAGAGGATAAACTCTGGTTGGGTCGGGGGTCAGAGATGTCATTAGGCATTGATTTATGCGCCACAGAAAATGTATCACTGCATTGTATACATCTCTATGAAGCATCATAGCTGCATGTTACCATTTTAGGCTTACAGACTCATGGTGGCATTAGTAAAAGGCTGTGATGGGGTGGACATAACTATGGTGGACTTATATGTATATATCAGAATTGTCATCTCTCATTCCAGGTCGGGAGAATGAGTTCACCACGGACAAGGCGCCATCGCTGGAAGGACAATTTGCCTGCTCTTGCAACAACAGTGGTGTGGATGTTCCCACCTCGGCCTGGATCATCTTCAGCAGTCGTCTGTCCTCCGTCCTCATCACTATGCTAGTCTTCCTCACCCTCCACATCCAAGGCAGGAAGGCCCAGAGGCAGAGAATGATATCTCGGCTCTATAAATATCGTTAGTCATGCCCACTCTTCTGGACCTTGTGACTGTCAATATATGTGAAGGAAGTCCAGTCTTTGACATATGATGACCCGTGGAAAAATTTGGCATGGTGCCCCCCCCCCCCCATGAACTCTTCCATCAGACTTATATCTGCCCAACTGTCCTGATACCATAGCACAATATGAGCCAATGTATACAAGATTAGAAGCACAGATCAGTCTGCTGGGTTCCTGTGTCTGCCCACCCACCTTGACAGATTTTTGTTCACGTATTTGGGCTTTGTGGGTTATTCTCTTTAGTTCTGGATTGGAAACAGCTCTTGGATCATCTCTTGCTCTTCCTGCCCCAGTTCCTGGATTGGCTCTTGCTCTTCTTGCCCCGTCTCCTGGATACGGAACGGCTCTTGCTCTTCTTGCCCCGGCTCCTGGATAGGGAACGGCTCTTGCTCTTCTTGCCCCGACTCCTGGATAGGGAACGGCTCTTGCTCTTCTTGCCCTGGCTCCTGGATAGAGAACGACTATTGCTCTTCTTGCCCCGGCTCCTAGATCAGGAATGGCTTTTGCTCTTCTTTCCCCCGGGCTCCTGGATAAGGGACAGCTTTAGCTCTTCCTCCCCTGGCTCCTACATAGGGAACGGCTCTTGCTCTTCTTTCCCTGGCTCCTGTATAGGGAACGGTTCTTGCTCTTCTTTCCCTGGCTCCTGGATTGGGAACGGCTCTTGCTCTTCTTGCCCTGGCTCCTGGATAGAGAACGACTATTGCTCTTCTTGCCCCGGCTCCTAGATCAGGAATGGCTTTTGCTCTTCTTTCCCCCGGGCTCCTGGATAAGGGACAGCTTTAGCTCTTCCTCCCCTGGCTCCTACATAGGGAACGGCTCTTGCTCTTCTTTCCCTGGCTCCTGTATAGGGAACGGTTCTTGCTCTTCTTTCCCTGGCTCCTGGATTGGGAACGGCTCTTGCTCTTCTTGCCCTGGCTCCTGGATAGAGAACGACTATTGCTCTTCTTGCCCCGGCTCCTAGATCAGGAATGGCTTTTGCTCTTCTTTCCCCCGGGCTCCTGGATAAGGGACAGCTTTTGCTCTTCCTCCCCTGGCTCCTAGATAGGAAATGGCTCTTGCTCTTCTTTCCCTGGCTCCTGTATAGGGAACGGCTCTTGCTCTTCTTTCCCTGGCTCCTGGATAGGGAACAACTTTTGCTCTACCTGCCCCGACTCCAGGATCGGGAAAGACTTTTGCTCCTCCTGCCTTGGCTCCTGGATCTAGAACGACTAGAAGAATAGACTGCCGCACTTCCAAAAAAAACCTGAGGTTGTCTTAATTGTAAAACAGCTGACAAATGCACTACAAAGTACAGCAAAAAAATGGAGATAGCAGCCTACGCGTTTCACACTACAATCAGGGCTGAGCCATAACTAAGCACTGATTGTAGTGTGAAACGCGTAGGCTGCTATCTCCATTTGTTTGCTGTACTTTGTAGTGCATTTGCCATCTGTTTTACAATTAAGACAACCTCAGGTTTTTTTTGGAAGTGCGGCTGTCCAATTTTCTAGCCTCTAAATTTTGCCTTGTGCATTTCCGGCACTCCTGTTCTCCTGAGAAGCTATTGATTGTCCAACATACCCACCTGGAGCGGTAACTCCCTTTTCCGATCTAGAACGACTCCTGAACCTTTTGATGGGACTTCTAGATCGGGATGAACTGCGGCTTTTGCCCCTGTTTAATCTTTAACTGCCATAGTGCTGCACATGTGATCAGTTATGACACCAGTCATTGGTTGGTTTGACAGTTTGGTTGAGAGCACAACCAATGGGAGTGTTACATTTCCGGCACGTGCCGGAAATAAAACTTTTTTTATGGATAGGTTTACTTATTTTTATATAGTTCTCGATGGGCTTCGAATATCTATATGCCCTCCGTAATTACAACAATTTTGGTATCTTGGGGTTTATATTCACTTTTATGTTTTTATATTTGCCCGGTAGTTAAAATGGAGGCCTCCAAAATATAGTCTTTTTGCTGGTAATTTTGTCCCCCCCGCGCCGATTGTCAAATCTTCATCTGGAAATGGCCCTCACGTGTCAAAGCCTGACAGCCTTCAAACCAACTCTGAGAAAATCTCTGACACCTTTATTGAATTTTTTTTCCACCTTTTGTCTCAAGTCGGCGCCGCGTGTTCTTATGAAAACCGCCACGGCGAAGGAGTGACATCCTTACTGTGAGGACGATCAAATAACCCGAGAGATGAAAACCTGAGGCTGGTCCTTGTGACAGGAGATGAAACGCCTCTGACGTGGAAAGCCTCTGAAGATGGTTTTATACCGACAATGAATGGAGGAGGCGGCCAAATCTGTGATCTGTGCCGAGTCTGAGGATCCGAAGATTCTGGGATTCCAATTTTCATTTTTTTCTCTTTTTTTGTTTTCCCCTATAGAAAAACTTGGATGAACATCGTTACCTTCATCCAAACCGGATCCATGGAACTATGTAGAGATATCCCAACCTTCTACTGTAAGATAAGATCGCAATTCATTGTTTTTTTTTTTTTGTTTTTTTTTAGAGGGGGGGGGGGGGGTAAATACCATGTCAACATATTATTTTGCAGAATTTATTTTGTTTTTAATAGAATCTATAAATCTATAAAATAGTTTAAAAAAAGTAGTATGTTTTCTGTTTTATGCTAATTTTTCTCTAAATAAAATGATACATTTTACTATAATGTGCCCCCCAAATGCTCTTTCTGAAACAAAGCCTGGCTAAGGTATTTGCAATGTTCATTTTCTTTTTTCATTTTCTTGTTATGTGGTACTGAAAAAAGTAAAAATCACAATGAATCAAAGAAAAAAAAAAGAGAACCGTATATACTCGAGTATAGGCCGATTTTTTTCAGCACATTTTTTCTTTGTGCTGAAAATGCCCCCCTCGGCTTATACTCGAGTCACCTTTTTGCACCTGAACTCCCGGACTTTGGGGACCAGGTACTGGCCAAACTTGGTACACATATAGCCCCCCCTCTTCCTCTGCAAGTGTGCAAAGTTTGTTGTCCGGGGGACCTACGGCCGGGAAGCACCTATTTTTCAAAGCCGGGCCCCCCTTCCATAGACTCCCATTTTAAAGGGTAATTTCTCTGGTAAAATTTGGGGACCCGGTACCAGCCGGTCATAAGTCCCCTGGCACACATGTAGCCACAGTTCTCCTCTACAAGTGTGCAAAGTTTGCTGCCTGGGGCACCTACGGTCGGGGAGCACTGTTTTTTTTTTTTCAAAGCCGGGCACCCCTTCTATATACTCCCATTTTAAACGTAAGTCTAGTCATAGGCACGGTGAGGCATGGGCACAGTGAGGCATGGGCACAGTGAGGCATGGGCACAGTGAGGCATGGACACAGTGAGACATGGGCACAGTGAGGCATGGACACAGTGAGACATGGGCACAGTGAGGCATGGACACAGTGAGGCATGGACACAGTGAGGCATGGACACAGTGAGGCATTCAGATGGACACCCTAGACTTATACTCGAGTCAATACATTTTCCCATTTTTTATGGTAAAATGAGGTGCCTCAGCTTATATTGGGTTCGGCTTATACTCGAGTATATACGGTAAGCTTATTTCGGACATTCTTGGTCATGGGGGGTGCACTTACTTCCTTTTGCTCTCTTGCGCCCCAAATCAGCCAATGTCCCTCTGTCAGGTGATGTCACAGAGTCTCTGGAAGGATCCCAACCATATTGTTTGGATTCACCACTGGTGTCCCGCGATTGGGTCACAGAGCTGAAGAATGGGGAGAGGTGAGTGTAAACAAACCTTTCCCCGTTCTTCCTAGTGTGGCTGTCACCGATCGTCTGTTCCCTGTCATAGGGAACGACGATCAGTGATGTCACACGCCAAGCCACGCCCCCACTCAGTAGTAATCACTCCCTTAGGGCACACTTAACCCCTTCAGAGACCCCTACAAGTAAACCCCTTCACTTCCAGTGCCATTTTCACAGTAATCAGTGCATTTTTATAGCTCTGATCGCTGTGAAAATTACAATGGTCCCAAAATGGTGTTAAAAGTGTCCGAAGTGTCCGCCGTAATGTCACAGTCACGATAAAAATGCAAATGAATCATCACCCCACGTAATTGACGTTTTTTTTTTGACGGCACATGCGCCGTCCGTGGACATTCCCAGTGCGCATGCGCGAAATCACGTCGCTATTTGTCAATGTAAACGACGTGAACGTAACTTACGTACAGCCCCATTCCCGAACGATTTACGCAAACGACGTAACCCCGACGTCCATACTTAACATTGGCTACACCTCCTATAGCAAGGGTAACCTTACGCCGCAATAACGCTTACGCAAACGACGTAAACTACGACGGCCGGCCGCAAGTACGTTCAGGAATCGCCGTAAATCCCTAATTTACATATTCGACGCGTAAAACGACGGAAGCGCAACCTAGCGGCCAGAGTAAAACTGCAACTAATATACGACGGTGTAACAGAATTACGCCACTCGTATATTAGCAGAACTCCGGCGTATCTTCTTTTCTGAATAGCAAAAAAAGATACGCCGGCTGTTCTTATGCCGCGTACACACGGTCGTTTTTTGCGATGAAAAAAAAAACTTCGTTTTTTAAAACGTCATTTAAATTGATGGTGTGTGGGCAAAACGTTGTTTTTTGTCTTAAAAAAAACGACCAAAAAAAAATTCCAACATGCTTGAATTTTTTGTGTCGTTTTTAAAAACGTCGTTTTTTGTTTCACAAAAAGTCACCGTGTGTAGCAAAAACGTTGTTTAAAACGACGTTTTTCAACCCGCGCATGCCCAGAAGCGAGTTATGAAGCGAGCTTCAATGGAAAAGAGTGGTGAACGTCACCATCGCTTTTTGTGAAAAAAACGATGGTGTGTATGCAACATCGTCTTTGAAAAGTGACGTTTTAAAAACGTCGTTTTTTACTTCACAGAAAACGTCGTTTTTTTCATCACAAAAAATGATCGTGTGTACGCGGCATTAGTATTTACGCGGCGTATCTCTTGATACGCCGACGTAAAAACTATCTGAATCGGGCCCCAATTTTTTTTTTCTCAGTTTAAGTTTGAGGTTTTCGGTAAGCAGAAGGTCACCTTGATGTTTTATGAAAATATCTGACCCAACCAATCCCTGTGGAACTACATTCAGAGGAATGGTCTGGAGAGATGGTAAATGTTTTGGAGCATCTTTCCAGAACTCCCTGTCTCCTGGGGCTCCTCCCTAGATGAAGAACTGATGTCATAGTCTGGACATGTGCTGAGGGCCCTGGCTTTAGGGTAAGGTGACCAGATTTTTTAAATGAGATCCGGGGACATATTTTTTCTTTACAACAATCAGCGGCTCTCTGCCCGTCGCCGCCCGCCTCACAGCCTCTCAAGTCTTACTCTTCGGGCCCCGGCTACTACTGGGTGGGGAGCGGAGGAAGATCACTCCGCCAGGGAAGGCAAGGAGATAGGCAGGTGGCTGGCCGGGACTTGAGCCAAGGCAGAAGAACAGGTGAGCGAAGCTGATTGGGCATGCACCCGAAACTGAAGAAATATTCCCTCCGCTCCGACCAGCACATGATCATCAGAAAGGGGGACAGATAATGGGAAAAATACAACCCCCCTATGCTAGTAGGCACAGCAGAGCGGGGGGTGTGATTCAATTTTTTGTATTTTATTTCTGCACTGACTGTCTTTGAAATTGCCCCTGCCCCCTATTAAATCCAATCTGGGGACAAAACCAGGGACAGACTTGGTCTGGGGACAGTGTCCTCAATCAGGGGACTGTCCCCTGAAACTGGGGATGTCTGGTCACCCTACTTTAGGGGCTTCTCCCTGCGTGGAGGTCCATGTGAAGAACTGATATCAGGGTCTGGACATGTGTTGAGGGCCCTGGCTTTAGGGGCTTCTCCCTGCGTGGAGGTCCATGTGAAGAACTGATATCAGGGTCTGGACATGTGCTGAGGGCCCTGGCTTTAGGGGCTTCTCCCTGCGTGGAGGTCCATGTGAAGAACTGATATCAGGGTCTGGACATGTGCTGAGGGCCCTGGCTTTAGGGGCTTCTCCCTGCGTGGAGGTCCATGTGAAGAACTGATATCAGGGTCTGGACATGTGCTGAGGGCCCTGGCTTTAGGGGCTTCTCCCTGGGTAGAGACCCATGTGAAGAACTGATATCAGGGTCTGGACATGTGCTGAGGGCCCTGGCTTTAGGGGCTTCTCCCTGCGTGGAGGTCCATGTGAAGAACTGATATCAGGGTCTGGACATGTGCTGATGGCCCTGGCTTTAGGGGCTTCTCCCTGCGTGGAGGTCCATGTGAAGAACTGATATCAGGGTCTGGACATGTGCTGATGGCCCTGGCTTTAGGGGCTTCTCACTGCGTGGAGGTCCATGTGAAGAACTGATATCAGGGTCTGGACATGTGCTGAGGGCACTGGCTTTAGGGGCTTCTCCCTGGGTAGAGACCCATGTGAAGAACTGATATCAGGGTCTGGACATGTGCTGAGGGCCCTGGCTTTAGGGGCTTCTCCCTGCGTGGAGGTCCATGTGAAGAACTGATATCAGGGTCTGGACATGTGCTGAGGGCCCTGGCTTTAGGGGCTTCTCCCTGCGTGGAGGTCCATGTGAAGAACTGATATCAGGGTCTGGACATGTGCTGAGGGCCCTGGCTTTAGGGGCTTCTCCCTGGGTAGAGACCCATGTGAAGAACTGATATCAGGGTCTGGACATGTGCTGAGGGCCCTGGCTTTAGGGGCTTCTCCCTGCGTGGAGGTCCATGTGAAGAACTGATATCAGGGTCTGGACATGTGCTGAGGGCCCTGGCTTTAGGGGCTTCTCCCTGCGTGGAGGTCCATGTGAAGAACTGATATCAGGGTCTGGACATGTGCTGAGGGCCCTGGCTTTAGGGGCTTCTCCCTGCGTGGAGGTCAATGTGAAGAACTGATGTCATAGTCTGGACATGTGCTGAGGGCCCTGGCTTTAGGGGCTTCTCCCTGGGTAGAGACCCATGTGAAGAACTGATATCAGGGTCTGGACATGTGCTGAGGGCCCTGGCTTTAGGGGCTTCTCCCTGCGTGGAGGTCCATGTGAAGAACTGATTTCAGGGTCTGGACATGTGCTGAGGGCCCTGGCTTTAGGGGCTTCTCCCTGGGTAGAGACCCATGTGAAGAACTGATATCAGGGTCTGGACATGTCCTGAGGGCCCTGGCTTTAGGGGCTTCTCCCTGCGTGGAGGTCCATGTGAAGAACTGATATCAGGGTCTGGACATGTGCTGAGGGCCCTGGCTTTAGGGGCTTCTCCCTGGGTAGAGACCCATGTGAAGAACTGATATCAGGGTCTGGACATGTGCTGAGGGCCCTGGCTTTAGGGGCTTCTCCCTGCGTGGAGGTCCATGTGAAGAACTGATGTCATAGTCTGGACATGTGCTGAGGGCCCTGGCTTTAGGGGCTTCTCCCTGCGTGGAGGTCCATGTGAAGAACTGATATCAGGGTCTGGACATGTGCTGAGGGCCCTGGCTTTAGGGGCTTCTCCCTGCGTGGAGGTCCATGTGAAGAACTGATATCAGGGTCTGGACATGTGTTGAGGGCCCTGGGTCCTGGGGCTAGTCCCTGGGTGGAGGCCTGTGTGGAAACCTGATGTCATAGTCTGGACATGTACTGAGGGCCGTGGCACCTGGGGCTTCCCCCTGGGTGGAGGCCCGTGTGCAGAACCGATGTCAGGCTCAACTCATCCGAGGTACAGATTAGAATGTTGCCCATTAATGGTTATTTACGGCAAATAGTTTAGAGCTGGAGTCGATAATAAGACCAGGATATGGCTGTGGTCGGACATTAGAGTGAAAGCTCCTCTGGTACAGATAATAAGGTCAAGATGTCATTTTTCCTGTCAGTGGCATACACGTTCCACCATGAGGCAGTTTTGTGTCTATTTTCGGACTCTTGTGGTTTGCGTAGTTTTGCGCTCCTCGCTTTATTTCTTGTAAATGTTTTGTGGTTGGTTTTGTTTCCTTTTCTACTTTCAGCCTCACAGCTTCTTCCTGGAGGTGGACGAGCTCCTCGCTGGTGGCACAGATGAGAAGACCCAACACTGTCCCTCCCCCACCGGATCCTCTCCCTGCCCTAGACACACCGTCCCTCCTCCACCGGATCCTTTCCCTGCACTAGACACACTGTCCCTCCTCCACCGGATCCTTTCCCTGCCGTAGACACACTGTCCCTCCTCCACCGGATCCTTTCCCTGCCCTAGACACACCATCCCTCCTCCACCGGATCCCTTCCCTGCCCTAGACACACCGTCCCTCCTCCACCGGATCCTTTCCCTGCACTAGACACACTGTCCCTCCTCCACCGGATCCTTTCCCTGCCGTAGACACACTGTCCCTCCTCCACCGGATCCTTTCCCTGCCCTAGACACACCGTCCCTCCTCCACCGGATCCCTTCCCTGCCCTAGACACACCGTCCCTCCTCCACCGGATCCCCTCCCTGCCCTAGACACACCGTCCCTCCTCCACCGGATCCCTTCCCTGCCCTAGACACACCGTCCCTCCTCCACTGGATCCTTTCCCTGCCCTAGACACACCGTCCCTCCTCCAGCGGATCCTTTCCCTGCCGTAGACACACTGTCCCTCCTCCACCGGATCCTTTCCCTGCATTAGACACGCTGTCCCTCCTCCACCGGATCCTTTCCCTGCACTAGACACACTGTCCCTCCTCCACCGGATCCTTTCCCTGCCCTAGACACACTGTCCCTCCCCCACCGGATCCTTTTCCTGCCCTAGACACAATGTGCCTTCTCCACCGGATCCTTTCCCTGCCCTAGACACACTGTCCCGTCCCCACCAGATTCTTTCCCTGCCTTAGACACACTGTCCCTCCTACACCGGATCCTTTCCCTGCACTAGATACCCTGTCCCTCCTCCACTGGATCCTTTCCCTGCCCTAGACACAATGTGCCTCCTCCACCGGATCCTTTCCCTGCCTTAGACACACTGTCCCGCCCCCACCAGATTCTTTCCCTGCCTTAGACACACTGTCCCTCCTACACCGGATCCTTTCCCTGCACTAGATACACTGTCCCTCCTCCACTGGATCCTTTCCCTGCCCTAGACACAATGTGCCTCCTCCACCGGATCCTTTCCCTGCCTTAGACACACTGTCCCGCCCCCACCAGATTCTTTCCCTGCCTTAGACACACTGTCCCTCCTACACCGGATCCTTCCCCTGCCGTAGACACACTGTCCCTCCTCCACCGGATCCTTTCCCTGCCCTAGACACACCGTCCCTCCTCCACCGGATCCCTTCCCTGCCCTAGACACACCGTCCCTCCTCCACCGGATCCCTTCCCTGCCCTAGACACACCGTCCCTCCTCCACCGGATCCCTTCCCTGCCCTAGACACACCGTCCCTCCTCCACTGGATCCTTTCCCTGCCGTAGACACACTGTCTCTCCTCCACCGGATCATTTCCCTGCACTAGACACACTGTCCCTCCTCCACCGGATCCTTTCCCTGCCCTAGACACACCGTCCCTCCTCCACCGGATCCTTTCCCTGCATTAGACACGCTGTCCCTCCTCCACCGGATCCTTTCCCTGCACTAGACACACTGTCCCTCCTCCACCGGATCCTTTCCCTGCCCTGGACACACCGTCCCTCCTCCACCAGATCCTTTCCCTGCATTAGACACACTGTCCCTCCTCCACCGGATCCTTCCCTGCACTAGACACACTGTCTCTCCTCCACCGGATCCTTCCCTGCACTAGACACACTGTCCCTCCTCCACCGGATCCTTCCCTGCACTAGACACACTGTCCCTCCTCCACCGGATCCTTTCCCTGCCCTAGACACACCGTCCCTCCTCCACCAGATCCTTTCCCTGCACTAGACACACTGTCCCTCCTCCACCGGATCCTTCCCTGCCCCAGACACACTGTCCCTCCTCCACCGGATCCTTCGCTGCCCTAGACACAATGTCCCTCCTCCACTGGATCCTTTCCCTGCCCTAGACACACTGTCCCTCCCCCACCGGATCCTTTCCCTGCCCTAGACACAATGTCCCTCCTCCACCGGATCCTTTCCCTGCACTAGATACACTGTCCCTCCTCCACTGGATCCTTTCCCTGCCCTAGACACACTGTGCCTCCTCCACCGGATCCTTTCCCTGCACTAGATACACTGTCCCTCCTCCACTGGATCCTTTTCCTGCCCTAGACACACTGTCCCTCCCCCACCGGATCCTTTTCCTGCCCTAGACACACTGTCCTCCTCCACCGGATCCTTTCCCTGCCCTAGACACACTGTCCCTCCCCCACCGGATCCTTTTCCTGCCCTAGACACACTGTCCCTCCTCCACCGGATCCTTTCCCTGCCCTAAACACACTGTACCTCCTCCACCGGATCCTTTCCCTGCCCTAAACACACTGTCCCTCCCCCACCGGATCCCTTTCCTGCCCTAGACACACTGTCCCTCCTCCACCGGATCCTTTCCCTGCCCTAGACACACTGTCCCTCCTCCACCGGATCCTTTTCCTGCCCTAGACACACTGTCCCTCCTCCACCGGATCCTTTCCCTGCCCTAGACACACTGTCCCTCCCCCACCGGATCCTTTTCCTGCCCTAGACACACTGTCCCTCCTCCACCGGATCCTTTCCCTGCCCTAAACACACTGTACCTCCTCCACCGGATCCTTTCCCTGCCCTAAACACACTGTCCCTCCCCCACCGGATCCTTTTCCTGCCCTAGACACACTGTCCCTCCTCCACCGGATCCTTTCCCTGCCCTAGACACATTGTCCCTCCTCCTCCTCCATATTTTCTGATTTTCAAACTTTCAAATTGATGAATTTACGTATTTTTGAATTCACAGCTTTTCGAATTTACGGCTTTACAAATTTTCAAATTCATGAATTTACGGATTTGTGGATTTTCTAATTTATGGATTTTCTAATTTACAAATTTTTGAATTTACGGATTTTTGAATTTACGAAATTACGGATTTTTGAATTTACTGCTCTTTGAATTTATGGATTTTTTGAATTTTTGAATTTACGAATTTACTGATTTCCGTATTTTCGAATTTACGGATTATTGAATTCATGGCTTTTCTAATTTACGGCTTTTCAAATTTTCAAATTTATGAGTTTACGAATTTAAGGATTTTCAAATTTTCGAATTTTACAAATTGACAATTTTTTTTAATTTACGGATTTAAAAAATTTTCGAATTTTACGAATTTGCAATTTTTTTAATTTACAGATTTTCGAATTTCACAAATTTTCGAATTTCAAACATAACGAATGACCTGAAAAAATAAATAAAAAAAGTGAATGGAGTGAAAACAAACACATATTTCGGCAGTGCACGTGTCTAGTAATTGCAACTCTGCAATACTAGTTCTGCGACCGAACTCTGTGTCATTACTATCGCTGCTCACTCTCTGAATGGTGTCTTCCAGACAGCGCCACCTATTGCATGGAGGCCAAACTACACCTGTCTACATGCTGTTTGCGATATCTACAGCACAAGCTTTTTTATTTTACTAATAATCCGTAAATTTCCCCGCCCAGGTCATACTGGATCCGCCCCCTTCCCCACAGTGCGTGACTGAACAGTGAATGAAGAATCAGCACAGTAATGAGCTCAACGCTCTGTCACTCTGCTCTCTACTTCTATCAGTGTTTTCCTTGCCAGCACATGATATTAAGCTGCATACAAGAACTTACTTGTAAAAATTCATGCATTACAACGCATTCATGAATACAGAGCCGCCTTTAGGTGTGTCCATTATCTGTGCCTGGAGTTTATGATATAGCACTGTGTCCCCACTGGGGATATTTTGCTTCCCTTGCTGACCCGGGGATCACACAGGAAGGGAGGGAGATTCCCTGCTGTGCTCCCTGGTCAACAATATTGACCCGGCACAGGACCTTCCCCTTCTGTTCTCTGGATGAAATAAATACTGTCAGTGGAGGGAAGAGAGAAATGTATTAGGATGTCTGAGAAAATTCTGTGGACCGACATTCACACTGCAGTCACCGCAACATTGAAATGTGATACTTTGCCGCCCTCTAGTGGTCAGTGTGTTCAACTGCATGCAACGTTTTCAAGTCTCTAAACCAGCCTTTCTCAACCTTTTTACCGCTGGGGAACCCTAAAAATAATTTTCAGGTCTCGGGGAACCCCTGATAAAACACATTCATCGGGGGTCAGTGGGAAAAATGCCCCTTACTTTGGTGGTCAGTGAGAAGAATGCCCTTTTTTTTTACAGTAGTGGTAAGAATGCCCCCCTTACAGAGAACTATGAAGATCATTGGTGTAATACCACTGGCTCCACCAAGTGGAATTGGCTCACAACTATGTAGGCACCATCAAACAGAAGGTAAATCAGCCACAGCTCAAGGAACCCCTATCCACCTCTGGAGGAACCCTGGTTGAGAATAGCTGCTCTAAACTAAGGATTGTGCATTATGATTGGCGACCAGGTCAGTTCACCCCTAAATCATTGGACGCCCCCTCCCCCCTTTCCTCCCCCAGTCTCCCCGTATGATATACAATTCCCCCAGAATTACTCTAATTCTAACAAAGAATTATAAAAAAAATATATATATTTTTTTGTAAGACATTTTCAAAATCACGTAAAAAGCAGTAATACTACTACTACTTCTGAAAATAATAAATATATATAATATTAAAATAATATAACATGTAATAAAATCTGTAATAATACTGCTAATAACACTGATAACAACAACAATAAAAATATATTAACATAATTATTATTATTATTATTGTATTAACATATAATAAAATATAATAACAGCTATAATAGGATACATTAAGTAATAAATGAAAATAATAATACATGTATATTATAAACATAGGGCCAGATTCAGGAACAGTTAGGCTGGCGGATCCAGTGATCCGCCAGCCTAACTGTGACTTTGAGCCGGCGTTTCTGTTTTCTGTAACCAGAAAACAAGAAACGCCGGGTTGAATCTCCGATGCGAGCAGCGTAACTGAGTTTCGCCATCGCATCGTTACTTCAACTTAAAAATGGCGCCGGGGGCGTTCCCGCCGATTTCCGCTCAAAAAATATGTTAATGAGCGGAAATCGGCAATTCACGATCGCATTCCGGCGCGACGCAGTGACGTTACGACGTTTCCGGACGGGATACGCGGCGCATAGATATACCTACATGGGGTTGGAATATCCTATGTTAGGTATAGGCGTCGTCATCGCGTCGGAAAAAAAAAAAAAGCGTCGCTTGCGTAAAACGTTCATGAATGGGAATGTGACGTCATTGACGTTCATTCACAGAATTTGGAGCATGCGCACGGGGATGTTTTAACACTCGACGCATGCGCAGTACGTTCGCGGCGGGAACGCGCTTCGTTTAAATACTACACGCCCCGTACCCGCCCAATTTGAATTCCGCCGGCTCATTTGCGATGCGCTGCCGCAACTTTAGGAGCAAGTGCTTCGTGAATGACAGCACTTGCTCCTAAAATTTCTGCAGCGTAACGCAAATGAGAAGCGTTACTCCAGAGCAAAGATGCTCCCATCTACCTGAATCTGGCCCATAATGTTTAATGTGCTAACATGAATAACAACGTCTCTCCTTATCCTGTATGGATGGATTTACAGCTCCTGCAATCAAGTGATGAATTGTGATACAATGTCGCCATCTGGTGGCCAAAACCTAGAATTCCTGTGTAATGCCCCAAGCCTGGAAATTCTGATGAGCGACCTGAACATCTTCTGGAGTCATCCAGATCTCCCCCCCCCCCCCCCCTACATGGATAATAAATCCCCAAACTTCTTCTCCTTCACCAGACACCTTCCTTGTCTTCCCTCTATAATTAGGTGTCCCATTGTCACTTTTATGTAAGACATTTCCATACATGTAAAGTATGTAAAATCATGTAAAATGTAGTAATAATTTTACTACTTCTAATAATAATAACAACAACTATATATAATATTAACCACTTCAGATCCGCGCTATAGACAAAAGACGTCAACAGCGCAGACCTGAAGTGCCGGGATCACGTCTTTGGACGTCAAACAGTGCCGTCGCATCGCTGAGGATTCGATGCGTGTACCCGGCGGCCGCGGTATCCCTCAGGTACACGTGATCGACGGTGACAGAGCAGGGACGTGGAGCTCTGTGTGTAATGATGGGGTGTAAACACAGAGCTCCACGTCCTGTCAGGGAGAGAGGAGACCCATCTGTGTCCCTTGTACATAGGGACACAGCATTGGTCACCTCCCCCAGTCAGTCCCCTCCCCCCACACAGTTAGAACACACCCAGGGAATACATTTAACCCCTTCCTCACCCCCTAGTGTTAACCCCTTCAATGCCAGTCACATTTATACAGTTATTAGTGCATATTTATAGCACTGGTCGCTGTATAAATGTGAATGGTCCCAAAAATGTGTCACAAGTGTCCGATGTGTCCGCCGTAATGTCGCAGTCCCAATAAAAATCGCAGATCGCCGCCATTACTAGTAAAAAAAAAAAAAAAGAAAAGTAAAAAAGAAATCATAATTCTGTCCCCTATTTTGTAGGCGCTATAACTTTTGCGCAAAGCAGTCGCTTATTGTGATTTTTTTTTTTTTTACAAAAATACATAGAAGAATACGCATCGGCCTTGACTGAGAAAAAATAAAATAAAAATAAAAAATTGGGATATTTATTATAGCAACAAGTAAAAAATATATATATATTTTTAAATTGTCGCTCTTTTTTTTGTTTATAGCACAAAAAATAAAAACCTCAGAGGTGATCAAATACCACCAAAAGAAAGCTCTATTTGTGGGGAAAAAAGGACGCCAATTTTGTTTGGGAGCCACGTCGCACGACCGCGCAAATGTCAGTTAAAGCGGCGCAGTGCCGGAAGCTGAAATTTCGCCTGGGCACGAAGGGGGTTTATGTGCCCAGCAAGCAAGTGGTTAAAATAATATAAAATGTAATAAAATCTGTAATAATGCTGTTAATAACAATAATAACAACACAAATAAAAATATATTAACAACAATAATAATAATAATTATTATATTAAAATACAATAAAATGTAATATACAATAACATCAATAATATGATAAATTAACCACTTAAGTCCCGGACCTTTAGGCAGCTAAAGGACCCGGCCAGGTTTTCGCGATTCTGCACTGCGGCGCTTTAACTGACAATTGCGCGGTCGTGCGACGCGGCTCCCAAACAAAATTGGCGTCCTTTTTTTCCCCACAAATAGAGCTTTCTTTTGGTGGTATTTGATCACCTCTGCGGTATTAAACAAAAATAGAGCCACGATTTTTAAAAAATTTTTTTTTACTTTTTCCTATAATAAATATCCCCCAAAAATATATAAAAACACATTTTTTTCCTCAGTTTAGGCCGATACGTATTCTTCTACCTATTTTTGGTATAACAAATTTTCAATAAGTGTTTATCGGTTGGTTTGCGCAAAATTTATAGCGTTTACAAAATAGGGGATACTTTTATGGTATTTTTATTAATATATATTTTTTTACTACTAATGGCGGCGATCAGCAATTTTTTTCATGACTGCGACATGATGGCGGACACATCGGACAATTTTGACGCATTTTTGGGACCTTTGTCATTTATACAGCAAAAAATGCATTGTTTACTGTGAAAATGACAATTGCAGTTTGGGAGTTAACCACTAGGGGGGGCTGAAGGGGTTAAGTGTGACCTCATATGTGTTTCTAACTGTAGGGGGGTGTGGCTGTAGGTGTGACGTCATCAATTGTGTCTCCCTATAAAAGGGAACACGCGATCGATGACGGCGCCATAGTGAAGAGCGGGGAAGGTGTTTTTACACACGGCTCTCCCCGTTCTTCAGCTCCGGGGACCGATCGCCGGACTCCATCGGTGATCGGGTCCACGGGTCCCGCGGTCACGGTCACGGAGCTTCGGACCGGGTCGCGTGATTGTGCCCAGCTGTGCCATTCTGCCGACGTATATTGGCGTGAAGGGGTCCTTAAGTGGTTAAGTAATACAAGAAAATAACAATAAATGTATATAACAATAAAAAATATTGTTCAATGTGCTAAAATGAAAAACAACAACAACAATATACAGTGTGTGTATATATATATATACACACACACACACACATATATATATACACTATGGGCCAGATTCAGGTAGATGGGAGCATCTTTGCTCTGGAGTTCTCATTTACGTTACTCTGCCGAAATTTTAGGAGCAAGTGCTGTTATTCATGAAGCACTTGCTCCTAAAGTTGCGGCAGCGCATCGCAAATGAGCCGGCGGAATTCAAATTGGGCGGGTACGGGGCGTGTATTATTTAAACTAAGCGCGATCCCGCGGCGAACGTACTGCGCATGCGTCGAGTGTCAATGCATCCCAGTGCGCATGCTCCAAATTCTGTCAGTGAACGTCAATGACGTCACATCCCCATTCACGCGATTTTTTTTTTCCCGACGCGATGACGATGGCTATACTTAACATAGGATATTCCACTAGGGGGCTGCTTTATCTTTACGTCGCATATCGCTTCCGGAAACGTCGTAAAGTCACTGCGTCGCGCCCGAAAACTAAAGTGAATTTCCGACTCCCGCTGATTAACATATTTTTTCAGCGTTAATCAGCGGGAACGCCCCCGGCGCCATTTTTAAGTTGAAGTAACGATGCGATGGCGAAATTCTATTACGCCGCTCGCATCGGAACTCCAACCCGGCGTTTCTTGTTTTCTGGTTACAGAAAACAGAAACGCCGGCTTAAAGCGACAGTTAGGCTGGAGTATCACAGATACTCCAGCCTAACTCTACCTGAATCTGGCCCTATATAATTATTAATTATAGTTAACCCCAAGGCACCGATCGCACGCAAATATGTGGCCTCTCCGTAGCCAGGCCTTACTGCAGAGGGACCTCATATTTGCGCGCGTTAGCGCCGATAGAGCTTTGCCAAGAACGCACGCCCTGCACGCTCCCAGAACAGTGACTGCCAGCTCATGAAAAGCTTCCCGATTGGAAGTTTTTTGATCATGTGACAACATGGTGACAAGCCACGCCCCGCCTCCTGAAATGCCAAACCCCTTAAAGGGCCCACGGGAGCCGGCACCAGGGGGCTAATAATAATGATAATAATAAAAATAATATATTATAAAAACAATATAAAATGTAATAAAATCAATAATAAAAAATGGTCATTAAACATTTAGAACGTGCTCTAAATTTTTGCGTGGTTATTCACGCATGCTCAGAAGCAAGTTATGAGACGGGAGCGCTCGTTCTGGTAAAAGTGACGTTTGTAATGGAGATCGCACATTCGTCGCGCTGTAACAGACTGAAAAGCGCAAATCGTCTCTCACCAAACTTTTACTAACACAAAATCAGCAAAAGCAGGCCAAAGGGTGGCGCCATCCGCATGGAACTTCCTCTTTATAGTGCCATCGTACGTGTTGTACGTCACCGCGCTTTGCTAGAGCATTTTTTTAAAACATTTGTGTGTGGGCGAGGCAGGCTTGACAAGAATCGGGTTGAGAAAAACGTTGTTTTTTTCTTGACCGTTAAAAAATGGTCGTGTGTACGCGGCATCATTTTTTCAAATGACAATTTTTTTTATTTATTGCATTTTAGTGAGATGTCTTTTTGACCCAAGATCTCATATTTAAGAGGACCTGTCATGTTTTTTTCTATTACAAGGCATGGCACAGTGGCTGCGTTTGGCATGGCACAGTAACGACAATTGATGGGCATAGTGGCGACAATTGATGGGCACCGTGGCGACAATTGATGGGCACAGTGGTGACAATTGATGGGCAGAGTGGCGACAATGGCATGGCACAGTGGCTGTGTTTGATGGCATGGCACAGTAGCGACAATTTTATGGCACAGTGGCTGCTTTTGGCGTGGCACAGTGACGACAATTGATGGGCACAGTGGCGACAATTGATGGCACAGTGGCTGCTTTTGGCGTGGCACAGTGACGACAATTGATGGGCACAGTGGCGACAATTGATGGCACAGTGGCTGCGTTTGGCATGGCACAGTGACGACAATTGATGGGCACAGTGGCGACAATTGATGGGCACAGTGGCGACAATTGATGGGCACAGTGGTGACAATTGATGGGCACAGTGGCGACAATGGCATAGCACAGTGGCTGCGTTTGATCGCATGGCACAGTGGCGACAATTTTATGGCACAGTGGCTGCTTTTGGCGTGGCACAGTGACGACAATTGATGGGCACAGTGGCGACAATTGATGAGCACAGTGGCGACAATTGATGGGCACAGTGGTGACAACTGATGGGCACAGTGGTGACAATGGCATAGCACAGTGGCTGCGTTTGATCGCATGGCACAGTGGCGACAATTTTATGGCACAGTGGCTGCTTTTGGCGTGGCACAGTGACGACAATTGATGGGCACAGTGGCGACAATTGATGGCACAGTGGCTGCGTTTGGCATGGCACAGTGACGACAATTGATGTGCACAGTGGCGACAATGGCATGGCACAGTGGCGAAGCAACAATGGCATGGCACAGTGGCTGCGTTTGATGGTATGGCACAGTGGTGACAATTTTATGGCACAGTGGCTGCGTTTGATGGGCACAGTGGCGGCAATTGATGAGCACAGTGTGGCTGCAATTTATGTTTTTTTTTTTATTTGTTTGCGCCCCCCAAAAATGTCGAGCACCAGCCGCCACTGGTTTGTAGTAGTAGTAGTTAGCCTTAATTTTTGGTCTTGGAAAAAAAAAAAATTGCTGGAGTTCAACTTTTCTTTATTCCATTTTAGTAAAATATTTGCCATTTTCAGATGGTCTGATGCAGCCCTTTGCTTGCCCCTTATCTGTCCCTTGGGACACTATGCCTCCCACTGATACGAGGCACTATTCTGCCACCTGACACCGACAATGGGGCACCATTTCTCCCACTGACACAAATAATAGAGCACTATTCCTCCCTATGATACCAGCAATGGGGGCGCTATTCACCCCACTTGTAACGATCAAGGGTTATCACCGTTCACCATCTTCCATTCCACCAACCCAAGACAGCTTATCCGACACTCCAACAATCCAGCAGACACGACCCATTCAATTCCCCAGAATAACGAGACACACACACACAGCTCTGTTCTCTGATTCCAAAACGAATGAATACTTTTAATGGTAACTCAGTTTTAGAAACCAAATATTGACAATGACTCAACTCCACCCACAACATGACACAATGAACTTCAATACACATTCCGTTAGATAATGACATTCAGATGAGCTAATACTAATCATTCCCCAGATGTCCTGACTCCGACAAGCTGTTCACCTGCTATATAGTACACATTCTTTTAGTAAACATAATTGACATGCTAATCCACTACACCTGAAAGTCAGACATCTGACCTTTGAGACTGCCAACCCCCAACACACATCTATCATCAATAGACTTTCACACAATACAGTGTAATTAGCATCACACAATAGACAATGAAATATCTTAGGAGCCGACTCATTTAACACCTCAAAAGTATGTGTCCCCCACATTGGATGGAAACACTCTATTGACCTGTTGGGGTCAGACTAAACAAACAACTCGTAATATTTCAAGATATCCTGCAATACATGAATTATCATTACTGTCCCATCTCATGTAATCCGAGATATCATTTCTCAGTCATCCTATGCCCCTATTGGACATAGGATGACCCTAGACCCAAGAGTCATTGGTGAAGCTGGCACAGGAGTACCCCACATCCTTCAAAAGTCTCAGAGTATCAAGGGCCATTCTGTTACACCCCTAACAGCAGATATTCACTAACAAGGATGCCAGGAAAACGTCTACTCCCACTGGCCAAAGTCCGGCCCTCCAAGAGTCTGAAGGACAACAAGCTGGCCCTTTGTTTGGAATGTTTGGAGACCCCTGCTCTATATAATGATGCAAGGTCACTGCTTCAAATAGCTTTAACAATAATTAGTACAACTGATGGATTATCATTTATAAATTCTACATTTAATAATTAATAAAACTCATTATTTAAAAGTGTTTTCCTTTCAGATATTTATGATTTCTTTATTGAGTGTTTTGTTCTCATATTTATTTTCCGCAGCGTGTTTTTTTCTCCTGGTGTTCAGTCCAGGGTTCAAAATAATAATATAACATTTTGGGAAGAATATACATCCTAATATTCCAGCGCTGGAGGTCAGTATGGCGAATATCTCCACAGCCACCATGTATTTCCCTCTGGTGCTCAGATAGGCCGGGATCATGGCAATCCAGACACTGCAGAACACCAGCATGCTGAAGGTGATGTACTTGGCCTCATTAAAACTGTCCGGTAATGTCCTCACCATGAAAGCCAGAAGAAAACTCACAGCTGCCAGAAACCCCATATAACCCAACATAGAGTAGAAGCCAATAACTGACCCTTCATTACACTGAATGAGGATCTTCCCAGGATAGGAGTCCATGTCATACTCCTGGTAGGGAGGAGACACTGACAGCCAAATAACACAGATCAGGACTTGGACAGAGGAACAGATCAGGACCAAAGAATTTGATACTTTGACTGTGACCCATTTTTTCCAATAACTGCCGGGTTTGGTGGCCTTGAATGCAATGCAGACAATGGTGGTCTTGGCCAGAACAGAAGAGACAGCGATGGAGAAGAAGACCCCGAATGACACTTGTCTCAGCATGCAGGTTATATCCACAGGACGTCCGAGGAAGAAGAAGACACAGAGGAAGCTCAGCAAGATGGAGGTCAGGAGGATGAAGCTCACCGTCCGGTTATTGGCCTTCACAACTGGAGTGTTCCGGTGATAAATAAAGTTTCCTAATACAAATAATGTAATGGCGGAAAATGTTAAAGATATCAATAAAAATATCTGAGCCATCACATCATTTTCATAGGACAAAAAATCATATGTTTTGGAAACACATTTCATTTTTTTGTCGTCAGGCCATTCTTCATCGGGACATTGAAAACAGCCGTCACTATCTGCAATGAAAATAAAGGGAAAAAATGATTATGTATGAACTTTAAAATCAAAGTGTATGTTCAAATATATTCAGTACATCTTTAACCTTTTCACAGTGACTGGGGGAGATCTATAGGTGAATTAGGGTATATATATATATATATATATATATATATATATATATGTATATATATATCAATAGAGCACTGAATGGTTTTAGTAGAGCAGAAGGTGGTATCAGTAGAGTAGAGGTTGGTGTCTGTAGGACAGCGGATGGTGTCAGTCAGTAGAGTAGAAGGTGGTATCAGTAGAGCAGTGGAAGTGTCAGTAGAGCAGAGGTTTGTGTCTGTAGGACAGTGAATGGTGTCAGTCAGTAGAGCAGAAGGTGATATCAGTAGAGCAGTGGACATGTCAGTAGAGCAGAAGGTGGTATCAGTAGAGCAGAGGTTGGTGTCTGTAGGACAGTGGATGGTGTCAGTCGGTAGAGCAGTGGAAGTGTCAGTAGAGCAAAGGTTGGTGTCTGTAGGACAGTGAATGGTGTCAGTCAGTAGAGCAGAAGGTGGTATCAGTAGAGCAGAGGTTGGTGTCTATAGGACAGTGGGTGGTGTCAGTCGGTTGAGCAGTGGAAGTGTCAGTAGAGTAGAGGTTGGTGTCTGTAGGACAGTGGATGGTGTCAGTAGAGCAGAAGGTGGTATCAGTAGAGTAGAGGTTGGTGTCTGTAGGACAGTGGATGGTGTCAGTCAGTTGAGCAGTGGAAGTTTCAGTAGAGTAGAGGTTGGTGTCTGTAGGACAGTGGGTGGTGTCAGTAGAGCAGAAGGTGGTATCATTAGAGCAGAGGTTTGTGTCAGTAGAGCAGAAGGTGGTATCAGTAGAGTAAAGGTTGGTGTCTGTAGGACAGTGAATGGTGTCAGTAGAGCAGAAGGTGGTATCAGTAGAGTAGAGGTTGGTGTCTGTAGGACAGTGGATGGTGTCAGTAGAGCAGAAGGTGGTATCATTAGAGCAGAGGTTGGTGTCTGTAGGACAGTGGATGGTGTCAGTAGAGCAGAAGGTGGTATCAGTAGAGTAGAGGTCAGTGTCTGTAGGACAGTGGATGGTGTCAGTCGGTAGAGCAGTGGAAGTGTCAGCAGAGCAGAGGTTGGTGTCAGTAGAGCAGAGGTTGGTGTCAGTAGAGCAGTGGATGATGTCAGTAGAGCAGAGGTTGGTGTCAGTAGAGCAGAAGGTTGTATCAGTAGAGCAGAGGTTGGTGTCTGTAGGACAGTGGATGGTGTCAGTCAGTTGAGCAGTGGAAGTGTCAGTAGAGTAGAGGTTGGTGTCTGTAGGACAGTGGATGGTGTCAGTAGAGCAGAAGGTGGTATCATTAGAGCAGAGGTTGGTGTCAGTAGAGCAGAAGGTGGTATCAGTAGAGTAGAGGTTGGTGTCTGTATGACAGTGAATGGTGTCAGTAGAGCTGAAGGTGGTATTAGTAGAGTAGAGGTTGGTGTCTGTAGGACAGTGAATGGTGTCAGTAGAGCAGAAGGTGGTATTAGTAGAGTAGAGGTTGGTGTCTGTAGGACAGTGGATGGTGTCAGTAGAGCAGAAGGTGGTATCAGTAGAGTAGAGGTCGTTGTCTGTAGGACAGTGGATGGTGTCAGTTGGTAGAGCAGTGGAAGTGTCAGCAGAGCAGAAGTTGGTGTCAGTAGAGCAGAGATGGTGTCAGTAGAGCAGAGGATGATGTCAGTAGACCAGAGGTTGGTGTCAGTAGAGCAGAAGGTGGTATCAGTAGAGCAGAGGTTGGTATCTGTAGGACAGTGGATAGTGTCAGTTGGTAGAGCAGTGGAAGTGTCAGTAGAGTAGAGGTTGGTGTCTGTAGGACAGTGAATGGTGTCAGTAGAGCAGAAGGTGGTATCAGTAGAGTAGAGGTTGGTGTCTGTAGGACAGTGGATGGTGTCAGTAGAGCAGAAGGTGGTATCAGTAGAGTAGAGGTCGGTGTCTGTAGGACAGTGGATGGTGTCAGTTGGTAGAGCAGTGGAAGTGTCAGCAGAGCAGAGGTTGGTGTCAGTAGAGCAAAGGTTGGTGTCTGTAGGACAGTGGATGATGTCAGTAGACCAGAGGTTGGTGTCAGTAGAGCAGAAGGTGGTATCAGTAGAGCAGAGGTTGGTGTCTGTAGGAAAGTGGATAGTGTCAGTTGGTAGAGCAGTGGAAGTGTCAGTAGAGTAGAAGTTGTTGTCAGTAGAGTAGAGGTTGGTGTCTGTAGGACAGTGGATGGTGTCAGTTGGTAGAGCAGTGGAAGTGTCAGTAGAGGTTGGTGTCAGTAGAGTAGAGGTTGGTGTCAGTAGAGTAGAGGTTGGTGTCTGTAGGACAGTGGATGGTGTCAGTTGGTAGAGCAGTGGAAGTGTCAGTAGAGAAGAGGTTGGTGTCAGTAGAGCAGAAGGTGGTATCAGTAGAGTAGAGGTTGGTGTCTGTAGGACAGTGGATGGTGTCAGTAGAGCAGAAGGTGGTATCAGTAGAGTAGAGGTCGGTGTCTGTAGGACAGTGGATGGTGTCAGTTGGTAGAGCAGTGGAAGTGTCAGCAGAGCAGAGGTTGGTGTCAGTAGAGCAAAGGTTGGTGTCTGTAGGACAGTGGATGATGTCAGTAGACCAGAGGTTGGTGTCAGTAGAGCAGAAGGTGGTATCAGTAGAGCAGAGGTTGGTGTCTGTAGGAAAGTGGATAGTGTCAGTTGGTAGAGCAGTGGAAGTGTCAGTAGAGTAGAAGTTGTTGTCAGTAGAGTAGAGGTTGGTGTCTGTAGGACAGTGGATGGTGTCAGTTGGTAGAGCAGTGGAAGTGTCAGTAGAGGTTGGTGTCAGTAGAGTAGAGGTTGGTGTCAGTAGAGTAGAGGTTGGTGTCTGTAGGACAGTGGATGGTGTCAGTCTGTAGAGCAGTGGATGATGTCAGTAGAGAAGAGGTTGGTGTCAGTAGAGCAGAAGGTGGTATCAGTAGAGCAGTGGACAGTGGGCTTTAGGGCAGAAATTGGTGTCAGTAGGGAGGTGGACAATGTCAGTAGTTTTTTTTTTTATAATTTTTTACAATGTTTATTCTATTAAATTATTATTGGAAAGCGGGGGCACTCAAGAAGAGGAGGAGTCTGCAGTTTCTATTCTAATGTTACCATTCTTGCTAAATGCATACGTCACAATTACAGTTGTATTTTCCTTTACTCTTTTTTTGGCCACTCCTACCTGTTACATTGGACACCGCCCCCTCGGAGCATGGGACGCAGTCATAGCAGCAGACATGGACACTCCTCTTGTGAGCTTTTCTGTATCCAGGAAGACATCTGTCATTACATCGGGATATCGGCATCTGGGACATACAATCACAGTCAGGTGTGCAGTCACATATTTAAGAGACCCTGTCAGAATTTCTTGGGATATTACTAAAATGCTCACCATAGAGTCTCTTTACATTTTTAATATAAAGTTTACATTTGCACTTGCTTGTTGTCTTATGTTCTTAGATTCATATCTTAAGGCCCCGTACACACGGCAGAGAACCTCGACGGGCAGAACACATCGTTCCGCCCGTCGAGGTTCTCTGCCGGCCGTCGAAATCGGCGACCCGCCCGTCGGGAATGGCAACCAGGCGGGCCGTCGAGCAAAAAGAGAGCGTGCTCTCTTTTCGCTCGACGGGATTCCCGACGGGCGGGGCGAGCCAGGAGCGTACACACGGCCGAGGTCCTCGCTGGAATGCAGCTTCCAGCGAGGTTCTCGCTGGTTTCCAGCGAGAACCTCGGTCGTGTGTACGCTGCCTGATATACAGATTGATAAGTTTACCCTTTACTAGTTTACCTACAGGGGGAGTAAACTGAGATAATCTCCGTCCGTGTCGGTGTCACATGAGCCAGCTAGCTGCCCGCTATTGGGAGATGAATCATTTTAATAAAAGTGTTCCCACACTTTACAAAAACTGCAGCTGCTGATTAAAAAAAAAATTGGGCACTTACCTGTCCAGCGCGCCCGCGATGTCGGCAGCCGAGGCCAAGCAATCGATCGTCTCTCCGCTGCCCCCCCGGCAGGGCAGCCACCACAAATTTTTGTACCTTGTTTACATCTCCTCGTTCTGCCGCCCCATGACGCGATCACAGGCACCTGCCGGACACCGAGTCCGCGGGACCCGTGGGGACACGGTCACGGAGCACGCGGCGGGCGCGCGCCCACTAGTGTTGAGCAGAATACGCCATATTCGAATTCGCGATATATCTCGAATATATAGTCGAATATTCAACATATATTCGCTAAATACGAATATTCGTGATATTTTTTGGAAATTAAATGATTGCGAATTTTCGCTATCGCGAATGCGAATTGCGAATTGCGATTGCGAATATTCGAGAAATGAGGAAGGAGCACTCTGATTGGCTCAGAATATTCGTGATATATTACAATACAAAATAATTGCGAATATTCGGCAAATGCGGAAGGAGCACTCTGATTGGCTCAGAATATTCGTGATATATTACAATACAAAATAATTGCGAATATTCGGCAAATGCGGAATGGAGCACTCTGATTGGCTCAGAATATTCGTGATATATTACAATACACAATAATTGCGAATATTCGGCAAATGCGGAAGGAGCACTCTGATTGGCTCAGAATATTCGTGATATATTACAATACAAAATAATTGCGAAATTTCGAGAAATGCGGCATGGAGCACTCTGATTGGCTCAGAATATTCGTGATATATTACAATATAAAATAATCGCGCGATATCGCTATTGCCGAATAATCGCATTGCGATTTTTCGGCAATATAAAATGAGCGCTGCAGCTACTCGGCCCAAGGTCTCTAATCATACCAGCAATGCTTTTAGACGTCGATGGGGATCTCTAGGATGTGATCTGTTCTAATAAAAAATTGAAAACATTCGAATATTCGAAATAGCGAATATTCGCCGCGATATTCGCGTTATTCGCGAATACTCGAATATGCAATATTCGTAGCGAATATTCGCAATGCGAATATTCGTGAGCAACACTAGCGCCCACTATGCTGCGATTTAAAGGCGACGTACAGGTACTGTACGTTGCTTTGCGCAGCCATGCCATTCTGCCGACGTATATCGCCGTGCGGCGGTCGGCAAGCGGTTAAAACTGCTTTTGTTTCTCTGCGCACACAAAACACAAATCTTGTCATTTCTTACCGTGCCGCGCTTCCAGGCCATGTCTTCTGGGTTGATGTTGAACATTCCATCTTTACCGCCATCGAAGCTGGCCAGCGGTTGGAAAGCAGATTCATAACCTTCCCCGTTTTTATGAATGATCTAGTTGGCTAAAATCAACCCGGATTGGACTTCCCCGCCGTTGTTAAAGAAGATCTCTTCTCCGGTTGGGTCGGTGTAATGAATGTTTCTCACAAAGTGGTGCAGCTTTCCAAAAAGGACGGAAACACAGATAAACAGTTAAAAGGGTTCTCATAGTTGAACACAGTAGATACATATGATGCATAATATATACATATCGTACATACTCGAGTATAAGCCAACCCGAATATAAGCCGAGGCACCAAATGTTAATGGGTAGAATCCATTAAGATAAAATAAAAATAAAAAATTTGACTTTTCACCTTAACTGCCCCGATTTCAATATTTTTGGCACTGATTTGTTTCCAGCACCCGTCTTCTAGACGTTCATCATCATGAAACCCTCTACCTGCCACCGCCATAGGACTTTATTCTGAGTAGACGTCATGACGGGGCCCCGTATAGTGTTTTTATTGTTTTTTCATAACCAGATGAATGTACACAATTGTGAAAATAAATATTTTACATTTTTTTCACACTGCATCCATTTTTTTTAACCCACTTCAGCCCCGGAGGATTTGGCTGCCCAATGACCAGGCCACTTTTTGCGATTCGGCACTGCGTCTCTTTAACTGACAATTGCGCGGTCGTGCGACGTGGCTCCCAAACACAATTGGCGTCCTTTTTTTCCCCCACAAATAGAGATTTCTTTTGGTGGTATTTGATCACCTCTGCGGTTTTTATTTTTTGCGCTATAAACAAAAAAAGAGCGACAATTTTGAAAAAAAAAAAATTTTTTTTTTTTACTATTTGCTGTAATAAATATCCCCCAAAAAATATATATAACATTTTTCCTCAGTTTAGTCCGATACGTATTCTTCTACATATTTTTGATTAAAAAAAAAAAAAAAAAAAAATCGCAATAAGCGTTTATTGATTGGTTTGCACAAAAGTTATAACGTTTACAAAATGGGTGGATAGTTTTATGGCATTTTTATTAATATATATGTTATTACTAGTAATGGCGGCGATCGGCGGTTTGTATCGTGACTTTGATTTTGCGGCGGACTCATCGGACACTTTTGACACTATTTCGGGACCGTTGTCATTTATACAGCGATCAGAGCTATAAAAATGCACTGATTACTAGTGATGAGCGGAATAGGCCATATTCGATTTCGCGATATTTCGCGAATATTTCGAAGAATATTCGTGAATATTCCTTAATATCGAATATTCGTGATATTTTATAAAAAAAAAAATGGCAAAATTTCGCTGGATAAAATATCACGAATATTCGATATTTACGAATATTTGCTATATTTTATTTAAAAAAAAAAAAAATTGCGAATATTCGTAAATATCGAATATTCGTGATATTTTATAAAAAAAAAAAAATTGCGAAATTTCGCATAAGCGAAAGCGAAAATGATTGCGAAATTTCGCTATTTTTTTGGATAAAATATAGGGAATATTCGTAAATATCGAATATTCGTGATATTTTATAAAAAAAAAAAAAAAATTGCGAATATTCGTAAATATCGAATATTCGTGATATTTTATAAAAAAAAAAAAATTGCGAAATTTCGCCAATGCGAAATATCGCAATTTTTTTTGGGATAAAATATCACGAATATTCGATATTTACGAATATTCGCTATATTTTATAAAAAATAGCGAAATTTCGCATATGCGAAAGCGAAAATGATTGCGAAATTTCGCTATTTTTTTGGATAAAATATAGCGAATATTCGTAAATATCAAATATTCGTGATATTTTATATAAAAAAAAAATTCCGAAATTTCGCAATTTTTTTTTTTTTTATAAAATATCACGAATATTCGATATTTACGAATATTCACTATATTTTATAAAAAAAAAAATTGCGAATATTCGTAAATATCGAATATTCGTGATATTTTATAAAAAAAATAAAAATTGCGAAATTTCGCATAAGCGAAAGCGGAAATGATTGCGAAATTTCGCAATTTTTTTGGATAAAATATAGGGAATATTCGTAAATATCGAATATTCGTGATATTTTATAAAAAAAATTGCAAAATTTCGCAATTTTTTTTTATTTTTATAAAATATCACGAATATTCGATATTTACGAATATTCGCTATATTTTATAAAAAAAAAAAAAAAAATTGCGAATATTCGTAAATATCGAATATTCGTGATATTTTATAAAAAAAATAAAAATTGCGAAATTTCGCATAAGCGAAAGCGAAAATGATTGCGAAATTTCGCTATTTTTTTGGATAAAATATAGGGAATATTCGTAAATATCGAATATTCGTGATATTTTATAGAAAAAAAAATTGCGAAATTTCGCATTAACGAAATTTCGCATTGGCGAAATTTCGAAGTTTTTTATTTTTTTATAAAATATCACGAATATTCGATATGTACGAATATTCGCTATATTTTATTTAAAAAAAAAGTGCGATTGCGAAATTGATTGCGAAACTTGAAAAAATACGAATATTCGAAATAGCGAATATTCGCCGCGATATTCGAGTTATTCGCGAATACTCGAATATGCAATATTCGTAGCGAATATTCGCAATGCGAATATTCGTGAGCAACACTACTGATTACTGGATGCCCCTGTTGAAGGCTTATGTAGCCGAAACGCGTCGGTTATTGCTACTGAGCACCCCCATATTGCTAAAGTTCACGTGATCATTTTTTATTCTTGTCATATTGTTTGTATATGACCTTTTAATAAAAGCCTATATTGGTTTTAATGACCTGCGCTATTGGAGCACCTTTTTTTCCATTTTTATTTTCTGTGGTCTTGTCGGAGCCTCAGCCATTTATCCTTGGATCTCCGGATCTACAATACAATACATTGTTTCTATCCACTATTTGCTGACTTTGTTTGTTTGTGTGTAGCAGCTTAATTGTTTCTTTGTGGTTAGCGCAGTTTTTTTCTTTACATATACTGTGTAAATGACACTGGCAGGGAAGGGGTTAATAACTAGGGGGCGAGGAAGGGGTCACGTGTGTCCTAGGGAGTGATTCTAACTGTGAGGGGGCTGGGCTGCAAGTGACCCGATAGCTGTATACATGCCAAGTGACCATTGCCATTTATACAGCGATCAGTGCTATAAAAACCCACTGATTACTGTGTAAATGACACTGGCAGAGAAGGGGTTAAACACTAGGGGGCGAGGAAGGGGTCAAGTGTGTCCTAGGGAGTGATTCTAACTGTGAGGGGGCTGAGCTACAAGTGACCCGATCGCTGTATACATGCCAAGTGACCATTGCCATTTATACAGCGATCAGTGCTATAAAAATGCACGGATTACTGCGTAAATGACTCTGGCAGAGAAGGGGTTAAACACTAGGGGGCGAGGAAGGGGTCACGTGTGTCCTAGGGAGTGATTCTAACTGTGAGGGGGCTGGGCTGCAAGTGACCCGATAGCTGTATACATGCCAAGTGACCATTGCCATTTATACAGCGATCAGTGCTATAAAAACCCACTGATTACTGTGTAAATTACACTGGCAGAGAAGGGGTTAAACACTAGGGGGCGAGGAAGGGGTCAAGTGTGTCCTAGGGAGTGATTCTAACTGTGAGGGGGCTGAGCTACAAGTGACCCGATCGCTGTATAAATGCCAAGTGACCATTGCCATTTATACAGCGATCAGTGCTATAAAACTGCACGGATTACTGCGTAAATGACTCTGGCAGAGAAGGGGTTAAACACTAGGGGGCGAGGAAGGGGTCAAGTGTGTCCTAGGGAGTGATTCTAACTGTGAGGGGGCTGGGCTGCAAGTGACCCGATAGCTGTATACATGCCAAGTGACCATTGCCATTTATACAGCGATCAGTGCTATAAAAACCCACTGATTACTGTGTAAATGACACTGGCAGAGAAGGGGTTAAACACTAGGGGGCGAGGAAGGGGTCAAGTGTGTCCTAGGGAGTGATTCTAACTGTGAGGGGGCTGAGCTACAAGTGACCCGATCGCTGTATAAATGCCAAGTGACCATTGCCATTTATACAGCGATCAGTGCTATAAAAACGCACGGATTACTGCGTAAATTACTCTGGCAGAGAAGGGGTTAAACACTAGGGGGCGAGGAAGGGGTCAAGTGTGTCCTAGGGAGTGATTCCCTATGCATATGCGAAAACGAAAATGATTGCGAAATTTCGCTTTTTTTTTGGATAAAATGTAGCGAATATTCGTAAATATCGAATATTCGTGATATTTTATAAAAAAAAAAAAAAATTGCAAAATTTCGCATTGGCGAAATTTCGCAAATTTTTTTTTTATTTTTATAAAATATCACGAATATTCGATATTTACGAATATTCGCTATATTTTATAAAAAAAAAAATAAAAATTGCGAATATTCGTAAATATCGAATATTCGTGATATTTTATAAAAAAAATAAAAATTGCGAAATTTCGCATAAGCGAAAGCGAAAATGATTGTGAAATTTCGCTATTTTTTTGGATAAAATATAGCGAATATTCGTAAATATCGAATATTCGTGATATTTTAAATGACACTGGCAGAGAAGGGGTTAAACACTAGGGGGCGAGGAAGGGGTCAAGTGTGTCCTAGGGAGTGATTCTAACTGTGTGGGGGCGTGGCTACACGAGACATGACACTGATCACTGCTCCCGATGACAGGGAGCAGACGATCAGTGTCCTGTCACTAGGCGCAGCTCCGTGACATGATCGCAGGACATCGAGTCCACGGGTCCTGTGGGCACGGTCACGGAGCTGGTGTCAGGGGCGCGCGCACGCCCACATGGCGACAAATTTGCCATTCTGCTGCTGACGGAAATGTTGGTGCGGCGGTGGGCAAGAGGATAAAACTGTACTTGTTTCTCTGCGCACACAAAACACAAATCTTGTCATTTCTTACCGTGCCGCCCTTCCAGGCCATGTCTTCTGGGTTGATGTTGAATATTCCATCTACGGCTTTACCGCCATCGAAGCTGGCCAGCGGTTGGAAAGCAGATTCATAACCTTCTCCGTTTTTATAAATGATCCAGTTGGCTAAAATCAACCCGGATTGGACTTCCCCGCCGTTGTTAAAGAAGATCTCTTCTCCGGTTGGGTCGGTGTAATGAATGTTTCTCACAAAGGGGTGCAGCTTTCCAAGAAGGATGGAAACACATATAAACAGTTGTAGATGTAGCAATATGGACTACAATTGCAACAAACAGATATTTCCTGCCCTATCTATGTATCATCTTATCCCTCTAGTGCCCGGAGTTACTAAACATACATCATATTTGTGAGCCCAACCAAAGGGATTGTGGGATTGGTAGTTCCACCAGATGGTTTCCCTGCATGACTTTACACCCGGACTACATATCCCAGGGATCTTTGCTACCAGAGGCGGCTCTCTAATTAGGCAAATGAGGTGGTCGCCTTAGGCCTCGCACACACAGGGGCCTTGCAGCCGCCTAGTTTGCCTTATTACAGAGTTACCTCTTCTAGCAGCAGGAGCCTGATCCACCCATCCAGTCCCTCCTGCCTCCAAGTGAGTACACTGATGTTAGTGCGCCCTTCCTTCCCTTCTTACTTCCTTTCTTTCTCTTTTTCCCTTCATCTTTCTTTTTTTCTCCCTCATGGGCGTGGGTGGGGCCTAGGGTGACCACATTTCCAAACTACCATTCAGGGACACCCTCCCTTCTTAAAAATCAGCTTGTGCTGTAACGAATCACAGCACAGTGATTGGACACAAGAGGCGGGATTTATGATTTCTCCAATCACAAGCAGGGGGGCGGGGACTGTGCTCCTCCAGGCATTCCCAACCAGGACAAGTACTGTCAGTGAGTAAAGCGGCGATGTGGCGGCCTTTTTTGGGAGCATCAGCAGGGGCGGACTGGGCCAGGTGGAAAGGTGGATATTTCCTCTCAGGCCGCTGACATTATCTTTAAAAGGGCCGCGGTACAGGATGTCTGTAATTTATTTTATTTTTTGTAGAACTCAGCCGTGGAGGCCACCGATTGGCTGGCTGCTGGCAGGCTGCACTGCATTATGGGAGTTGTAGTTTGGCCGCGGCGGCCGCTGATTGGCTCGCTGGCTGCTGCTGGCAGGCTGCACTGCATTGTGGGAGTTGTAGTTTGGCCGCGGCGGCCGCTGATTGGCTCGCTGGCTGCTGCTGCACAGGCTGCACCTCATTGTGGGAGTTGTAGTTTGGCCGTGCTAAAGTTAAGGAACTTATCAGCGCAGCAAACTACACCTCCCACCTCCCAGGAGCCTTAGGGCCAGGCAGGTCATGTGGCACATCAGGGGAGGGACACGGCACGAGCGGGCTGGCTGCAGAGACGTGACAGAGAGAGAGAGACTGACTGAAAGACTGCAAAATGGGCACCAGCAGACTCAGCCAGCCACCCCCCGCAAGCAGACTCAGCCAGCCACTCCCCCCCGCCAGGAGACTCATCCAGCCACCCCCCGCCAGCAGAGTCAGCCAGCCACCCCCCCCTCCAGCAGGCTCAGCCAGCCACCCCCTCCCCCACCAGCAAACTTAGCCAACAACCCCCCACTCCAGCATGCGTCAAAGTCTTTTCGAGCATGCGTGGGTTTACCTGGAGACAGGTAAGCCTACTCACGAACGGTTTTCTCAGCAGGAAACACTCTGCCGAGTATCCCGACGGGGAAAATAGAGATCAGGTTCTTTATTTTTCTCTTCGGGATTCCCGGCAGTTTTCCCGACGAGAAACCATACACACGCGCGGTTTTCTCGGCAAGAAGCTCTCCCAGCAGCTTTCTTGCCGAGAAAACCGTGCGTGTGTACGAGGCTTTTGAGGCCGCAAAATATGTCAATGCCGAGCCTCATCCCCAGGATGAAATCCTCCACTTTCTACAAATGTTCTCTTTTCATCCTCCACATCTTATGCCGGTCGGAATTTCCGATGAAAAAAGTCAGACGGAATATTTTCATTGGATATTCCGACTGTGTGTGCCCCATCAGACTTTTTCCGTTAGAAATTCCAACGAACTTAGAAAGAGAACATGTTCTCTTTTTTTTCTGATGGAAATTCCGTTCGTCTGTATGCAATTCTGTCGGAGAAAAAAACACGCATGCTCGGAAGCATTGAAGTTCGTTTTTCTAGGCTCGTCTCAGTGTTGTACGTCACCACGTTTTGGACGGTCGGAATTTGGCGTGGCCGTGTGTATGCAAGACAGCTTGAGCTGAATTCCATCGGAAAAACCCGTCAGGCGGCGTACACACGTACGAGAACCTCGACGGGCCGAACACATCGTTCCGCCCGTCGAGGCTCTCGGCCGGCCGTCGAAATCGGCGACCCGCCTGTCGGGAATGGCATCCAGCCATTCATCCAGGCGGGCCGTCGAGCAAATAGAGAGCGTGCTCTCTATTCGCTCGACGGGATTCCCGACGGGCGGGGCGAGCCAGGAGCGTACACACGGCCGAGGTTCTCGCTGGAATGCAGCTCCCAGCGAGGTTCTCGCTGGTTTCTAGAGAGAACCTCGGACGTGTGTACGCCGCCTCAGAGTTTATTCTGACGGAAAAACCGCTCGTGTGTATGCAGCATAACTGTCGCATCTACACTGCCCCCGGACAGGGGCGGATCCAGAGTCTAGTCTCGGGCCGGTGCTACCACTAGGCAAACTAGGGAGCCGCCTAGGGAGCACTGCTGTCTAGGGGCGCCCGGACACTGGTTTTCCTCTGCGTCTGCATGCTCTGCAGCATGTAACCAACTCAGTCCGAGACAGCTGCTCCGTCCGACCGGTGGTGTAATTAGAAGCACAAAGCAGCACTGGAGACAGCGCTAGAGAAAGCCAATGCTTCCTGTATGGCGCTGCCTACTGGAGTCAGGGGTGGAGCCAATGGGGGCGGAAAAATTAGGTTTCGCCTAGGCTGTCAAAAATCCTTGCACCAGCCCCGAGGGGCACTGCCAGAAAATTTTGGGGGCAATTTGTCGGGGCAATGGCTGGTGTTGGCGCTTCAATCATCACAGCGCCATGGTTGTTATGGTGTCAGGATGATTGACGAGCATTATTTGTATTATTACATAGAATAGTAATAAGTCGCCATAATGCAGAATCATTGGGAGCCCTGAGCGTGTCACCTGCTACCGTTGCCTGCCACCAGATGCGGATTGTCACTTGCCATGTCACTTGCCACCAGATGTGAATTGTCACTTGCCAGTGGCTGTGTCCCAGGGTGAGGGCGGGAGGTGAGAGATAATGTCAGAAAGCTGCTACACATCAGAATATGCAACCGAAGTGATGTTTCATCGCGGCCATCTTGGTACACCCGCATGCAGTAAACCTAGAAGTCGGTAGAGTTAGAAGTCGGCAAGCGGACATCTTTATACAACCACCAGAGTCTGGCTTTTCACAGTTATTTTTAATAGTAAACTCGGCTTATATAGGGAAATATAAGTTGGGTTTACTGTTAAAAATATCTGTGAAAAGCCAGACTCCGGTGGGTGTATAAAGATGTCCGCTTCCTGACTTCTAACTCTAGGCTTACTGCGTGTGGGTGTACCAAGATTAGGGTTGCCATCTGTTCGGGATTCACCCGGAGAGTTCGGGGTTTCAGACTGTCTGAGACCCAGACATATTATTCAGACTGGACTAGGTCTCTTTCCTCCCCCTTCTCTCTCCTGCCTCTAAGTAAGTATGCTATGGTAAATCAGGGTTCTCAGAGCACCCATAACATCAGAGCTCCCCTTTACACCAGAGACCACAGACACTTACATCAGAGTCCTTGCCGTACACCTGAGCATCCCTTACATCAGAGTCCCCAGAGTTCTCCCTTACATCAGAGTCCCCAGAGTTCTCCCTTACATCAGAGTGCCCAGAATTTTCCCTTACATCACAGTCCCCAGAATTCTCCCTTACATCAGAGTCCCCCTTCACAGAAAAGGGGTAACTCTGTGGACTCAGGTGTAAAGGGGTAACTCTGTGGACTCAGGTGTAAAGGGGAAACTCTTTGGACTCAGGTGTAAAGGGGAACTCTGTAGACTCAGGTGTAAAGGGAAACTCTGTGGACTCAGATGTAAAGGGGGAACTCTGTGGACTCAGGTGTAAAGGGGGAACTCTGTGGACTCAGGTGTAAAGGGGGAACTCTGTGGACTCAGGTGTAAAGGGGGAACTCTGTGGACTCTGGTGTAAAGGGGGAACTCTGTGGACTCTGGTGTAAAGGGGGAACTCTGTGGACTCTGGTGTAAAGGGGGAACTCTGTGGACTCTGGTGTAAAGGGGGAACTCTGTGGACTCTGGTGTAAAGGGGGAACTCTGTGGACTCTGGTGTAAAGGGGGAACTCTGTGGACTCTGGTGTAAAGGGGGAACTCTGTGGACTCTGGTGTAAAGGGGGAACTCTGTGGACTCTGGTGTAAAGGGGGAACTCTGTGGACTCGGGTGTAAAGGGGGAACTCTGTGGACTCAGGTGTAAAGGGGGAAACTCTGTGGACTCAGGTGTAAAGGGGGAAACTCTGTGGACTCAGATGTAAAGGGGGAACTCTGTGGATTCAGGTGCAAAGGTGCAGTTTTTGCATAGTTTATGCATACTATGAAAAATAATTGCTGTACGACTCTGAAGTGTTGGGGTTTGGCTTGAAGAAAAGATGGCAACCCTAACCAAGATGGCCGCAACACAACGTCACTGCATATTCAGTTGCATATTCAGATGGGGGAAAGGCTTTCTGACAGAACACCTACCCGCTGACAAGCTTGACTGGCTGCCGGCACGGCGTCATGATTTCTCACTCGTCGGCCTGCCCGTCTGTTCGCTGGCTCACCCGCCAGCCTGCTCAGTCACCTGCCGGCTCACCCGCTCCTTATTTTGTCAGGGGGAGCAATTGCCCTGTTGCCCCCCCCTGGATCCGCCCCTGAGTTCTCCCTTACATCAGAGTCCCCAGAATTCTCCCTTACATCAGAGTGCCCAGAATTTTCCCTTACATCACAGTCCCCAGAATTCTCCCTTATATCAGAGTCCCCCTTCACAGAAAAGGGGTAACTCTGTGGACTCAGGTGTAAAGGGGTAACTCTGTGGACTCAGGTGTAAAGGGGGAACTCTGTGGACTCAGGTGTAAAGGGGGAACTCTGTGGACTCAGGTGTAAAGGGGGAACTCTGTGGACTCAGGTGTAAAGGGGGAACTCTGTGGACTCAGGTGTAAAGGGGGAACTCTGTGGACTCAGGTGTAAAGGGGGAACTCTGTGGACTCAGGTGTAAAGGGGGAACTCTGTGGACTCAGGTGTAAAGGGGGAACTCTGTGGACTCAGGTGTAAAGGGGGAACTCTGTGGACTCAGGTGTAAAGGGGGAACTCTGTGGACTCAGATGTAAAGGGGGAAACTCTGTGGACTCAGATGTAAAGGGGGAAACTCTGTGGACTCAGATGTAAAGGGGGAACTCTGTGGACTCTGGTGTAAAGGGGGAACTCTGTGGACTCTGGTGTAAAGGGGGAACTCTGTGGACTCAGGTGTAAAGGGGGGACTCTGTGGACTCAGGTGTAAAGGGGGAACTCTGTGGACTCAGGTGTAAAGGGTGGACTCTGTGGACTCGGGTGTAAAGGGGGAACTCTGTGGACTCAGGTGTAAAGGGGGAACTCTGTGGACTCTGGTGTAAAGGGGGAACTCTGTGGACTCTGGTGTAAAGGGGGAACTCTGTGGACTCAGATGTAAAGGGGGAAACTCTGTGGACTCAGATGTAAAGGGGGAACTCTGTGGATTCAGGTGTAAAGGTGCAGTTTTTGCATAGTTTATGCATACTATGAAAAATAATTGCTGTACGACTCTGAAGTGTTGGGGTTTGGCTTGAAGAAAAGATGGCAACCCTAACCAAGATGGCCGCAACACAACGTCGCTGCATATTCAGTTGCATATTCAGATGGGGGAGTGGCTTTCTGACAGAACACCTGCCCGCTCAAAAGCTTGACTGGCTGCCGGCACGGCGGCATGATTTCTCACTCGTCGGCCTGCCCGTCTGTTCGCTCGCTCACCCGCCAGCCTGCTCAGTCACCTGCCGGCTCACCAGCTCCTTATTTTGGCGGGGGAGCAACTGCCCTGTTGCCCCCCCCCCCTGGATCCGCCCCTGCCCCCGGGTGGCCCTCAACACTTGGCAGATCAGTTCCTTCATCTTTAATGATAATAATTCATCTTGCTACCTGATTTGTTCCCAATCTCCCAGATTTCATTTCCATCAAGCTACGCAGGGCGGTAACCAGAACATACACCGCCGTGTACGCAAAGGAAGGTTTTCTGTCCTCTTTTTCAAAAAAGCCAAAAACCAAAAAAAACAAATACTGAGTTTTTCTGTACAATTCACGGCGGTAACATTTTGGATGCTCTGAAAAAGCACATTTTTGTCTGGGTTTCTCCTTCGACAGTTAAATTTGTCAAACAAGAACTCTTCTTGTATCGGGTCGGTCGGTCGGGTAAATGAAGTGACTCCGTTAATAAAAGTATTCAGCCCCGGGATTAATTTCTGGGGCCAAAGAAAAATGAAGCTGCAGTTTACTGCTGAGAAGTGAAGCTCTGTTCCATATCTTATATTATCCGAGGACTCATGGAGAACTAGAGTGATGTCTTCCTTAATAATTTGCAGGTTATTCAATAAAAAGAGAAAATTTGATAAAAGGCCAAATATGATGACAACCTTGGCTGTTGATTTCTCAATCATTTTAATTTTCTTTATCATATTATCGTGGTAATCAGCGAATTGTATCATATATTCAATGCAGATTCCATGGCGGCTCATCATCTTACTCAGTTCTTCTATCTCCTTATCACCGCTGCCATCACCCGGTGCCACCAACCCAACCCAGTTCCAGCCGAAATGTTGCAAACATTTTATGATGGCAGCATAAAAAACCCGATTGTTTGATGTCATCCGGTATAAAGTTGGATACAATTTTCTGTCACTCAGCAGAGGGTCAGTGACTTGGTAAATGATCTGTAAAGTAAAATGAGTTGTCAACTCATCCCATATGGTTAGAAATATCCCAGCACACAGAACTGTCCTAGCGCCTCCTTATGCACCACATTTCAGGAATCCATATTTAAAATCCTGACAAGATGGGATCAGGGATGGACTGGCCATTGGGACTACAGGGAGTTTCCTGGTGGACTGATGGCTCAGTGGGCTGGCTTCAGTGACAGTGGACTGCCGCCCCCCTCCGCTCCTCTGTCTCTCCTTTGAGTGAGTGAGTGAGTGAAAAACTTATAGAGCGCAACACTTGCGAACTGAATCGCCTCTGGGCGCTATTTCCATTCCTTAGATAAAGGAAGGCTCTGCCTTCAGAAGAGATGAGTTTTTATCATTCTCCTGAAGGCCAAGTGGTCTGATTCCAGTCGGATGGTGGTCGGTAGTGCATTCCACAGTCACGGTCCCTGGACAGCAAATCTCCGATCTCCTTTGGATTTGTATCTTGCCTTGGGTATGTGTAGAAGATTTTGATTTGTGGATCGCAGAATGCGATTGGGGTTATGGGCTTTTATTTTTTCGCATATATATTGGGGAGCAATACCTTGAATACACTTATGTGTAAGGCAGAGTGCCTTAAAAGTGATTCTGTCTTTCACTGGCAGCCAGTGAAGAGATCTAAGCGAAAGGGAGATTGACTCCCATGGTTTTTTCCCAGTCACTAATCTGGCGGCCGTATTTTGAACGACTTGCAGACGAGTGACTTTCCCGCAGCGCTCACCTCCTTCCTCCCACAGCGCTCACCTGGTGGGAACAAAGAAGCAGGGAGGACGACAGAAGAGCACGGGGGAGGGGACAGACAGCCGACCCAACAGCTATGGCCTGGGAGTTTCTGCCCTTCTGTCCTATAAGGGGGGGGCACCGAACTGATTCTTTGCCCACAAGGTGAAATAATGTCTAGCTTCCCCACTGGTACTGCCTATAAGAGTACCAGTACCAGACGTTCTACTCTAATAAAGTAGAACAGCTAGTGGCTAGTGAAGGGGGAGAGGGGGCTTGGGTGGCCGGGGGGGGGCGGGAGTTATCCGGCCGCCATGGGAGAGACCTGTCAAAGTGGGCCAGTCTGGATGAAGTCCAAGGCCAAATTTCTGTCCCAGTCCAGCACTGGGTGGGATCGACACCCCAATAATAAGCTCCACTGAATGTCTCCATTTACAGTGAAACTCAAAAAAAATTGAATATCGTGCAAAAGTTTAATTTATTTCACTAATGAAACTTAAAAGGTGAAAGTAATATATGAGAGAGATTCATTACATGCAAAGCAAGATAGTTCAAGCCGTGATTTGTCATCATTGTGATGATTATGGCTTACAGCTCATGAAATCCACAAATCTCCGAAAATTTAAATATTGTGAAAAGGTGGAATATTCTCGGCTCAAAGTGTCCCACTCTAATCAGCTAATTAAGCCATAACACCTACAAAGGGTTCCTGAGCCTTTAAATGTTCTCTCAGTCTGCTTCAGTAGGAATCACAATCATGGGAAAGACTGCTGACCTGACAGTTGTGCAGAAAACCATCATTGACACCCTCCATAAGGAGGGAGAGCCTCAAAAAGTAATTGAAAAAGAAGTTGGATGTTCCCAAAGTGCTGTATCAAAGCCCATTAATGGAAAGTTATGTGGAAGGGAAAAGTGTGGAACAAAAAGGTGCACAAGCAGCAGGGATGAGCGCAGCCTGAAGAGGATTGTCAGGCAAAGGCCATTCAAAAGTGTTGGGGACTGAGGCTGGAGTCAGAGCATCAAGAGCCCCACACACAGACGGGTCCTGGACATGGGCTTCAAATGTCACACCTATCTGCAATATATAGTGAACTGACCACTTACCTGTGTGTACCGATACAGACTAAGTAACTGGGCCATGGCTTGACTTGTATGCAAACCAGAATCACCAATAAAACCGGCCACTTCCCCATCTCTCCTACAGGAATAATTAGGAGCATCAATGTTTTTCCCAGACAATATCTGCAGGACAGATCCCAAGGTTCTCTGTGGATCTCCACAAGTATCAAATATATGATAACCCAGAGTAACGTTGGGTAGAAGATCGAGGTCATTGTTAATTTCATCAACGGCGAAGATCAGAGCCAGGATATTTTTATACTCTCCAATGTCAGGGCTGTGGGGAATGAAGAACTATTACATATGACACTGGAATGGTTTCAGCACCATGGAGAGCACCGATTTGTCCCTTTCGAATAACAGTTTAACCGGTTAGCGACCACGTCACTTTGAATTTCCCGCCGTGCCCCTGCCGCGAGCTCCGTGACCGTGCCCGCGGGACTAGAGATGAACTTTCCACTTGAACATCGGCTGTTCGCCCGTTCGGCGAACAGAGAACCATTTGGGGTGTTCACGGCAAATTTGAAAAGCCGCGGAACACCGTTAAAAGTCAATGGGAGACATTAAAAGTGTTCATTTTAAAGGTTAATATGCAAGCTATTTAAAGTATTTGGGGACCCGGGTCCTTCCCCAGGGGACATGTATCAATGCAAAAAAAAGTTTTAAAAACTGATTTTTTTTCGGGAGCAGTGAATTTAATAATGCTTTACTTGAAACACTAAAAGTGAAATATTCCTTTAAATTTCGTACCTAGGGGGGTGTATAGTATGCATGTAAAGTAGCGCTTGTTTCCCGTGTTTAGAACTGTCCCTGCACAAAGTGTAATTTCTGAAGGGAAAAAAAGTCATTTAAAACTACTCACGGCTATAATGAATTGTTGGGTCCCAGCAATCCAGAGAAAAGTCATGGAAAAAAACGGCATGGGTCCCCCCCCCACCCAGTCCTGGTATGAATATTAAGGGGAACCCAGAACAAAAAAAAAGCGAGGGGTCCCTCCAAATACCATATCAGGCTCTTCAGGTCTGGTATGGATATTAAGGGGTACCCTGTGCAATTTAAAAAAAACAATAGCGTGGGGTTCCCCCAAATATCCATATCAGACCCTTCAGGTCTGGTATGGATTTTAAGGGGAACCCTGCACCAAAATAAAAATAAATGGCGTGGGGTCCCCCAAAAATCCATACCAGACCCTTATCCGAGCACGCAACCTGGCAGGCCGCAGGAAAAGAGGGGAGGTGAGAGAGCACCCTCCTCCTGAACCGTGCCACATGCCCTCAACATGGGGAGGATGTCCCCATGTTGATGGGGACAAGGGCCTCATCCCCACTACCCTTGCTCGTTGGTTGTGGGGGTCTGCGGGCGGGGGGCTTATCGAAATCTGGAAACCCCTTTTTACAAAGGGGAACTCCAGATCCTGCCCCCCCTATGTTGGGTTTCGTTCCTCACTGGAGAATGAGTGGAGACTTCAGAATTGCTGGAGAATGGATCATCATTGGACATCGAGAGAAATTCATCGCTGGAAATTCCTTTTTTTTTTTTAATAAATGACTTGTTCATCTGTGTCTGTGTGTTTTTTACAATTGTTTTACACTTTTTTTGTGAAATGGTAGAGGTACAATGTACCCTGTTACCAATTCACATAGGGGGGGCCGGGATCTGGATCTCCCCGGGCAAGGGCTGTGGGGATGAGGCCCTTGACCCCATCAACATCCTCCCAATGTTGAGGGCATGTGGCCTGATATGGTTCAGGAGGGGGGTGGCGCTCTCTCGCCCCCTCTTTTCCTACAGCCTGCAGGTTGCGTGCTAGGATAAGGGTCTGTATGGATTTGTGGGGGGACCCCAGGCAATTTTTATTTTTATTTTGGTGCAGTGTTCCCCTTAAAATCCATACCAGACCTGAAGGGCTTGGTATGCTTTTTTTGGTTCAGGGTTCCCCTAATATTCATACCAGACCTAAAGGGCCTGGTAATGGACTGGGTGTGGGGGGGGGGAACCCATGCCATTTTTTCAATGACTTTTATCTGTATTGCCGGAACCCAACAATATATTATAGCCACGAGTAGTTTTAAATTACTTTTTATCCTTGACACTGTGCAGGGACAGTTCTAAGCAAGTTCTAAGCAAGGGAAAAATGCACTACTTTACAGGCATACTATAAACACCCCCCAGGTACGAAATTTAAAGGCATATTTCACTTTAATTGTTTAAGCATTATTAAAACTGCTCCCAAAAAACTTAAGTTTTTTAAAAAAAATTTGCATTGATACATGTCCCCTGGGGCAGGACCCGGGTCCCCAAACACTTTTTATGACAATAGCTTTAAAATTAGCACTTTTGATTTTTCATGTTAATCTCCCATAGACTCTTAAACGGTGTTCCGCAGGCTTTCGAATTTGCCGCAAACACTGCAAATTGTTCGCTATTCGGCGAACAGGTGAACACCCAATTTTCGAGTCAAACTTACGTTTGACTGGAACATCGGAAGCATCCCTACTCTAAACCTGATGAGAGAGATATTGATTGCGTTCCTATGAGACTATATTAATACTATATGACATTGGATTCTAGTACATGTAGTTTTCTTCACCTCATGGCTCTGAGCCCCTCATGCAGCAGACTGGAGATATGTATGAGATATGTATGAGATCTCCTGCTGCTTAACTTTTCAAAAATGTATGTAGTGTCCTGCTCCTGTTGGCCTGGCGCTGCTTTAAATTTAGGGGCAAGTCTGAGAGTTAGTTGACTCAGACATGTGAGATTTTGAGCAAATTGGGCCTCTGTTCCAGCCATGGCTGTGCTGTGAGTGACCACTATTGTTTGCCTGGGGTGTCGTTACCACCCCAGGCCAAGGGTGACAGCAGCTAGCTCAAGGTTATTTGGGTTTCTCCCCTCGGCAGCCAATCAGTGGGGGTTGATTGTCCCACTGTGCATGCTGAGGAGGGGTACTTAAGGGGCAGGCGTCATTGGACAGGTCATCATCGATCCTGGGTCTGTCGTCCCACCACAAAGTGTTTGGCCCTCCTGGCCGGAGGTGCGTGTTCCTGTAATCCTGGCGTCGGATCACGTTGGGCCGGGGGTTGTGATCTGCTAAGTAGGCCCAGTAAGCAGATTCTATTATTTCAAGGGTGATCCTGTGCTGTGCGTCCTGGAGGGAGGAAGCCACTTGATAAAGGACCTATCTTGGAGAGGCCCGAGCATGAGGCTGGTATCTCAGGAGAGGCCTTGAACTTCATCGAAAGTATGCACTATTACTGAAAGGCTTGATGGTGATCGCCTGTCAGTTCAAATTTCTGCAAGTCATTAATCTGGAGAGATCCGGGTGCTGAATCCTGTACTGTGAGGATTTTGGACCGAAAGTGTCTCCATCTATGGGAAGGTCTGTGGCAGAGACTGCACCCTATTCCGTGCGCCATTCCGGCTGCTCGGCTAGCGAGAGAAACCTATCCGGGTGAGCAATACCCACTCTGGCTGTAGTGGCGACAAGAAATGTGTTGCTGGAAGCAGGAGTGTTTCCCAATTGAAATACTGCACCTGAACCTACATACCTGTTACCTTTCCACCTCTTCAATTACTTCTCCTTTCCTTACCAAGTTCTACAAATAGATCTTAGAAAAAGAAGTGTAAAGTGTGGACATTGGACTTTTTCAACTCTCATCCATTATCCTAGACGGCGAGGAAATAGAGGTAACATGCCGCCCGAAAATATCCAGCAGCTCCTTCAGGGGTAGACCTACATTTATAACACTGTTTTTTACTGACCTGCTCTATTCCTTCCTAGTGGATAATCCTTCCCCTGGACAGACATATGGGCGAGTGAAGCCCCCAGAAATGTCCGAACACCGCGGCTCTGCTTCCAGAAGTGGGACAATCACAGCCTCCGGCTCTGGAGGAGATCCTGAACTCTGCCCGGTATGAAGGACCCCTTGACATTCAGAATTCAGAAATATACGTAGAAAGCAAAAACAAATAACAAAAACTTACTCATGACAGAATAAAGATACTGAATGATCGTCATATAATCTTGTTACAGAGTGAGCAGAGATGAATCCTCTGACAATGACGTCTCCCTTTTGGTAATATTGATACTCAAACTTCAATTTTGAGGCATTGAGTCTACAAAGAGAGGCTGAGCTCCGGGATATCATCACCCAATAATATGTGACAGAAAGGGGGACAATCAGAAGGTAACAGGCGGAGTGGAGAGGAGACCAGTACATGGCAGACACCAGAAAGCGTGATCACCGGCTCCACACCGGCTCCACACATCCTTAGTACAGGAGGAGAGACACCAGCACTTTATATACATGAAGTGACACCGATTTACATCTACAGACTCAGCTGGAGAACAAAAAACTGATTCCATAACGGGAACATCAATCTAAAAAAAAAAAAACTTCTATATTGGACGGTGTGACTAATAAAGTTGAATTATTCTTACACTTTACGTGTGATTCAGCTTCAAGTCATTGTAAAGACTAAAGACTCAAGGTTTTTTTTTACCTTCATGCTCAGCCTTTATGCATCGAGGTAAAAAAATAAAACCTGTGTGCAGCAGCTCCCTCAGTTGCCCCAATACTTACCTCCAGGGGCGGCCCGTCCATTAGGGCCGCCCCCTCTCTCCTCACCACCACTTACAGTGCAGAAAATAAGTATTTGAACACCCTGCTATTTTGCAAGTTCTCCCACTTGGAAATCATGGAGGGGTCTGAAATTGTCATCGTAGGTGCATGTCCACTGTGAGAGACATAATCAAAAAAAAAAATCCAGAAATCACAATGTATGATTTTTTTAACTATTTATTTGTATGATACAGCTGCAAAGAAGTATTTGAACACCTGAGAAAATCAATGTTAATATTTGGTACAGTAGCCTTTGTTTGCAATTACAGAGGTCAAACGTTTCTTGTAGTTTTTCACCAGGTTTGCACACACTGGAGGAGGGATTTTGGCCCACTCCTCCACACAGATCTTCTCTAGATCAGTCAGGTTTCTGGGCTGTCGCTGAGAAACACAGAGTTTGAGCTCCCTCCAAAGATTCTCTATTGGGTTTAGGTCTGGAGACTGGCTAGGCCACGCCAGAACCTTGATATGCTTCTTACAGAGCCACTCCTTGGTTATCCTGGCTGTGTGCTTCGGGTCATTGTCATGTTGGAAGACCCAGCCTCGACCCATCTTCAAAGCTCTAACTGAGGGAAGGAGGTTGTTGCCCAAAATCTCGCAATACATGGCCCCGGTCATCCTCTCCTTAATACAGTGCAGTTGCCCTGTCCCATGTGCAGAAATACACCCCCAAAGCATGATGCTACCACCCCCATGCTTCACAGTAGGGATGGTGTTCTTGGGATGGTACTCATCATTCTTCTTCCCTCCAAACACGGTTAGTGGAATTATGACCAAAAAGTACTATTTTGGTCTCATCTGACCACATGACTTTCTCCCATGACTCCTCTGGATCATCCAAATGGTCATTGGCAAACTTAAGATGGGCCTTGACATGTGCTGGTTTAAGCAGGGTAAACTTCCGTGCCATGCATGATTTCAAACCATGACGTCTTAGGCGGAGTACACACGATCGGATATATCCGATGAAAACGGTCCGCGGACCATTTCCATCGGATATGTCCGATCGGGAGTTTGATCCGATGGCGTGTACACACCATCGGATCAAATTCCCCGCCGCCGGAAGGCGCGGTGACGTGGCGGTGACGCGGCGGTGACGTTGACGCCGCCGCGTCACCGCAACGTCACCGCACCAGGAAGTAAAACACTTCCGCGCTTGCGCCGAATCCATTCGGCAGCGGCGCGGCGGCGGTGGGGGCCGACATGTCTGCTGGTAAGTGTACTAACCAGCAGACATGTCGGGCGGACAGATCCCCACCGGATAGATTTCAAAGCATGCTTTGAAATCTGTCGGGTGGACAAATCTGTCCGCTAGCCCATACACACGAGCGGAGATGTCTGCTGAAACGGTCCATCGGACCGTTTTCAGCGGACATATCCCCTCGTGTGTACGAGGCCTGAGTGTATTACCAACAGTAACCTTGGAAACGGTGGTCCCAGCTCTTTTCAGGTCATTGACCAGCTCCTCCCGTGTAGTCCTGGGCTGATTTCTCACCTTTCTTAGGATCATTGAGACCCCACGAGGTGAGATTTTGCATGGAGCCCCAGTCCGAGGGAGATTGACAGTCATGTTTAGCTTCTTCCATTTTTTAATGATTGCTCCAACAGTGGACCTTTTTTCACCAAGCTGCTTGGCAATTTCCCCGTAGCCCTTTCCAGCCTTGTGGAGGTGTACAATTTTGTCTCTAGTGTCTTTGGACAGCTCTTTGGTCTTGGCCATGTTAGTAGTTGGATTCTTACTGATTGTATGGGGTGGACAGGTGTCTTTATGCAGCTAATGACCTCAAACAGGTGCATCTAATTTAGGATAATAAATGGAGTGGAGGTGGACATTTTAAAGGCAGACTAACAGGTCTTTGAGGGTCAGAATTCTAGCTGATAGACAGGTGTTCAAATACTTCTTTGCAGCTGTATCATACAAATAAATTGTTAAAAAAATCATACATTGTGATTTCTGGATTTTTTTTTTTTGATTATGTCTCTCACAGTGGACATGCACCTACGATAACAATTTCATACCCCTCCATGATTTCCAAGTGGGAGAACTTGCAAAATAGCAGGGTGTTCAAATACTTATTTTCTGCACTGTATATGCAATGGCTAGATTCATGCATAGGATAGCATGAATCTTTCCATGGCCACTGCGGCTGACCCCTATTCATGCGTCCGGCCCCTTTCAGGTCACTTAGCGCATGAATTACAGCAGCCATTTTTTAAGCACCTTACTAGAGCCATAGGCTCCTCCCCTATCCCTCTCTCCCCTCTCTCTCTAACTCCACCCCTCTACCCCCTCTCACTCACTCTCCCTCCCCTTCTCTTGCTCTCTTCCCTTTCACCTCTCTCCCATTTTCCCTTCCCCCTCCCTCTCTCTTCCCCCTCCCCATATTTCCCCCTCCCTCCCCCCTCCTCCTCTCTCCCCCCATCTTTCTCTCTCTTCTTTCCCCTTTCTCTCCCCCTCTCTCTTTTCATCTCTTTCTCCCCCCACCCCCTGGCTACCCCCCTCTCCCCCTTTCTCTCTCCCTTCCTCTTTCTTTCCATCTCTCTCTCTCCTTCCCCCCCTCTCACTCACTCACTAACTCACTCTCCCTCCCCTTCTCTTGCTCTCTTCCCTTTCACCTCTCTCCCCTTTTCTCCTTCCCCCTCCCCATATTTCCCCCTCCCTCTCCCCCTCCTCTCTCCCCATATCTTTCTCTCTCTTCTTTGCCTTTTCTCTCCCCCTCTCTCTCTTTATCTCTTTCTCCCCCCCACCCCCTGGCTATCCCCCCTCTCCCCCTTTCTCTCTCCCTTCCTCTTTCTCCCCATCTCTCTCTCCTTCCTTCCCCACTCACTCACTCACTCATTCTCCCTCCCCTTCTCTTGCTCTCTTCCCCTTCACCCCTTCCTCTCCCCCTCTCACTCACTCTCCCTCCCCTTCTCTTGCTCTCTTCCCTTTCACCCCTCCCCCATCTTTCTCTCTCTTCCTTCCCCTCTCTCTCCCCCTCTCTTCCTCTCTTTCTCCCTCCACCCCTTGCAATCCCACCCCCTCTTCCCTTTTCTCTCTCCCTTCCTCTTGCTCCCCCATCTCTCTCTCCTTCCCCACTCTCACTCACTCACTCACTCACTTACTCACTCACTCACTCACTCACTCTCCCTTCCCTTCTCTTTTTCTCTTCCCCTTCACCTCTCCCTCTCTCCCCTCTACCCCTTCTCACTCACTCACTCACTCTCCCTCTCCCTCTTGCCTGAAAATCCAAATTAAGGTCGAATCTGTCATTGAAGGCTTATGGTGTCTGTTGAATGTTCTAAGAAGAAAAAAAAGAAGAAGAAACATTTTTTTGACTCTTCATGTCTCTCTATGTCAAATCTTTTCTCTATGTAGATTCTTTTCTCTCTATAATGTCGAATCTTTTCTCTCTATAATGTCGAATCTTTTCTCTCTATAATGTTGAATCTTTTCTCTCTATAATGTTGAATCTTTTCTCTTTATAATGTTGAATCTTTTCTCTCTATAATGTTGAATCTTTTCTCTCTATAATGTCAAATCTTTTCTCTCTATAATGTTGAATCTTTTCTCTCTATAATGTTGAATCTTTTCTCTCTATAATGTCAAATCTTTTCTCTCTATAATGTTGAATCTTTTCTCTCTATAATGTTGAATCTTTTCTCTCTATAATGTTGAATCTTTTCTCTCTATAATGTTGAATCTTTTCTCTCTATAATGTCGAAACTTTTCTCTCTATAATGTCCAATCTTTTCTCTCTATAATGTCCAATCTTTTCTCTCTATAATGTCCAAACTTTTCTCTCTATAATGTTGAATCTTTTCTCTTATAATGTTGAATCTTTTCTCTCTATAATGTCAAATCTTTTCTCTCTATAATGTCAAATCTTTTCTCTCTATAATGTCAAATCTTTTCTCTCTATAATGTCCAATCTTTTCTCTCTATGTCAAATCTTTTCTCTCTATAATGTTGAATCTTTTCTCTCTATAATGTCAAATCTTTTCTCTCTATAATGTCAAATCTTTTCTCTCTATAATGTCGAATCTTTTCTCTCTATAATGTCAAATCTTTTCTCTCTGTGTTGAATCTTTTCTCTATAACAAATCTTTTCTCTCTATGTTGACTCTTTATGTAGAATAATATTGGACTAATAAAGTTAAAGCAGAGGTTCACCCTAAAAAACTACTTTCTACCATGCCATCCAGCATACTAGCGTCAGCTACAGTATGCCTTTGTTTTATTTTTGTTGCGCTGTACTTACAGTTTAATCCATTACTTTTGTTTCAGACTACTGCGGGGAAATAGGCGTTCCTATGAAGAGGGGAACATGATTGACGGCCGGCTATGGCGAGGCATGCGTTCCGAAAATAGCAGGAGTAAGACTCGGCTCTTCACGGCACTATACGGCGCCTGCGCACAGACTAGGAGCTGACTGCTCAGGCGCTGTATAGATCCTAGTCCTATTTCGGCTTTTTTCAGAACGCATGACGCGCCATAGCCGGCCGTCAATCATGTTCCCCTCTTCATAGGAACGCCTATTTCCCCGCCGGAGTCTGAAACGAAAGTAATGGATTAAACTGTAAGTACTGCACAAAAAAATAAAATAAAGGCATACTGTAGGTGACGCTAATATGCTGGATGGCATGGTAGAAAGTTGTTTTTTGGATTAAACTGTGAGTACAGCAAAAAAATAAAAAATAAAGGCATACTGTAGCTGACGCTGGATGGCATGGTAGACAAAGATTTTTTTTTTTTTTAGGGTGAACCCCCGCTTTAAGGTTAGGCACAATTAAGGTCGAATCTGATATTGAAAGTGGTGTGGTGTGTAACACCGCGCTGCTGGTGAGTAAACAATATATTTTAAAGCTGCTGACACGGCTAGTAGATATAGCAAAAACAGAAATAGTGGACAAAATGTGTCGCGCTAAACAACCATAGATAATGCATATACTTGCATACAGATGCAACACATAGTAAGCAATATAGAAACTGTAAGTGAATACAATATATATAAAAAAAAAATGACATAGTGAAAGTCATACACCCATTGTGATGATGTAACAATAAAATAAATAAGTGTCCAAATGGTATAGGTTGCCAAGAAAAAAAGTCCAATGATGATTGACAGCACTGGGAAATTTCAATGTGACTTGTGATAGTATAGGTGAAACCCTCCACCGGTGATGATGCAGGCTTACCAGAAATTGTGGACTCAAACAAACATATGTTTTATGAGTCAAGCAGGCTTAAATCTAAAGGACATCCCGAGGTCTCTCCGGGGACAGAGGGCCAACTGCTAATATCCCATCCGATGTAGTAGCCTACGTAACTTGTAAGTATGAGACTGGTTCTCCAAAATGTTCTCAATCATGAATAGAGGAGGGAAAAAAAAGAAGGAACATAGCATAATACTGTAATAAAAACAAATCTTTTAATATGCAAGTGCACTTACAATTGAACGTAGATGACAGCGCTTATAACAATAATACTGGCGGCAGTGGAGTCTTCCCACTTGGGAAGATTTGTTTTTATTAGAGTATTATGCTATGTTGCTTCCTTTTTTCCCCTCCTCTATCCATGATTGAGAACATTTTGGAGAACCAGTCTCATACTTACAAGTTACGTAGGCTACTACATCGGGTGGGATATTAGCAGTTTGCCCTCTGTCCCCGGAGAGACCTCGGGATATCCTTCAGATTTAAGCCTGCTTGACTCATAAAACATATGTTTGTTTGAGTCCACAATTTCTGGTAAGCCTGCATCATCACCGGTGGAGGGTTTCACCTATACTATCACAAGTCACATTGAAATTTCCCAGTGCTGTCAATCATCATTGGACTCTTTTCTTGGCAAACTATACCATTTGGACACTTATTTATTTTATTGTTACATCATCACAATGGGGTCAATTCACAAAGCTTTTTTTCCCGATTTCGGTCGTTATTTTAACAATTTAGCACGTTATTGAAGCTAGTTCAATTCACTAAACGATTTAACGTTTTGAAAAATCGCCAAATAACGTTTCACTACACGGAACCGATATTTTAAGGTGTGGATCATTTTTTAACGATTCGACCGTTATTTTTAACGTTCGAAACGTTATTTTAAAGAGTCAAATCGTTAAATATGTACAGAAGTGCAATTCACAAAGATTTTTTTGACAGTTAACGATCGTTAATGAATCGTTACATTAGCACCTCCCTCTGTGTGGCGTTATGACATTTCCCAGGCGTTATTTCATTGTGAGAGGAAAGTTTTGGCGGTGCAGGGTTGTGTTGAACTTGGTTTTGGGCAGGATGGAACCATTCGGATGTGATCTGTACGAACTGAAAACAATTCAGAGGCGACGAAGAACACGACAGAATGTGGTTCATATTGAGAAGAGAGTATTCCGGTCACGAACAATATTAGATGACTTTACGGAAACACAGGTGATAGACAAATTTCGGTTATCATCTGCCATGATTTGCTCTGTTTATGAGGAAATACATAAGGACTTGGAGAAACGCACCATGCGAAGCAATGCAGTACCTGGGCTTGTCCGTTTTTTGGCAGTTCTGCATTTCCTAGGAAAGGCCTCCTACCAACATGTAAGTGGTGAGGTTGTTGGAATCTCACAGGCAAGCTTTTCCCGCTGCTTGGTGGAGGTCCTGCAAGCTTTACGGCAACTAGCCCCTAAATATATACATATGAGCAAGTCACGTGAAGAGCAGGATCAAATTAAACGGGGTTTTTACGATCTTGCAGGAATGCCCAATGTAATTGGGGCAATAGACTGCACCCATGTACCTTTATGTCCCCCATCAGAACAGGAGCACATTTACCGCAACCGTAAATCTTATCATTCGGTGAACATACAAGTCGTCTGCGATTCAAAATTAATAATCAGAGATGTTGTCACCGGCTTTCCTGGATCCTGTCATGATGCCCATATATTGCGACAATCAGGAATATATGAAACTTTGGACCATGACTCTGAAAATAACGGATGGCTGCTGGGTAAGTGTTCTCCACTTTGTTTCATGTGTATTCCAGTTATATATATATATATTTTTTTGTTGTTATTCCATACTGGAATGACATTCTTGCTAAATCCTCAACATGCCTGCTCCACAGAATTACCTTAATCATATTCACAAGTTAACCACTTACTTACAGGGCCCATATACCCCCCTCATGGCCAGGTGAAATTTCAGCTTCTGGCACTGCGTCGCTTTAACTGACAATTGCACGGTCGTGCGACGTGGCTCCCAAACAAAATTGGTGTCCTTTTTTCCCCACAAATAGAGCTTTCATTTGGTGGTATTTGATCACCTTTACGCTCTTCGGGGCAGATTCACAAAACAATTACGCCTGTCTAACTGGGGTTAGACAGGAGTAATTTCAAATTTCGCGCGGCGTATCACTAGTTTGAATCCTCAAACCATGATACGCCGGCTTCGGGCTTCGATCCGAGAGGCTTGCGTCTTCGTAAGCCTTCGGATCTACGCTGCCATCTATTTGCGGCCGCTGGGAGGAGTTTGCGTCGTTTTGATGCGTCGGGATATGCAAATGGGTTTTTACGGGGATTCACGAACATACGAGCGGGCGTCGCAATCGTTTTTGTCTATTTTTTTATACGTAATGTTAGAGCAGCTTTTTGCTGCTCTAACTTTACGTAGCCCATGTTAAGTATGGCCGTCGTTCCCGCTTCGAATTTATTTAAAAATTTTTTTTGTTTACGTAACTCGTCGGGACGTGGATCGCCCGTAAAGTACGCTACATAAACAACGAATGACGTCACGACGTGATTTCGCGCAATGCACGGCGGGAAATTTGCGAACGGAGCATGCGCAGATCGATCGCCGCGGGAACGCGCCTAATTTAAATGTTTCACGCCCCCTACTCGCGCAGATGGATTGCGACGGGAGAAATACACTACGCCGCCGTCGTTTACCGTAGAAAATCTACCTGAATTCCACGTAGAGCAAGGTAAAAAACGGCGGCGTAGTGTATTTCTGATACGCTACGATAATCCATTTCTCTGTGAATCTGCCCCTTCATTTTTAGCGCAAAAAAAAAAAAATGAGCGACAATTTAAAAAAAAGCAAAAACAATATTATTTACCTGTTGCCCTAATAAATATCCCAATTATTTTTTTTTAGATACATTTTTTTCAATGTTTAAACCGATAAGCATTCATCTCGATATTGTTGGTGAATTTTTTTTTTTTTTTTTTATAAGCGACTGGTTTGCGCAAAAGTTATAGCACCTACAAAATAGGGGACATAATTATTTATTATTTTTATTTTACCTATAAATGGTGGTGATCTGCCAATTTTTTTGGTGATTGCGAGGTTACGGCAGATGCATCGGACACTTTTGACACTATTTTGGGACCATTCACATTTATACAGTGATCGTTGCTATAAATATGTACTAATTACGGTCTAAATGTGACTGACATTGAAGGAGTTAACAATATGGGGGTGAGGAAGGGATTAAATATGTTCCCTGTATAGTGTTCTAACTGTGGGGGGAGGGGTGCTAACGATCTGTGTACCTATGTACAAGGGACACAGAGCTGTCTCTTCTTTACAGAGACAGGACGCTGTGTCTGTGTATAAACCGGCAATGAGAGATCATCTCATATGTTTACATTTGAGATCTTCCGCCATTGGTAGCGCAGATTGCGTAGCAAACTGCCACTCTGATTTGCCGTTCGCAGCGATCTGTGATTGACTGTGTCCAAGGGATACAGACACACGCAGAGGGTTGAACGCCCTAAAGAGTTGACCGTTAATTGACGGCTGTTTCAGGTCCGCACTTTAGCCATGATTCGGTTATAGCGCGGATCTGTAGTGGTTAGATTTTCAAAATTCTTTCAGGTTGAGATATCATCTGTTCTTACTGTCCATAAATCTTAAGTGTGATGTATACTGTTCCACATGTTCCATGTCTGTTCAAAATTAGTCACAATTTTAAGCTTGTTGATGTGATGTAGTACAATAGCACGTTTGACATCACATGAGAGAGCTAGGAAATACTTATCAAAATACACATGACCAAGGTTTTCCAAATTAACACAACCTCCAGAAGTAAGGACGGTATCTATTTAGACATGATTGAAGAATATTATGCAATAATATTATAGTGTCAGTAGTTAACCACTTGCTTACTGGGCACAGATACCCCCTTCATGCCCAGGCAAAATTTCAGCTTTCAGCATTGCGTCGGTTTTAATTAAAATTGCGCGGTCGTGCGACATTTCTCCGAAACAAAATTGGCGTCCTTTTTTTCCCCACAAAAAAGAAAAAATCGCAATAAGCGTAAATCAATTGGTTTGCGTAAAGGTTATATTGGTTACAAAATATGGGATAGAATTCTGACAATTTTTTTTTTTTTGTTTTTACTAGTAATACGTCAATTTGCAAATTTTGGCAGGAATGTGATATTGCGGACACATCGCACATTTTTGGGACCATTCACATAAAAACGCACTCATTACTGTATAAATGTGACTGGCAGTGAAGGGGTTAACTCTAGGGGGTGAGGAAGGGGTTAAATGTGAGTTCTAACTGTGTAGGGGGAGGGGGGGGGGGGTGACTGGGGAGGGTGACCGATGCTGTCTCCCTATGTACAAGGGACACAACATCTGTCACCTCTCCCTGACAGGACGTGGAGCTCTGCGTTTACACACAGAGCTCCACGTCCCTGCTCTAAAACTGAAGAACGGCGGGTACCTGGTGGACATCGTGACCGCATCGGCATCTCGTGTACGCGCCTGGTGCGCGCGCGCGCCCCCCAGTGGCCAGAAAACATGACGGCGGTTTGGATATTTAGATTCACCCTGTCACCGTCATTTGACGATAGTCAGTTCTCCAAAATCGCAAACTGTAACCTTCCATTAATCATTCCATCAAGCAGAGCAAGGACAACAATCAACCCCCCCCCCCCCCCGTCACAGTGTTCAAATTGTACCTGATTCAGAGAAATGTCTCTCTGGGCCCACAATAATGTCCCTGGATTAGTTCTACACTAAACATTGAAATATCAATGACAGCCTGAATGTTCCTCTTGAATGCTTGTTTTGATAGCATTAGCATACACCACACTAAACACATGCACCATGTGTTATGCTCTTGTGTTTTGATGTAAGTACCATCAATGCTCTATCACAAAAACTACAATTAGATTGCATAACATTGACTGCCACATAACTTGGCAATAGGTGCTTATCAAATTTTTTTTTTTTGAATTTATAGGAGATGCTGGTTATCCTTGTTTGCCATGGCTCTTTACGCCAATCAACAGGCCGTCCTCCTCTGCAGAAGCATCGTACAATTTTGCCCATTCTAAGACCAGAGTGGTAATAGAAAGATGCTTTGGTGTCCTAAAGAGCAGGTTTAGGTGCATGTCATTGTCTGGTGGATTCCTGCAATATTCCCCTAGTAAAGTTGGCGACATGTTCGTAGCATGCAGCATCCTACACAACATCGCTAGGCATGGAGGACTTGAAGAGGAAATAGACCCTGCAGTGGAGGATGACATGCCTACTATTGCAGTCGAAACAGATCACCGGGGCAATGCAGCTAGAGAGCAACTAATTGCAAACTATTTCTCAGGTAATCTACCCCATGAACAATTTTTTTTAAATCCAACTTCATCATAAAAAATTACAAAGTTGCATCATTAAATTGGAGAGATGCATGCTTTGTAATTAATTTTTTTGACGAAGATCTTATTTTCCAATGTAAAATCTCACCCAATGATGTTTTGTTCTCATTTTAGGTTAATTAATGCAAAAGAAGAATAGAAGACAGGCGTAAAATTTTAAACCAAACGGGATCTTTATTTTCTCTTTTTTTGTACAGTTATTTACTTGTTGTTGTATGTTTTTTGGTGAAAAAACTTTACATGTGCAGTGTTTAGATGTAAAATGCACAGTTTAGTTTACATAAAAGTCTACTACAAAAACAAAGTGCAGTTTAATGCTTTATTACAGTAATATGGTTAAGTGTGGGTTCTACAGCAGAGATTTATTTTTGACTGACAAAAAGGAGAAACATTAGAGACATTAGTGAGAATAAATCCACGTGAGATAATTTTAACTACTCCAGGCCATTTGAAATATTGCAAACCGACCAAGTGCAATTTGCAGGAACATGTCTGGAAATGTAGGTAGCATTTACCTACTAATAAGGTAAAGAACAATAAATACCAACATTTTTTCAAAATAAACAGAAAGTGAGATTCAGTAAGAGCAAAAAAGATATGTACTATATGGGTGGGCATGATGGAAGATAAAACCATTTTTATGTTCTAAATAGTGTTGAGCAGAATATGCCATATTCGAATTCGCGATATATCTCGAATATATAGTCGAATATTCGACATATATTCGCTAAATACGAATATTCGTGATATTTTTTGGAAATTAAATGATTGCGAATTTTCGCGAATTTTTGCGAATGCGAATTGCGAATTGCGAATTGCGAATTGCGAATGCGAATATTCAAAAAATGCGGAATGGAGCACTCTGATTGGCTCAGAATATTCGTGATATATTACAATATAAAATAATTGCGAATATTCGAGAAATGCGGAATGGAGCACTCTGATTGGCTCAGAATATTCGTGATATATTACAATACAAAATAATTGTGAATATTCGAGAAATGCGGAAGGAGCACTCTGATTGGCTCAGAATATTCGTGATATATTACAATACAAAATAATTGCGAATATTCGAGAAATGCGGAAGGAGCACTCTGATTGGCTCAGAATATTCGTGATATATTACAATACACAATAATTGCGAATATTCGAGAAATGCGGAAGGAGCACTCTGATTGGCTCAGAATATTCGTGATATATTACAATACACAATAATTGCGAATATTCAAGAAATGCGGAAGGAGCACTCTGATTGGCTCAGAATATTCGTGATATATTACAATACACAAAAATTGCGAATATTCGGCAAATGCGGAAGGAGCACTCTGATTGGCTCAGAATATTCGTGATATATTACAATATAAAATAATTGCGAAATTTCGAGAAATGCGGAATGGAGCACTCTGATTGGCTCAGAATATTCGTGATATATTACAATATAAAATAATCGCGCGATATCGCTATTACCGAATAATCGCATTGTGATTTTTCGGCAATATAAAATGAGCGCTGCAGCTACTCGGCCCAAGGTCTCTAATCATACCAGCAATGCTTTTAGACGTCGATGGGGATCTCTAGGATGTGATCTGTTCTAAAAAAAAATTTAAAACATTCGAATATTCGAAATAGCGAATATTCGCCGCGATATTCGCGTTATTCGCGAATACTCGAATATGCAATATTCGTAGCGAATATTCGCAATGCGAATATTCGTGAGCAACACTAGTTCTAAATAACATAAAATTGGCCACAGTCGAATAATAACACATCAGCAAGTGAAATTTGTATTTTGTTCTCGTAATATTTTGGATAAGAGTTCTGAAACCAAGGTGATAGCTAAATTGCAATTATCATCTCACATGATTTAGTCTCCATAACTGAAAATACACATTACTTTAGAAAACCACACATAAAGATAAAAAGTAGCGCAGTGTAGACAGAGTAGAGATACAAATCCGCAGGAGTTGAGTGAAATCTTTAATCATGTCCAGTTAAAGAGGGGGTTCTCCCTTAAAACCACTTTCTCCCATCCCATCCAGCATACTGGCATCAGCGTCAGTATGCTTTTTTTTTTTTTTTTTGACTTAGCTCTTAATAGATAATTAATTTTTCGTCCTAGCGCGGGGTATGGCGTCGCTATATATCGTCACGCCTTCCAAAAACAGCCGACTAGCACTCGGCTCTTCTCTGCGCCTTTGCACAGACCCAGGAGCTGACTGCGCTTTTGCCCTATATAGCCGCGTCACGCTCTCCAAAAAAAGCCAAAATAGGACTTGGCTGTATACGGCGCCTGCGCAGTCAGCTCCTGGGTCTTTGTGTAGGCGCCGAGAACAGCCGAGTGCTAGTCGGCTGTTTCCGGAAGGCGTGACGCTTTATAGCGGCGCCATACCCCGCGGTAGGACGAAAAATAAATTATCCATTAAGAGCTAAGTCCAAAAAAAAAAAAATGGCGCTGACGACAGTATGCTGGATGGGAGAAAGTGGTTTTAAGGGTGAAACCCCTCTTTAAGGGGGTAAAATATCACTTTAACAAAAAGGCAACATTTTTTGAAACAATCATAGGGTGCCTCCCTTATGGAAGAAAATCATGAAAACCTGTCACATCCACGTTTTTCTTCCGTGAGAATGGGACAACCCTGTCAGGTTCCAAAGCGTTGCCCTGCTGTGACATATTCTCCTATTAAACGGACATGATTGATGATTTTAGTGCTGGTGAATTCTCTTAGCAGAGAGATAGTTCACCGTTACAACATAATGCAATTGTTAATAATTTACTCCTACTTTTCTCCTAACCTTTAACTTTTGTGTTAATACCAATTTAAAGGTTCTTATTTAACACAAAAACAAAATATACATGTTAGAACAAATACTTCTTAGTTTTGCACATGCATTTTTAAACTAAAAAATCCGAACATTTGAAAAACGTAATGTTACACTAACAAACCATTTAAAGTGCCTAAAAGTTCAAAATAGGATTTCATATATTTCACATACTGTTTTCTTTTTCAAAGGAAATTAGGGTATAAATCGAAATTATCCTAGATGGATATCTGTACGAAATAAGTCAAAGCTACATAACTGACTAGATTTTTGTCAAAGACGTTTCACTGGTCATCAAACCAGCTTTATCAATGATGTCCAGTCAAACATCTACAACTAAAATAAAGTACGTCTAGTCGATTAGACTTATTTGGCACAGATCAAACTTAGCATGGTCAAATGTGAATTTTTTCAGAAAAAAAGAGCAATATAGGGCCAGATTCACGAACAGTTAGGCTGGCGGATCGAGTGATCCGCCAGCCTAACTGTGACTTTGAGCCGGCGTTTCTGTTTTCTGTAACCAGAAAACAAGAAACGCCGGGTTGAAGTTCCGATGCGAGCAGCGTAACTGAGTTTCGCCATCGCATCGTTACTTCAACTTAAAAATGGCGCCGGGGGCGTTCCTGCCGATTTCCGCTCAAAAAATATGTTAATGAGCGGAAATCGGCAATTCACGATCGAATTCCGGCGCGACGCAATGACGATACGACGTTTCCGGACGGGATACGCGGCGCATAGATATACCTACATGGGGTTGGAGTATCCTATGTTAGGTATAGGCGTCGTCATCGCGTCGGGAAAAAAAAAAAAAACGTCGCTTGCGTAAAACGGTCATGAATGGGAATGTGATGTCATTGACGTTCATTCACAGATTTTGGAGCATGCGCACGGGGATGTTTTGACACTCGACGCATGCGCAGTACGTTCGCCGCGGGATCGCGCGTAGTTAGCATACTACACGCCCCGTACCCGCCCAATTTGAATTCCGCCGGCTCATTTGCGATGCGCTGCCGCAACTTTAGGAGCAAGTGCTTCGTGAATGACAGCACTTGCTCCTAAAATTTCTCCAGCGCAACGCAAATGAGTAGCGTTACTCCAGAGCAAAGATGCTCCCATCTACCTGAATCTGGCCCATAGTCGTCAATTTTGTGCAAGATCAAATTGTACAAGGCTGCCTGCTTTAAAAGCATGCAAATGTAACGTAAAAATATTTTTTTTTACTGCAAATATCAGTTGTGAAATATGTGAAATTTATTTCCAAAAAAAAAAAAAATTATTTTAGATATCAAGATTAGAAAAATTAACATTAGCATCATTATCAGAAATATCTCCACATACACCACTGTTGTGGTTGCTGCTGGTTAAATTCCTAGCATTAAGAGATTGTTCACCAGAAGACGGTAGATGTGCTTCTAAGAGTTCGCTTAGTTTGACCATAAAGGATAGCTTCTGCTGGCGATAGATGTTTTGAGCTGCATTTTGTTGCTCTAGAAGAATATTAAATTTGGATACGTTAGTATTTAGGTCATCCAATCTCTGCATGAGTTGTTCTCTAAATTTCTGTTGTTCACTGTGAAATCTATCACTCTGCTCTCTATCAAAACGGTACTGTTCCCTATCCATGTTTCGTGTCCTACAAATTGTTCTCCTGTCTCTAGGTCTGCTTAACTCTGGGGGCTCAGTAGCAACCACATCAGGAAATACAAAGGATAGGTGTATCAATACTCATAGGGTTGTTTGCAGTTTGGTTTGGCATTACAACAGAAACATTTGCATTACTAACATTTTCATGACTAGAATCTTCTAAGAAAAGGATGATTGAATCCTCCGGGTTGGTTGGTGTATCATCCTCCACCTGGAAGCAGAGAGGCGGCTGTGCATTCAAAGACTGATCACTTTCAAATTCAGCTTCTGATTCTAACTGTCTTTCGTCAGCACCCTCTTACAAATAAATAACAAAGAAATGGTTAACCAGATAGCTACGGGTGATCAACATCTTTAAAAAAAACAAAAAAAACCCATAGATAATTTTTAAAGGGTTTAAATCTTTAACATACAGTACAACTAGGATTGACACGTTTTTATTACGCCAAACCCTACACACAGACATTTTTTTTTAGATACTTTTTCCAATATAAACTATAGGATTGTAAAAGACTGACGCCCCGAGAGGAGCAGTAAAGCGGTGCCATGATGAACAGTAGGTGTGGCCAGATGGTTGGAGTTCCACCCCGCCCTCAGTATGTTGCCTAGTACATCCTGCTCAAGTCAGTCAGTTTCCCAGTGCAGTCTGCTCCCCCCCCCCACCCAGGTCAGATGCCGCTGTCCCATCAATACAAGGTAAGTGACGGCCGGGCGATGCACAGTGGTAGCGCTTGATATTTTTTGGAGTTTGCTTGAGCTCCCACTCCCCCCCTCCCAAAAAAAAGAGAATTTTCCACCACTGTAAGAGGGGTCCCTAATTCAGAAACAGAGGACCCTCCTCCAGTAAAGAAGATCCCCAGAGTGATAAAAGGGAAACCCCATTCAGATTAGGAATTTTCCTCACCGGCCACTGCAGTTTTATAAGACCCACAGCCAGTAGGACTGCAGGGGGGTGATAAGGGGGACCCCCATCTTGGAATAGGTGAGTGATGATGGGAAGGAACATTTGTACCCTCCCTTCGGTAGATAGGGACCTCCTTGTCAGGAAGAATACAGACCTCTGCCCCCTAATCCTTCTGAAAAAGGTGAATGACAGTTCAGTGAGTGAAAATATTCAGAGTTAAAGACAGTCAACAGTTCCGGTCACAGTGCAGAGGTGGAGGGGTGACTCATCTTAGGTGATATGGAGGAAATCGCCGTACAGCTGCATGTCTGCTGCTTCGCCTACTCTCTATGTTCTCTGCATTGCTGACACTCTCACTCTTAGCAGTGGCGGCAAGGATTCACAGGCTGCCAAATTTGGGGGTGGGGGGCTTAGAAGGCACCGTCCAAGTTGCAGGGGAGGGAAGTAAAGTGAGTGCTGTGTCCAGTTTAGAAGAGGACAGGTAGAAGTCTCAAAAACCGAACTGTACGGATCATTGCCGTATGGGTGGCAACCATGAGTACAACCGCTATATGAGAACATGTTAAAGGTTAGGATTTCTCACCACTTTGATTGTGCCTCGAGGAATCAAAACCAGCCTGGATGCCAACAATGGAATCAATATCGATGTATGGACGCAGTAACTCTTCATACTGATGAAAATATATATTTTTCTCTGGGCCACCCCCTGTTGCTTTCCTGCAATTCAAAGAGACATAGGTGTTACAACTCATATAATTGATAAAATTGGCATTCGCTCAAACATTAATACCTGAGATGGGACAGAATACACATACACAACATCAAAGTAAACACTTTTTATGAATTAGGGCACAAAATTTAAAGTTCGAAGCTACTAATCAGATCTTAAGAGTAATTCGCCAGCAGTCGCCCCCACCTAACCCCTACCGTGCGCCAGCCTTCATCCTCTGTCGTCATGTCATCCTGTGTCCCCACAGCTTATTGGAGTGACAGCGCAACCTGCCAATGGCCTTGCCACTTTTCCTTTGGTCAAGGACACGCCTCCTCGTACACCCGGCACCGCTGGCTAATGGTGCCTGAAAGCAAGCTGCTGGGTGTACAAGGAGGCGTGGCCATGTTCAAAGGAAAAGTGGTCCGCACGTTGGGAGTCTGCCTAGCCGCTACAAGAAGCATGTGGAGAAAACAGACAGAGATCGGCTCTGCCAAAGTGACGAAGTCCCCCACCTGGATTTCCACTTACCCCCACGCAACTTTCACTCGCCAATTGTGGAGATTTTGAACACTGTTGTAAATTACCTGCTCTTGTTCTCATCCGAAATCTTTCGTCTTAGTATAAGCTGAATGTCCTGGTACCGCTTACGTACTTGCTCTGCTGATCTTGGGAAGACACCAACACTCTTAACTGCGGCTGCAATTTGCTTCCACATTGCGTTTTTCCATGTTGACTCCGTAGAAGCTGCTTTATTTCCAAGGAGCTTATTAAAATGTGGAAGAAGGTTCTCAATTAGGACTAGATTTTCATGCAATGTGAATTTTTGATTACGGATTCGCTTTTTTTCCAGATTTTTTTTTTGGCCTTGTTGAACTGCTGTATTCTCAGATTCAATTCCATCTATTAACATCCCTGATGAGGCAGGACTAGATGACAGGGTAACATCTGACCTTACTGGCTTGGGCACCTTTCTTGGGACTTGAGGAGAGGACGGTGATTGCTGAGATGATTCCAGTGTTGTTGATTCTGGATGGGACTTGCTCGCTTTACTAATCCTACATTCCCGACTGTCTTGATGGTAGACATTGCTCTTGCTAGAGTCAGGCTGCTGCTTTTTGTGATGTTGGTGGTTAGCTTTTGTGTATGTTTTTGAATGCTTGGATCCTTTCGACCTATATTTTGATGATTTAGATCTATGTTGGGATTCCGATGATTTGTGTCCGTTATGAAACACACTTTTGATCTGCATGGAAAAAATATTTAATGTTTGTATCAAGCTAGCTATAAACGATAAAACACAGATGGAAGGACATGTGAAAACATGCAGACATGCAAATATTATAATTATGGATATAAGAGAGACATTCATTTGGTATGCACTTTAAAATGAACAACATTTAAAACTCATTAAATACATACCTTTATAAATTCCCCAAATGTTTCCGTGAAATCGGATGGACCCTGATCCTTTTTTAGCTCCTTCATAGACCTTTCTGTTTTCTGTATTTTATTACGTTTCTTACTAAAATTACTTGAATTAATATTCTCCTGTTGACACATTTTTTAAGAAAATAAAGAAAACAGCACTTATAAGTAAACATCATCACATGTAAAGTGAGGTGCAGCAAATCACTGAGTCAGAATACTTACAGCACGTGTGGACTGTGTTGAGCAATGTGGCTTGGAATATGACGAATGATTTTTTTTGGGCTTCGATGATGTTTGCAGTTTGTGTTTATCTTCTAGTGTTATATTTTTTGGGGAGCGCTAGACAATAAAAATAAGAATTCTAGGTCTCAGAATATTAAAAAGGAGAGACAGGGTGGGAAACAGAGAGGGGTGTCTGAGAGAGAGAGAGAGAGAGAAAGAAAGAAAGAAAGAAAGAAAGAAAGAAAGAAAGAAAGAAAGAGAGAGAGAGAGAAAGAGAAAGAGAGAAAGAAAGAAAGAGAGAGAGAGAAAGAAAGAGAGAGATCTAGAGAAAGAGAGAGATCTAGAGAAAGATCTAGAGAGAGAGAGAGAGAGAGAGAGAGAGATTGCGAGAGAGAGAGATCTAGAGAGATTGCGAGAGAGAGAGAGATCTAGAGAGATTGCAAGAGAGAGAGATCTAGAGAGATTGCGAGAGAGAGAGAGATCTAGAGAGATTGCAAGAGAGAGAGATCTAGAGAGATTGCAAGAGAGAGAGAGAGAGAGAGAGAAATCTAGAGAGAGAGATCTAGAGAGAGAAATCTAGAGAGAGAGATCTAGAGAGAGAGATCTAGAGAGAGAAATCTAGAGAGAGAAATCTAGACAGAGAGAGATCTAGAGAAAGAGAGAGATCTAGAGAAAGATCTAGAGAGAGAGAGAGAGATCTAGAGAGATTGCGAGAGAGAGAGAGATCTAGAGAGATTGCGAGAGAGAGAGAGATCTAGAGAGATTGCAAGAGAGAGAGATCTAGAGAGATTGCGAGAGAGAGAGAGAGAGAGAGAGAGAGAGAGAGAGAAATCTAGAGAGAGAGATCTAGAGAGAGAAATCTAGAGAGAGAAATCTAGAGAGAGAAATCTAGAGAGAGAAATCTAGAGAGAGAAATCTAGACAGAGAGATCTAGAGAAAGAGAGAGAGAGAGAGAGAGAAATCTAGAAAGATCAAGAGAGAGAGAGAGAGAGATCTAGAGCATGGTTCTTCAAAGTACGGCCCTCCAGGTGTTCAGGAACTACAATTCCCATCATGCCTAATCATGTCTGTGAACGTCAGAGTTTTACAATGCCTCATGGGATTTGTAGCTGGAGGGCCGTAGTTTGAGGATCCGAGAGAGAGAGCGAGAGCGAGAGAGCGAGAGAGCGAGAGAGCGAGAGAGCGAGCGAGCGAGAGATAAGGGAGGGGTCAGATAGAGAGAAGAACAGCAAGCGAGAGGGACAGAGAGAAATGCAGCTAACTTACCACTGTTGTAACTTTAATTTCAGAGACATCACCCACTGATTTGGCACTTCCATTATTGTCAATTTCCTAATTTGCAAACAAACAAGTAAAAAGTAAGCTATACTACAAAAAAAAAATACATTTGTCTGGCAAATTTAAATGTCCTATATACACACACCTCATTAGAGCTGCACTGTTGATCGGAGTGTGTGATGGGGGAATTAACCTGGAAAGAGGATATACATGAAACATAACTATTCATTCTTCCATCAACCCCCAAACACAAGCCGCCTTCCGTTGCTGTAAATAAAAATAAAAAAAGCGAATTACTTACAATGGTTTGGAAGAGCTCCCGTACACTCCGGTTCATGTTTGTGGCTGTGTTTTGCACAGCACGTGCTCGATCTCCACGTGTGTCTTGTTTGTTGTGTCTCTCTGTCTCTCTCTGCATTCTCGCTCTTTTCCACATCCGGGGCAAAGGACTTATTGCAGTTGTTCTCCTCCCCCTCTGCTCCCAGAATGCATCTCTCCAGCGTTATTTGCAGCTTTTTGGACGTAATTATTACGTTTGGGACGTTAATAATTACGTTTGGGACGTTATAATAAGGCTTGAACTGTAAAAATAACGTTCGTCTAACGTTTCAAAAATTAGCATAACGCTTGGATAACGAGTCAGTGGAAAACCATAACGGCTATGTTGAATAACGATTACAGCTTTCGTGAATACCATGTTTCTAAGCGTTAAATAAGGGGCGGTAATTTAACACCTGGGTGAAACCAATAACGTTTCTCTTTGTGAATTGACCCCAATGGGTGTATGACTTTCACTATGTCATTTTTTTTTTATATATATTGTATTCACTTACAGTTTCTATATTGCTTACTATGTGTTGCATCTGTATGCAAGTATATGCATTATCTATGTTTGTTTAGCGCGACACATTTTGTACACTGAATCTGTCATTGAAGGCTTATGGTGTCTGTCGAATGTTCTAATGCCGCGTACACACAATCACTTTTTGTGATGAAAAAAAACGTCATTTTATCTGACGAAACAAAACAACGTTTTTCAAACTTCATTTTCAAAAACGACATTGCATACACACCATCGTTTTTCCACAATGCTCTTGCAAAGCGCGGTTACGTAAGACACTTTCGACGGCACTCTGTTCCATTGAAGCTCCCATCTCATAACTTGCTTCTAAGCATGCGCGGGTTTAAAAACGTCGTTTTAAACGACGTTTTGCCCACACACCATCACTTTTTATGACACAAAAAACGACATTTTGAAAAACGACACAATTTTTTGCATGTTGGAATTTTTTTTTGGTCGTTTTTTTGAAGACATAAAACAACGTTTTGCCCACACACGATCATTTTAAATGACGTTTTTTAAAACGTCGTTTTTTTTCATCACAAAAAGTGATCGTGTGTACGTGGCATAAGAAGAAGAAGAAGAAGAAGAAGAAGAAGAAGAAGAAGAAGAAGAAAAAATTTGACAGAATCTTTAAAAAAAAAAAAAAATACTCTTTGGGCCAGATTCAGAGAGCCATTACGCCTGTCTAACTGGTGTTAGACAGGAGTAATTTCAAATTTTGCGCGCCGTATCACTAGTTTGAATCCTCAAACCATGATACGGCGGCGTTGGGCTTCGATCTGACAGGCTTACGTCTTCGTAAGCCTTTGGATCTACGCTGCGATATTTTTGGGTGGAGTTTGCGTTGTTTTCAGCGTCGGGGTATGCAAATGAGCTTTTTCCGGCGATCCACGAAGTTACAAGCGTCGTTCGCAATCGCTTACGTAATTTTTTCGCTACGTAAAGTTAAACCAGCTATAAGCTGGTCTAACGTTACGCGGCCCATGTTAAGTATGGCCGTCGTTCCCGCGTCGACTTTCAATTTTTTTTTTTGCGTAAGTAGTCCGGGAATAGGAATGTCCGTAAACGACGCTACTCAAAAAAAAATGACGTAACGACGTGATTTCGCGCAATGCACGGCGGGAAATTTCTGAACGGAGCATGCGCAGTTCGATCGCCGCGGGGAAGCGCTTAATTTAAATGCCTCACACCCCCTAATCGCGTAGTTTGATTCCGCCGGGAGAAATACACTACGCCGCCGTACCTTACGGGCCAAAATCTCTCTGAATTCCTCCTAGAGCCAGGTAAAGTACGGCGGCGTAGAGTATCTCTGATACTCTGCGGCAATCTAATTCTTTCTGAATCTGGCCCGTTATGTCTCTCTGTGTCAAATCTTTTCTCTCTCTATGTCGACTCTTCTTCATGTCTCTATAATGTCAAATCTTTTCTCTTTATGTAGAATATAATTGGACTACCTAGAGTTAAGGTTAGGCACATTAGACCGCAACGAAAACTAAAATAAAGCATTTGTTTATGTCGGATCTTTCGTTTTTTGTTTGCTGTGCTTTCGTTATCATTTGTTAAAACGATAATGAAAATCCCTGAAATTTGGACGAAAACGATTGCACGTGTCTAGAGAGTACAGAGCGTGATCTGATTGTGGGACGGAGCCACTAACAGGATACAGACCTGCTTTGCTGTTTAACAGATTTGTCAAGAGCAACCCAGGTTGAACACACACCAGATCAGAGGGACTACTGTTGCTGTGTCACTGGGTCTGGTGAGAGGGCCTTGTGGCCACTATTTGCTGCCACTGCTACATAGCTCCCAACTGTCCCTGATTTGGAGCCTCTGTCCCTCTGTCCCTCTTCCTCCTCATTTCTCCCTCATTTTGGTCTGATCTATATAGTTGTATATAAAATTAACTTTTTATCTTTCAAAAAGTGTTTCACAGTGCCTCATCATTGCCATAAATGAAGCCTTACAAGTGCCATGAATGCAGCCTCACCATTGCCATCAGTGCAACCTGATCGATGCCCATCTGCAGCCTCGGATGGGACAGGGAGGGGGGTGGGATGAGCACCAACAGATTGCATATAGGAGAATTTCCTGTTTACATGGCAGCCTCTTTATTACAAAGTCCCGCCTCCTATGATAGACAGAACCAGCGGCTCTGATATGCTTTTCCGAGTACAGCCCTCAGTATCCGGAAGCTTATCCAGGGAACGTACGGGGGGTGTGTTCCTTGGATAAGATTGACAGGCATCTCAGCCAATCAGGTTCACCGGTTCTGGCTACCAGTAACCTGATTGGCTGAAGCGTCATCGAGGGAGGGAGAGGACATCGAGGGATGTGGATGGCTGACTCCAGTAAATGTAAGTGCCGGGCGGGGGGGCATTTTACAGGGCACAGCGGCGACAGAGGGCACAGTGACATCAACGGGCACAGTGGCGACAATGGGCACAGTAGGAACAATGGGCACAATGGGGACAATTGGCACAGCGGCATGAATGGGCACAGTGGCGACAATTTGGCACAGTGGGGACAATGGGCACAGTGGGGACAATTGGCACAGTGGCCACAATTGATGGCACAGTGGCTGCGTTTGATGGCGTGGCACAGTGGCTGCGTTTGATGGCATGGCACAGTGGCTGCATTTGATGGCATGGCACAGTGGTGACAATTGATGGCACAGTGGCTGCATTTGATGGGCACAGTGAGGCTGCAATTTTTTTTCTTTTTCGTTTGCGCCCCCCCAAAAATGTTGAGCACCAGCTGCCACTGACTGGTGTTGTATATAAGTGTATTCATTTTTTAATACATAAAGATAATGTGCTTGACTGGTGTGCCCTCTCTTCCATGTTTTTCAGTATTTCCACTGGGTCTCCCCAGCCAGTAGGGGGCAGCAAAAGATGTGCCAGTTTATGAACAGACAGTTTTTTTTTACATTCCTTTAGTCTTTATTGTAAATACTGCTGTGTTTCTTCTGTGTTTCGTCCCCAAGGTATAAAACCAAGAGAAGAAACATATTTAAACAGAAAATAAAAGAACATGTTTTAAGTCCTAAATCAGTCCTGTTTTTGTTAGTGCTATATTGTAAAAAAATCTCATTTATAATTTGTATCATTCTTAACGTAATGAAAAAAAAGAATGCTATGCAGTAATAGATGAAGGGTTAATGATGTTGCTATGCTGTTTCTATTCTGTATATTTCTGTAACGGTCAGGGGTTAATGCCATTTACGATATTCCATTCCACCAACCCATGACAGCTTATCGACACTCCACAATCCAACAGACACGATCCATATGGATTTTCCCCAGAAACGAGACACACAGCTCTGTCTCTGGTTCAAAACGGATAGATACTTTAATGGTAAACTCAGGCTTTTATACAGTAGAAAGCATGCTGCAGTAATCAAAGGGACAATGACACACTCCACCCACAACATCATACAATGGGTACTAACGAGCCTCCAATACACATTATCTTGGGTAGACTTTCTGGCACCGGGTCTGACACAATCCATATGACCTAATTAGCTACAGCTGACAAGTCAGACATCAAGACTCCAGCTTTTCTCACCTTCTATACAATACACATTCCTTTAGTAAACATAAGTCAGACATCTGACCTTTTAGATTGTGCTAATTTGCATTCTACATCTTTTATCAATAGAACTTTCACACAATACAGTGTTAATTAGCATCACACAATGAAAAGGTCTTTAGAAGCCAGATCAAGGCTAGTTTACATGACAGTAGCAGACTTAATTACCCCCTTAACAGTCTGTGTTCCCACATTGAATGAATCACTCTCCTATTGACCTGTTGGTTTCAGAATTAACCACCTGTAATATTTCAAGATATCCTGCAATACATTGTGAATTATCATTACTGTCCCATCTCATGTAATCCATGATATCAGTTCTCTGTCATCCTATGCCCCAGTGGACATAGGATGACTCTAGACACAAGAGTCATTGGTGAAGCTGAAACAGGAGTACCCCGCATCCTTCAAGAGCCTATGGGTCCCACAGGCCATGCCGTTACAATTTCCATCTCATATCTGTTATCTAAGTTTGATTGGAATGTGTTAACTTGCTAGAAATGTTTAGGTGTGGCTGGTTTATTGTGAGAACATTCTAGCTTGTACCTTTTTACTGAAAATATTATGAGACTGCACACCATATTCTTTTCTTAGAATTGCCATTCTTTCTCTCTGTAACCAACCCCTAATGTATTGAAATCCATCCTTCTTTAACCACTTAACCCCCGGACCATATTGCTGGTCAATGACCGGGCCACTTTTTGTGATTTCGGCACTGCGTCATTTTAACTGACAATTGCGCGGTCGTGCGACGTGGCTCCCAAACAAAATTGGCGTCTTTTTTCCCCCATAAATAGAACTTTCTTTTGGTGGTATTTGATCACCTCTGCGTTTTTTAGTTTTTGCGCTATAAACAAAAATGGAGCGACAACTTGGAAAAAAATGAATATTTTTTTACTTTTTGCTATAATAAGTATCCCCCAAAAATATATAAAAAAATATTTTTTTTTCTCAGTTTAGGCCGATACGTATTCTTCTACATATTTTTAATAAAAAAAACGCAATAAGCGTTTATTGATTGGTTTGCGCAAAAGTTAAAGCGTTTACAAAATAGGGGATAGTTTTATGGCATTTTTATAAATATTTTTTTTTTTTTACTAGTAATGACGGCGATCAGAGATTTTTATCAGTACTGCGACATTATGGCGGACACATCGGACAATTTTGACACATTTTTGGGACCATTGTCATTTTTATAGCGATCAGTGCTATAAAAATGCATTGGATTACTATAAAAATGTCACTGGCAGGGAAGGGGTTAACACTAGGGGGCGAGGAAGGGGTTAATCATGTTCCCTGGGTGTGTTCTAACTCAAGGGGGGGGGTGGGACTGATATGGGGAAATGACAAATCGCTGTTCTTAGATTGTATGACCAGACGATAGGTAATTTCCCCCCTGACAGGACTGGGAGCTGTGTGTTTAAACACACAGCTCCCGGTTCTCGCTCTGTAACGAGCGATCGCGGGTGCCCGGCGGTGATCGCGCCCGCCGGGCACACACGTCGGGATCGTGGGCGATCGGGGGGCACGCACGCGCCCCTACTGGCTGATTCGTGAGATGACGTAATATTACGTGATCTCATGCAGCCAAGCCGACCTGCCGCCGTAAAACTGCGGCAGCTGATTGGCAAGTGGTTAATTTTGTATAAAATCAAGGGTTATCCCCCTTATTAAATTAACATATTTTGATCTCATCTTGCGTGGGTGTCATTCTGTGTTCCCGAAATTCCGAGTGGTGGCTAGCCAACTGTCTGGTTCAAATCCCAAGCAATACACAGTATCCAATGAATCTACTTTGTTTGGTTAAAACATGTAGGAAGGTGGGACGCAGGCCTGCCTGAATCAGTAGGAGGAGTCTCACCTTTAAAAGGACAGCCCCTGGTCCTCCCTGGCTGTCGTCTTTCCAGCTTTCTTCTATATCCTTCCCCTAATCATCCACAACAGTCCCTGAGTACAAATGTAGCTCTACCAACAGAGAATTTACTGGATGCTTTGGTTCCCTCAGCCTCACCTGAAAACAATTTATTGTTTTTTTAAGACCCTCAAAAGGAATAAGATGTGTAGCACCCTCCTAGGCAGGTTGCTAGGATGTTAGGTACTGTAATGGTCAGGGGTTATCACCGTTCACGATTTCCATTCCACCAACCCACGATAACTTATCCGACACTCCAACAATCCGGCAGACACGACCAATTCCATTCCCCAGAATAACGAGACACACAGCTCTGTTCTCTGGTACCAAAATGGATGAATACTTTTAATGGTAAAACTCAAGCATATACAGTAGAAACTGAAGTGAAAGTGAACAATGAATCAACTCCACCCACCACATTACACAAGGACCTTCATACGCATTTTAAGTCAGACTTTCTGGCACCGAATTTACAGGAGTTAATTACTACAGCTGAAAAGTCACATTACACATCTATTATCAATAGAATTCACCTGCTACATAATACACTTTGTAGACGTAATTGGCATGCTAATCCACTACAGCTGAAAAGTTAGACATCTGACCTTTCAGACTGCCAGCCCCCAACACATCTATCATCAATACACTTTCACACAATACAGTGTCATTAGCATACACGATGAAATATCTTAGGAGCAGACTTAATTAGCACAATAGACAATAAAATTCAATCACAGCAAGCCCCATCACTACAGCCAGATAGACTTAATTAGCATCTCAACAGTCTATGTTACACATTGAATGAGTCACTCTATTGACCTGTTGGGGTCAGAATAAACCAACAACTTGTAATATTTCAAGATATCCTGCAATACACAAATTATCGTTACTGTCCCATCTCATGTAATCCGAGATATCATTTCTCAGTCATCCTATGCCCCTAAGGGACATAGGATGACCCTAGACCCAGGAGTCACTGGTGAAGCTGGTACAGGAGTACCCCGCATCCTTCAAACATCTTTGGTTCCCACGGGCCATACCGTTACAAGTACATTTAGTGATCATTGGAGTAGCTATTGATTTCTTTGGGCTGTTTTAAAACTCACAGGCTCCAGGTCTGATATCTTCTTCCTGCATTCTGGAGGCTTCCAGAACAGATGGCTGGGAGAGTCAAATGGGCAGCTTGCATATTTATTGTGCTGCAGACAATTCTTGGGGTGGTGTACCCAGTAGGTGGTTGGGGGGGCATAAATAGTCTGGGGCAGCCCTGTGATTGTCCTTCTGGAGAAGTTCCCATCCTCAGGAGCATCGGCAGTTTAGGCTAGGGATCTTGTCTGGAAGTGCTTGGTAGAGGTTGGAAGGCGTGTAGCTGCCCTCGGACATTGTGACCTGAGCTCAGGATCATAGTTACTGTGTGCTGTTCTTTTGGGGTGCCAGTTGTAACTTCCTCTGAGACAGCTTGTGGGCAGGTGCCCACACAGGAGGTTCTGTATTAGCAAGTTAGCCTGCCCAGGCTGGGAAGGGGTTAAATATAGTAGAAACCACCTGTGGTAATTTCCCGAGGTGGTGAGCGATCGATGCACTGGCTTGTAGTGTCCTACTAGCACCTGAGCGAACATGTAGATAAAACAAAGCCGGCAGCTCGATATTTCGTAATGAATACATTTATTAATCCAGGATTAAGGCTACATGCCGAAATGCGTAAGCCCTGTATTATTTTGTACCACACCTGTATTAATAAATGTATTTATTATGGAAGATCGAGCTGCCAGCTTTCTTTTTATCTACATGGGAAGGGGTTACAGTATTTGGGTCTGCGACAATGTACCCAAACAAAATTGATGTCCTTTTTCCCCCACAAACAGAGCTTTCTTTTTGATCACCTCTGCGGTTTTTATTTTTTTGGGCTAATGTATAAACAAAAAAAAGACAGACTATTTTGAAAAAAATTCTATATTTTTAACTTTTTGCTATAATAAATATCCCCAAAATATATATATATATAACAAAAAAATCTTCATCGGTTTAGGCAGATACGTATTCTTCTACATATTTGTGTTAAAAATCGCAATAGGCGTTTATTGATTGGTTTGCGCAAAAGTTATATCGTCTACTAAATAGGGGATAGATTTATGGCATTTTTATTATTATTATTTTTTTTTACTAGTAATGTGGGCGATCACATTATGGCGGACACATCGGACAGTTTTGACGCTCTTTTGGGACCATTGTCATTTTTACAGTGATCAGTGCACAGATTACTGTGTAAATGACATTGGCAGTGAAGGGGTTAACCACTAGGGGCCGGGGAAGGTGTTAGGTGAGTCCTGGGGAGTGATTCTAACTGTTAGGGGGAGGAGCTACCAGTGACACGTCAGGAACAGGGAACAGTAGATCTCTGACGTGTCACTAGGCAGAACAGGGAAATGTCTTGTTCAGAAAGGCATCACCCTGTTCTGCCTTTTCCGACCACAATCATGGACTCTATGTTCCCGGGACCCCCGGGCGCACTCACAGGGCAGGTGGCGGGCACGCGCATCTGCTGGGTGGCAAATTTAAAGGGATGTACAGGTACGCTCGTTTGCCTGCCCGTGACATTCTGCCGACATATATCAGCATGTGGCGGGGGGCAAGTTCTAAAGGCAGAAGTTTTTTTTAAATCTTAATGCATTCTATGGCTATCCATACTTAACATTGGCTGCGCCATCTTTTTGTTGGAATAACTTTACGCCTGAAAACGCCTTACGTAAACGGCATATCTGTACTGCTACGGCCGGGCGTACGTTCGTGAAAAGGCGTATCTCACTGATTTACATATTCTAGGCGTAAATCAGCGTACACGCCCCTAGCGGCCAGCGTAAATATGCAGTTAAGATACGACGGCGTAATACAATTACTCATTCACCAAAAAAATGCATACTTCTTGCTGGCACAGTTGAAGGTATTTCCTTCACCTTTGTCTCATATTATGCTCAGAATCGTGGGCAAGCATCCCTTTTCTTATCTGTGTAAAAAGTTCTCGGTCCCCCCCCCCGTCTGAATATCTAAACTCCTACACTCTACACTCTTACGGGCTAGTAAATATATGGAGGGAATTTAACCCGACTGTGAAAGACTACATGCATCCTCACCAAACCCATTCCAGGATAGATCACATCTTTACGACTTCCTCAAGTCGCTAATTAGAGATTCCCCCTGTCCGATCATTGGTCCTGATGTTGTTCTCGAAGCTTCATGGCCCTAGTGGTCCTTTCCATTGACTGATTAATGAAGCACTGTTGAGTGATCCAGTACAGTGCAATATGTTAGAAAAGGAACTAAGGAATATTTTAAGGTCTCTGACACTGGGAAAATCTCACCCGACGCTTTGGGCAGTGCACAAAGCAGTCGTTAGAGGAAAGTGTATACAGATCGCTTCTCATGGCAAAAGGGAAAGAAGGACTGAGATTGTTATACTTAAAACACGAGTTTCAGAGGCTGTCCAAAACCATAAACGTAACTCCATGATTGAGTCACTATTCCTGTTGGATTCAGCTCAATTATCATTGAACCTAGCATGACTACCGAGGCTGAATAGAGTCTCCGGCGGACCAATGCTCGTTTTTATGCACTTAAGGACAAGATTGGCCCCAGGCTGGCAGTCAAATTGACACCCAAAATCCACTCTCTCTACTTACCTAAAATCCACTCTTCCCCTGGTTTGCTCACGCAAAACCCCAAATGGATAATGGCTACCTTCCATGAATTCTACTCCAAACTATATAGGGCTGATACTCAGATTTGTCATAAACTTCGATCTGACTATGTAGATGAGATCCCTCCTCCATAACTAGTGTCAGAACATCAGGCCGGTCTTGAAAAACCCATTGCGGACTCGGAGGTCTTAGAAGTAACTAAAAACTCGGAGGTCTTAGAAGTAACTAAAAACTTTGAGAGGCTCTCCCCCGGGTCTTGATAATTTCTCGGTTTGCTATGATAAGGTTTTTGCCTCTACCCTCTCCCCTTATATGACAAGGCTCCTTAACTCTCTCTGGAAAGGCTCTGCTTTGGACAGCGATGCCAATTTGCCTTGTATTTCGGTTGTCCCCAAACCGGGCAAAGATTACACAGAAGTAAGCAATTATAGACCATATCTCACAATATGATATTAATATTTTAACCAAAATTTCCATATTTAGAGGCTGGTATAAACATAAAGATTTAGTAGTCTTTGTTCTAGAGAGACAGGGGCCTGACCAAATTAGAAGAGCCATTGATGTGATTACGCTCCTGCACTTGAGATGGAATGGAGGTACTCGACTTACAGAAGGCTTTTGACACAGTGAAGTGGCCTTATGTGTTCAAGGTTCTGGCTTGGTGGGGATTCGGCCCTCAATTTTTATAGATTCTTCACGCCTTATACTCTAACCGAGTGCTCGTGTGAGACTGCAAGGCCATTATTCCGACCAGTTCTCTATTTCCAAAGGCACGAGACAGGGATGCCCCCTTTCCCCTCTAGTTTTTGCTATCACAATTGAGCCATAGTGATCAGGAACCATCCAGATATATTAATGGGGTGCACTGTGGCCCTCAGATCCACAAATGCTCTTCGAATTTGCAGACAATTTAGTTATCTTTGTCACCTCCCCCCTAATCTCTATTTAAAACATCTTTAAACTTTTACATAACTTCAGGAAGGTTTCTGGCCTACAAGTGAATATGTCAAAATCTTCAGCTCTGAATGTCACTACTCCAGCTCCCTTCGAATGGGTCAATAATCATTTCTCTTTCACCTGAACATCTCCCTCTATTATGTATCTACTATGTAGCTAATACAGACCAGCTTTATACATGTAGCGCCCTGCTCCTGTTGAACAGGCGCTGCTTTCAATTTAGTGGGGGTCCGAGCTGTTATTTGGCTCAGACTACTATGATTTATGGCAAATTTTGCCTCTACTCCAGCCATGGCTGTGCTGAGAGTTCCACCATTGTTTGACTGGGGATGTTATTACCATTCCAGGCCAAGGGTGGCAGCAGCAAGGTCAGGGTGTATTGGGTGTTCCGCCCCGGCAGCGAATCAGTGGAAGTGGTCGCCACGCTGTGCATGCTGGGGAGGGGTGCTTAAGGGACAGACGCCATTGGGGTGGTTTTCGTGCCTCGTGGCCCACCTGGCCTGAGGTACGTGTCCTGAATCCTGACTCAGGGACTACGTTGGTCCGGGGTCGCGGCTTTGCCTGGTAGGCCTAGTAGTCAGACTGGGGCCTGCTCTTTCTGAAGAGGTGATCCTGTGCTGTACGTCCTCCGGGAGGAGGCCACTTGATGAAGGAAACCTATCCTGGAGAGGGCCATGCAAGAGGCTTGTACCTTGGGATAGGCCTGGAAACTTCGTCAAAGGATGCACCATACACTGAGAGGCTTGACGGTGTCGCCTGTCAGAACTAAAGTTGAATCCTGTGGCAGGGGATTCCGGACCAAAAGTGTGTCGTCATAAAGAAAGGTCTGTGGCAGAGACTGTACTTTATTCCGTGTACCATCCTGGCTGCTAGGCTAGTGAGAGGGACCTATCCGGATGAGCAATACCCACTCTGGCTAGAGTGGCGACGAGAACTGTTTGCTGGAAGCAGGAGTGTTTCCTATTTGTGATTATGCACCTGAACCTACCTATCCTTCCACCTCTTTACTTCTTTTACACTAAAGTTCTGCAAATAAATCACAGGCCCCGTACACACGTCCGAGCTTCTCGGCAGAATCCAGCGAGAAGCTCGCTGGGATCCATATTTTGCCGAGAAGCTCGATCGTGTGTACGTTTTCATCGAGCAAGGCGTCGAGCCAAAATAGAGAGCAAGTTCTCTATTTGCTCGATGGGCCATCAGGACTAATGGCTCAACGCCTTTTTCGACAGCCTGGTCGACGAACTCGACGGCCGGCCGAGAACCTCGTCAGGCGGAATGATGAGTTTAGCCCGACGAGGTTCTCGTACGTGTGTACGCGGCCTCAGAAAAAGACGTGCATTGTGTGGACATTGAAATTCTTTGGACTCTCCTTTCACCCTGGACAGCGAGAAGATAAAGGTAACGTGCCACCCAAAATTACTCAGCAGATCCTCCGGGGATATTGCTACACGTGGAGGCTCGTCCGGGATTGGCTGTTACCTCTAGCAACAGAATAGGAAAGTCATTTTGCTATTGAGAGTCTGAACTTGAAGGGGTGTTGAACTGTGTTTGCAAAAGCAAGGGTTAAGGTCAGGTTGCTTGGCGGAGACGTTGGCTGCACGTGGAGCGACGTGCCAAGAAAACAACCAGAAAGGAAAGGAGTTTCCGCCTCCTGCATGAGACGTGAGTGTGTCTGGCGCAGAAAGGACTTAATTGCTAGATCGGAGAGTAATGATCGCAGAGCAGTCATGTCGGTCTATTCGATACCGCTGATGGGAACGAGGCCTACAATGTTCCAGACCGGAGCTAGTGTGAGTTCTGCGGCAGTAGCATTATTGACAGATACAGGCATCCGGATGAGACCGCATGGGCGCTTTGTACTGTATACCAGCGGCAACGTGGAGGTGCTTGGTATGTCGTGCCCGAGATGTGAAGGATTGACAGTCCAGCCCGACCCTTCGGCCGATGCTTCCAGTGTGGGAAGTACTTGTTTGGAGTGGATCAGACTACCGGATCGCCCCTATCGGGTGACTGGGTACAGGCGCCGTCACTTTGGAAGAAGCTACTGCCTGGCCTACTTCCAACTTTACACCTGCCATGCCTGCTACTGTGAGTGACACCAACCAAGATGTCGCTATTGCAGATGTTCCAAAGCCACCAGCAAATGTTGTTCCTGAAAATGTTTGCACGGCAGTTGTTCCTACCATACCCGCCGGAAAGAAGGTGGGCTAAGTGAAGGCTTCCCGCGGTCGCAGTCGAGGCCTACCCCAGCGTCTTCTGGGACCAGACTCAGAGAAAGATGTTGGCCTTGTGAAGTCCGCGACAGGAACGGGTAAGCAGGCTGGGGATAAAGTGACAAAGATTGTGCGCTCATGTTTACCTGCTGAAGAGTACGGGGACTCTGATCTGGACTCTTTGTCAGATGCCGGTGATGACCACTGGTTCGAACCAGAGTTTCACGATATAACATGGGACAAAAGATTTAGGTTTGCTTCTACTCGTTCAGGGAAATGTTCTCCTATGAACTCTGGGGAGACAACGCCTCGGGCAGAAACCTGGGGTGTGAACCTAGAAGTTGTCATAGATGCAGGAATTGTTTCTGGTAGAGAAGATGCGCCTCCAGCTTTGACGCCTCTTTTAAAAAGATCTCCGGAGGCTTATGTGATGCTGGGACTGGGACACACCTGCACACTGCCCAATGCAAAGGGTATTGATGAAAAGGATACTTCTTGACTATATATGGGAGTTTCCTTATGTGCCAGAAGCAATCATGGAGAAGATCGAGGCGAATCATGAAAAATGGTATGAAGAAGCCATATGGGATCTAAAAGTGCCTAAGCCGTCCCGGGAACCTGGACCTTTCTTATATCATGACTCACCGTTCTGAAGGATGTTGGCAATCCTGGAGTTATGGCCGACACATTTACTCTGATCGGGTGGTCATCCAAAGGCCTGGTAAGGATGACAAAGTATATTTTATCACCACCCTTGATAATCAGGGAAAGTCCCTAACCCTGCCGGATCCCTGGTTTTACTTGTGAAGGACTGGCAGGACCTGTTTGGATTTCTTTCTTTCTTTCTTTAAAAAGAGGTTCCATGAAGGAGCTATATGTTTGTTTTTCTCCTCACTTGCTGAGAATTTTGAACTTGAGGGGGGGGGGGGGGGAAACTAGTCAGTTAGGACAGGGCCTCTGAGGTCAAGAACTTGTTTTGCCCAAGGATTTGTTTGACCTATCCCGGTGAGCAATACCCACTCTGGCTAGAGTGGCGACGAGAACTGTTTGCTGGAAGCAGGAGTGTTTCCTATTTGTGAATATGCACCTGAACCTACCTACCCTTCCGCCTCTTTACTTCTTTTACACTAAAGTTCTGCAAATAAATCCCAGAAAAAGACGTGCGTTGTGTGGACATTGAAATTCTTCGGACTCTCCTTTCACCCTGGACAGCGAGAAGATAGAGGTAACATGCCACCCAAAATTACTCAGCAGCTCCTCCGGGGGTAGTGCTAAATACAGTTAACTACCCATCGATCTACAAGAGACTTTGTGATGACTTGACTCATTGGGCTCGTAGTGATCTGTCTTGGCAGGTAAGGTGAACCCTGTCAAAATGACGCTACTACTGCCGTTATTATATCTCTTTCATTATCTCCCTATAGCAATTCTGAAATCCCAATTGCTTATGTTCCGATACAAAATTTTGCCCCAATCCTGAACTCTCAGGGAATCAGCATCATCAGTTAAAAAGAATGACATTCTCTTTAGGATTACTCTGCTCTGGACCTGGCAGCCAATGTGCAGCAGATGCTTCAGAGCCTTAGGTGGATCCTCAACCTACAGAAGTCTGTGCTGGATCCAACCCACTGCTTGGAGTGCCTGGACCTATTCTTGAAAAAGGCCCAAGCCCAGTGGCGGTGCGTCCATAAGGGCGCACGGGCACCGACCCCTCTCTCGATCTACAAGAAACTTTGTGATGACTTTACTCATTGGGCTCGTAGTGATCTGTCTTGGTGGGTAAGGTGAACCCTGTCAAAATGACGCTACTACTGCCGTTATTATATCTCTTTCATTATCTCCCTATAGCAATTATGAAATCCCAATTGCTTATGTTCCAATACATAATTTTGCCCCAATCCTGAACTCTCAGGGAATCAGCATCATCAGTTAACAAGAATGACCTTCTCTTTAAGGATTACTCTGCTCTGGACCTGGCAGCCAATGTGCAGCAGATGCTTTAGAGCCTTAGGTGGCTGCTCAACCTACAGAAGTCTGTGCTGGATCCAACCCACTGCTTGGAGTGCCTGGACCTATTCTTTGAAAAGGCAAAAGCCCAGTGGCGGTACGTCCATAAGGGCACAGGGGCACCGCCCCCTCTCTCCTCTCTCCAGCCACCCTCTATCACCAATAGATCGATTCATGCAAAAATAAATAAAAACGCTCACAAACTATATTATTAATCTGTTGCTCCATAGGCCAATTTGTACAAATATTCGAGATTTTACTTTATATTTTTAAGAGTAAACTTTCCTATAGTTTGCATTTTTTTTTCTTAAACGTTATTGAGATATTCAGTAACAAAACCAGTGGATTTATAAATGGCAATTCTTATTGCGTAAAGTAAATAGAAAGTTCTACAAAGTTAAACTGAACATTAAATTCAAAATTAACCAAGTGGATAAGATTAATGTCGATCTCATTTTGGGACTGATGATGTAATGATGACTTCAGTTCTTTGTTCTGCAGCTGAGTCTATAGATATAAATCAGTGTCAGTTCATGTATATAAGGAGCTGGTGATTGTGTGTCTCCCTCAGTGCTGAGGATGCGCAGAGCTGCAGGGGAACGCGCCGTATGAGAAGATCGGCTGTATGCCATGAACTGGTCTCCTCTACACCCCCTTACTTGCTGATACTTCTTATTTCTGCATTATTGAGCAATATCAATTAGAACATCTCAGAAGACGAGGAGACATTAAACCTCCTTTGGAGTTTGAATATTACCAGCGGGGTGACGTCATTATTGGACGATCGATCTCTCTTCAATCCATAATCAGATTTTTTACATAAAAGAAAAAAATATCTTTGAATTGCCTCTTTGAGTGACCGGCCTGTTTTTATCATTTATTTTTGTTTGATTTGAGTGAGTATTTCCTGGAGTTAGACTTTAAAAGTGAAGTATGAGATTTAGAAAAAAAAAAGTATGCTTAACTAGGTGGATGCAGCATTGATGCGATTCTGCATCTGTCCATCACCGTCTCTTCACTGAGAACTGAGCGATCTAAGACTTATTCTGTGAGCAGAGTGCTGTGACTGTCAGTCTTCGTCTCTCTCTGCTTTGGAGGGGCTGGCTCCTGCTGTCCCCACTCTTGCTCCTATACCTCTGGACAGGACTTCTCCGTGTGTTGTAGAAGATCCCTCCAGCACCCTAGCCCCAGGCTTGAGGTCACCCTCTCCCCTCAGGTCCGAGGTCACCCTCTCCCCCCAGGCCCGAGGTCACCCTCTCCCCCCAGGCCCGAGGTCACCCTCTCCCCCCAGGCTTGAGGTCACCCTCTCCCCCCAGGCCCGAGGTCACCCTCTCCCCCCAGCGCTGAGATCACCCTCTCCCCCTAGGCCCGAGGTCACCCTTTTCCCCAGGCCCGAGGTCACCCTTTTCCCCAGGCCCGAGGTCACCCTCTACCCCCAGGCCCGAGGTCACCCTCTCCCCCCAGGCTTGAGGTCACCCTCTCCCCCCAGGCCCGACTTCACCCTCTCCCCCCAGCGCTGAGATCACCCTCTCCCCCGAGGCCCGAGGTCACCCTCTCCCCCAGGCCTGAGGTCACCCTCTCCCCCCAGGCCCGAAGTCACCCTCTCCCACCAGGCTTGAGGTCACCCTCTCCCCCCAGGCCCGAGGTCACCCTCTCCCCCCAGCGCTGAGATCACCCTCTCCCCCTAGGCCCGAGGTCACCCTCTCCCCCAGGCCCGAGGTCACCCTCTACCCCCAGGCCCAAGGTCACTCTCTCCCCCAGACTAGGGGGCTACCCTCAGGGGCCTCCAACAGCCTCCTCTTTCCAGCTACCACTCAAGGGATGTGGGAGGAAATCTGTACTGGGTGAGAATTTGGGGCTGTTTTGGAAGGCCTGTACTGTGGGGGATGTATTTTGTACACTGATCTGTGTGTACTTCTGACCCCTGCACTCTTCATATTACATATTTCTGACCCCTACATTCTCTGCATTACATATTCCTGATCCCTACACTCTCCGTATTACATATTCCTGACCCAGGGATGGACTGGCCATTGGGACTACAGAGAGTTTCCCAGTGGGCCGATGGCTCAGTGGGCCGGCTTCAGTGACAGTGGACCACCACCCCCCACTCTCCTCTGTCCCTCCCTTTCCGCAGTGCTCACCTGGGGGAAACAAAGAAGCAGGGGGTTGACTAGAGGAGCAGGGATGTCGAAAGAGGAGCATGGGGGAGAGGACAGACAGCTGACTCAACACCTATGGCCTGGGAGTTTCTCCCTTCTGCCTAATCCTGTCCCATAAGGGGGGGCAACAAACTGATTCTTTGCCCCGGGGGAAATAATGTCTAGCTTCCCCACTGGTACTGCCTATAAGAGTACCAGTACCAGCCATTCTACTTTAATAAAATAGCACGGCTAGTGGCTAGTGAAGCGGTAGAGGGGGCTTGGGTGGCTGGGGGGGGGGTGCGGGAGTTGTCCGGCCTCCATGGGAGAGACCTGTCAAAGTGGGCCAGTCTGGATGAAGTCCAGGGCAAAATTTCTGTCCCAGTCCAGCCCTGGACCTGACCCCTATACCTTCTGTATTACATATTCCTGACCCTTTATGAGCGGGCTCATTCCTGCGCTCCAACTAGAGTATCTGTGAGGGATTGCAGTGTTGTGGCACCAGCACCACCACCAACACAGGCCCACTTTTTCTGCCCCTGTTCAACAATGGCATGTAATTACAATTCTTGATATTATAGCTAACATAGAAGGCCCATTCCTGTGCCCACCAAGAGTAACTGTGAGGGCTTACAGAGTTGGGGCACCAGCGCCACCATCACCAACAAAGGCCCAATTGTTATGCCCCTGTTCAACAGGGGCGTGCAATTACAATTCTTGATCTAATATTTCACAGCAGGGTGTTCCAGCGCCCACCAAGACTAACTGTGAGGGCTTACAGTGTTGTGGCAACACCAAAACCTAGGGCCCAAATTTCTGCAGAGTATATACGGCAGGCCCCTACTTTCAAACATCCAACTTACAAACGACTCCTACTTGCAAACAGAAGACAACAGGAAGTGAGAGGAAATCTACCCCTAGGAAGGGAAATTCTCTTTTGTAAAAGGTGTCTCCTGTCCACTGATGCTTTATCACCAATCCTTGTTTCACTAAAAAAAACAAATTTTCAAAACATCATTTGTCATTGGGACCAAATGTGAGGTGCGATCTTCTGAACAGATGCACAGACAGCAAAACAAATGTTACAGGGGTGATAACCCTTCTCTATGTTTTCAGAAAAGCTTAAAAATAGATTTTATGGCTGAAGCTACACTTTAAAGAAGTACCAGTTGAAAATTACAAACAGATTCTACTTACCAACCAACCTACAGTCACTGTCTTGTTTGCACCACCTGTATACTGCCGTTCAAAGTATATAGAGCCAAAGGGGCTTGTAATGACCTGGGGTGAGTGGTGGCGGGGAAACCCATGCTATTTTTCTTAATGATTTTCATCCATATTGCATTGACCAAACAGTACTTTGAAGCCACAAGCCGTATTAAATTACTTTTTTCTTATATTAATCTCATTTTGTGTAGGGACATTTCTAAACATGTGCCACTACTATAGACACCCAGCAGATACGATATTTAAAGGAATTTTTTAGTTTTTTTTTTCACTTTAAGCATCATTAAAATCACTGCTTTAGAAAAAGCCCCCAAACCCCAGGTCCCCAAACCCGTTTTCCGACAATAACTTGCATATTAGGCTTTAAAATGAGCACTTTTGAATTTAAACGTTCGAGTCCAATGAGGTTCTAAATGTACGTGCGAACGTTCTGTCCATTCGAAGGTTCTGGTGCGAACTGAACGCGGGGGGTGTTCGGCTCATCCCTACCAATCACTCTATTTCCCGTATGTCATTGAGTAAATAGAGCCGAACCCCCCCTGTTCGGTTCGCACCAGAACTTGCGAACACACCAAACATTCGTGTGAACTTTAGAACCCTGTTAAAGTCTATGGGACTTGAACATTTGAAATCTAAAGTGTTAATTTTAAAGGCTAATATGCAAGTTATTGTCCTAAAAGTGTTTGGGGACCCGGGTCCTGCCCCAGGGGACATGTATCAATGCAAAAAAAAGTTTTAAAAACTGCCTTTTTTCCGGGAGCAGTGAATTTAATAATGCGTAAAGTGAAACAATAAAAGTGAAATATTACTTTAAATTTCGTACCTGGGGGGGTGTAAAGTTAGCATGTAAAATATCGCATGTTTCCCATACCATTTCTGAAAGGAAAAAAAGGCATTTAAAACCGGACTTGCGGCTATAATGAATTGCCGGCCCCGGCAATTCAGAGAGAATTCATCCATAAAAAAAATAAAAAAATGCGTGGGGGTCCCCCCAAATTCAATTACCAGGCCCTTTAGGTCTGGTATGGATATTAAGGGGAACCCCGCCGTCAATTAAAAAAAAAATTACGTGGCTTGACATGTAGACTCTATTCTTCAGGATATATGACATGGCGAGCTGTAGTAGTCGCTGGTTGGTTTGGGATCCTCTGTGTCTTGCACATGGGTCAGACTTCGGGGCATCTCATCAAGGAAAATGTGGTCATCTGCTCGGGCTCTGGTCACGCGTCCAATCAGGTAACAGGAGCACTCATCACGGCATATAGAAGTAATAGAAACAAATTGACATGAGTTTATATATTCCTACTTCCTTCAACCATGATCCAATGGGAAATAAAAAATCCCCAAAGTTTCCCAAACCCTTAAAAGAATTCCAACCTTCACTAGCTATAGCTCTGGCTTCAACAGTTTAAATGAACATCCCATCCACAATGGATGAGAATTGTTCAATCGTATCATAAGCTCAAGCCCCCCCCCCCCCCACCTTGTACATGCAGGACACCATGCCCAGGCCTGGTCGGGGGTTGGTGAACAATTCCCTTCTAGCTGTCCCTACCATTCTTACCTTCTCTCGTGCCATCAGATCCTCACGATCGGCCACGACATAAGATGCTAGGACGAGTTTCACCAGCATGCATGAACCTCTTGCATTGGGGGAATTACTTTATAAACAGATCCGCATAAGCACCAAATTAAAGTTGAAACACACTTGTGGGCTACCTAGTTGTCCCGATACCCAAACCGGCAAGAGGCAGAGCTATTGTTAAAACGATTACCAATTTTACCCTCTAGAAATGTATTGTTAAATTCCATTAACAAGTGTCTGTTTTGGAGTCTTCACTAGTTTGTCAAAACTCCTCATACCAATAATAACATCATAAATAGCATGTACTGCTGTCAACACTGGGGACTAGGGATGAAGCGAACACCCCCCTGTTCGGTTCGCACCAGAACCTGCGAACAGACAAATGTTCGTGTGAACTTTAAAACCCTGTTAAAGTCTATGGGACTCAAACGTTTGAAATCTAAAGTGCTAATTTTAAAGGCTAATATGCAAGTTATTGTCCTAAAAAGTGTTTGGGGACCCGGGTCCTGCCCCAGGGGAGTGTTTGGGGACCCGGGTCCTGCCCCAGGGGAGTGTTTGGGGTCCCGGGTCCTGCCCCAGGGGAGTGTTTGGGGACGTGGGTCCTGCGCCCAGGGGAGTGTCTGGGGACCTGGATCCTGCCCCAGGGGAGTGTTTGGGGACCTGGGTCCTGCCCCAGGGGAGTGTCTGGGGACCTGGATCCTGCCCCAGGGGAGTGTTTGGGGACCTGGGTCCTGCCCCAGGGGAGTGTCTGGAGATCTGGATCCTGCCCCAGGGGACATGTATCTATGCAAAAAAAAAAAAGTTTTAAAAACAGCCTTTTTTTCGGGAGCAGTGAATTTAATAATGCTTAAAGTGAAACAAAAACCTAGGGGGGGGGGGGTGTAAACTAAGCATGTGAAATATCACATGTTTCCCGTACTTAGAACTGTCACTGCACAAAGTGTCATTTCTGAAAGAAAAAAAGTCATTTAAAACCAGACTTGCGGCTATAAAGAATTGTCGGCTCCCAGCAATTCAGAGAGAATTCATTCCTATTCAGAATTCATCCCCGCCGTCAATTTAAAAAAAAAAATACGTTGGGTTCCCCCAAATATCCATTCCAGACCCTTCAGGTATGGTGTGGATTTTAAGGGGAACTCCACCCCAAATTTAAAAAAAATGGCGTGGAGTTCCCTCAAAAATCCACACCAGACCCCTTATCCAAGCACGTAACCTGGCTGGCTGCAGAAAAGAGGGGGGGACAGAGAGTGGCCCCCCCTCTCTCCTGAACCATACCAGGCCACATGTCCTCAACATGGGGAGGATGTCCCCATGTTGATGTGGACAAGTGCCTTGTCCCCACAACCCTGGCCGGTGGTTGTGGGGGTCTGCGTGCAGGGGGGCTTATCAGAATCTGGAAGACCCCTTAAGCAAAGGGGACCCCCATATCCTGCACCCCCCTATGTGAATTGGTAATGGGGTACATTATACCCCTATCATTTCACGAAGGAAGTGTAAATAGTTGTAAAAAACACACACACCGTGGAAAAAAGTCCTTTATTAAAAAAAGAAAAAATCCAGCGGTGGTAATGCACTCGGTCCCGACTCCCCGCTCCAACGTTGTCGGTATCCAGCGACGGGCGATCTCCTCTCCGGTCCAGCGATGAGAAGATCGACGGGGATCCAGAGTGCAGCATCACCGGCCAACTGACTCCACCGCCAGAGACAGCCCGGCGAATGATGCTGCTGAAGCTGTGACATTTCTTATATTGGTAAGGCAGGGCAATCCGTCACGTGACCCCGTCTCCTCTGACGCAAGGGGGAAGCTTCCCCAGTGATCTAGCAGAGGGTACGTCAGAGGGGGATGGGTGGGCCCGCCTCACCTATATAAGAATTGTCACAGCTTCAGCAGGGTCATTCGCCGGGCTGTCTCCGGCGGTGGAGACAGGTGGCCGGCGATGCTGCGCTCTGGATCCCGGACAATCTTCTCATCACTGGACCGGAGAGGAGATCACCAGTCGCTGGATACCAACAACGTTGGAGCGGGGAGCCGGACCAAGAGTGGATTACCACTGCTGGATTTATTTTTTATTTTTAAGAAAGGACTGTTTTTTTACAACTATTTACACTTCCTTCATGAAATGGTAGGGGTACAATGTACCCCATTACCAATTCACATGGGGGGCAGGATATGGAGGTCCCCTTTGTTAAAGGGGTCTTCCAGATTCTGATAAGCCCCCTGCCCGCAGACCCCCACAACCACCGGCCAGGGTTGTGGGGATGAGGCCCTTGTTCCCATCAACATGGCCTGGTACGGTTCAGGAGAGGGGAGCCGCACTCTGTCCCCCCCTCTTTTCTGCAGCCGGCCAGGTTACGTGCTCAGATAAGGGGTCTGGTGTGGATTTTTGGGGGAACTCCACACCATTTTTTTTTTAATTTGGGGTGGAGTTCCCCTTATAATCCACACCAGACCTGAAGGGTCTGGAATGGATATTTGGGGGAACCCATGTCATTTTTTTTTAATTGACGGCGGGGTTCCCCTTAATACCTATACCAGACCTGAAGGGCCTGGTAATTGAATTTGGGGGGACCCTACGCTTTTTTTTATTTTTTTTTATGAATGAATTCTCTCTGAATTGCCAGAGCCGACAATTCATTATAGCCGCGAGTCCGGTTTTAAATGACTTTTTTTCCTTCAGAAATTACACTTTGTGCAGAGACAGTTCTATGTACGGGAAACATGCGCTATTTCACATGTTTACTTTACACCCCCCCTAGGTACGAAATTGAAAGGAATATTTCACTTTTAGTGTTTCACTTTAAGCATTATTAAATTCACCTCTCTTTTTTCATTGATACATGTCCAGGTCCTGGGTCCCCAAACACTTTTTAGGACAATAAACTGCATATAAATTTCTCCCATAGACTTTAACAGGGTGTTCTGCGGCTTTTCGAATTTGCCGCGAACACCCCAAAATTGTTCGTTGTTCGCCGAACAGGCGATGTTCAAGTCGAACATGAGTTTGACTCAAACTCGAAGCTCATCCCTACTGGGGACTAAAGCTCGGTGGAGATTCAGAGTAGACCCAGCAATTGGTCCTGTTCGCTTTTTTAGCTAGTCGGGGAATACACTTTAAACAATAAGTTGTGATGCTTTTCATCGTTACCCGTACTAAAATTTACTAAACAAAACCAAAAATAAATAAACAAAGATACTCCTCAATTCTTTAATGCGGGTGAGCAGCTTCTTGCAGTGGCTGGCGTGGTCTTGTCCCTCCCCCTTTTTTTTATGTTACCAGCTCTTATATGTTAAATTACGCAATGCAACAGTTTCCAACAGTACTTGAGATTGATTTACTGGAACTGAACAGAACCATACTGCAGACATAACAGAACAAGTGTAATAGGTGGTGGTTAAACTGAACAAATAATGTCATACAATTCCATTTTACTGGAAAATTCCAACGACTCCACAGGCCAAACGCCCACCAGCATTGCCAGATATCAGGCTCTCATTGTCTCCACCTTTTCCCAAGTCATCATGTTATTTTTTTTCTACCATTTATTACTAGTGTTGCTCACGAATATTCGCATTGCGAATATTCGCTACGAATATTGCATATTCGAGTATTCGCGAATAACTCGAATATTGCGGCGAATATTCGCTATGGCGAATATTCGTATTTTTTCAAATTTATTTTTAAAACAGATCACATCCTAGTGATCTCTATCGACGTCTAAAAGCATTGCTGGTATGATTAGAGAGAGACCCTGGGCCAAGTAGCTGATGCGATTCTTTTATGTTGCCGAAAATCCGCATGCGAATTTTCGGCAACATAAAAGAATCGCATCAGCTACTCGGCCCTTCTTTTGCATCAGAGCCAATCAGAATAACTTGAATATTCGACAAACGGAATATTGCGCGATTATCTTCTCCGCCCTTCTTTTCCCCCTTATTCTCCTTTCTTTTAAGTAGAGTTAGTGTAGAGTTAGTGTTTAGTGCATATTAGTTTAGTAATACAGGAAATGATCTCCGTTTATGAGAATTTCGCAATCATTTTCGCATTAGCGAAATTTTGCAAAATTTTTTTTGGATTAAATATCACGAATATTCGATATTAGCGAATATTCGCGAATATTCTTCTATATATTCGCGCAATATCGCAAAATCGAATATGGCGTATTCCGCTCAACACTATTTATTACACACCCACACTTTGGAGACCTAAGTGGTGGTGCTTAGCAATTGCACTTTAACGATATGAGTTAGATAGACTCTATAATACACAATAATATAGGATTATTTTTTTTCACTTAGATAATAGTGGTTTGGGACTATTAGTCCCTCTAATACACAAAATGACACAGATTTTTCTATTTATATTTAGATATAATATAAATTCTTAAAAATGTCCACTAAATTCACTTTAGTAAAGGGAAATTTCTTTTCCCTCCCCCCTTTTTTTTTTCTCTCTCTCCCCCCCCCCCCTCTCTCTTGATTCTATCTCCCACCCTCTCCTTGTCCCTCACCCCCTTATCCCCGGAGATTCTCCTCCTGAGGCTTCTTTGACGTATAACAGGGAAAAATATAGATTGGGAGTATACTAGGCAGAAGATGAGTACAGGATCTTGCAATATTTATTCTATATCCATCGTAGATTAACTAAATAAGGGAATACACCGAGACCATTTATGTAGATTGTTGGTATGTCAATGTATATATGTATTTTTGTCCCTTTTTTATTGTAATGTTTATAAAAATCTTAATACATTTTATAAAATTAAAAAAAAAATAACCTTTATAATTCTAACCAAGTTTGTGGAAAGACTGTGGTGGTGGTTAAACTGAACAAATAATGTCATACAATTCCATTTTACTGGAAAATTCCAACGACTCCACAGGCCAAACGCCCACCAGCATTGCCAGATATCAGGCTCTCATTGTCTCCACCTTTTCCCAAGTCATATTTTTTTTTTTTTTCTACCATTTATTACTAGTGTTGCTCACGAATATTCGCATTGCGAATATTCGCTACGAATATTGCATATTCGAGTATTCGCGAATAACTTGAATATTGCGGCGAATATTCGCTATGGCGAATATTCGTATTTTTTCAAATGTATTTTTAAAACAGATCACATCCTAGTGATCTCCATCGACGTCTAAAAGCATTGCTGGTATGATTAAAGAGAGACCCTGGGCCGAGTGTGTCCACTGTGTGTCCAATGATAATATGCTCTCCCTTTAAACAAATTAGTTTATCTTTAATATTAATATCAGCAACGCCTTCAACTGACGTTATATTTCCTAGGTCTCCAACATGCCTCACCTTATCATCTGGACCACCATGGGACTTGCCATGGGGGTTAAAGTGTGGACCAGCACTTACACAGCCGTTGGCGTTATCTCCATATGCATTGATATGAAAGCCATGCTTCCCATCAGTCAGGCCAGTGATATGATCGATAACGGTTACTGGTCCATCTGCTTCCTGCTCAAGGGGGAATAAGCCGGTCACCTCAGTGCTTCCTTTTAACATGCAGATCACCTTAATTTCTGCAGAATGTGTATCAGCCCCTAAAGCTTCTTTACAATGACCCAGTCACCTGGTTGGAAATAATGTAAACTGGTTATTGTGTCAGGGTCCAGGAGGGACTCATGAACCGTGTGGTGGACCTTTTGAAGTTCATGTTACAGTGACTGCACCCACCCCATCAGCTGAGAATGTAAGTGAGGGCTAAAGTACAACTCTGGTTTTGGTTGACCTCATATGACAAACACGCAGACATGCGGGACTGTGGTCACTGCATAACCTGTGTGGGGCTTACCATCTGGGGTGTAATACCTGGAACCATTGACAAAAAGGTTCTTATGGGAGCGTCCTTCACCAGACTGCTGCTTGCTGATTCAAATTCAATCAAAGAAAGACAGTCTTTGCACAAACTTGGTTAGAATTATAAAGGTTATTTTTTTTTTAATTTTATAAAATGTATTAAGATTTTTATAAACATTACAATAAAAAAGGGACAAAAATACATATATACATTGACATACAAACAATCTACATAAATGGTCTCGGTGTATTCCCTTATTTAGTTAATCTACGATGGATATAGAATAAATATTGCAAGATCCTGTACTCATCTTCTGCCTAGTATACTCCCAATCTATATTTTTCCCTGTTATACGTCAAAGAAGCCTCAGGAGGAGAATCTCCGGGGATAAGGGGGCGAGGGACAAGGAGAGGGTGAGAGGGTGGGAGACAGAATCAAGAGAGAGGGGGGGGGGAGAGAGAGAGAAAAAAAAAAGGGGGGGAGAGAAAAGAAATTTCCCTTTACTAAAGTGAATTTAGTGGACATTTTTAAGAATTTATATTATATCTAAATATAAATAGAAACATCTGTGTCATTTTGTGTATTAGAGGGACTAATAGTCCCAAACCACTATTATCTAAGTGAAAAAAAATAATCCTATATTATTGTGTATTATAGAGTCTATCTAACTCATATCGTTATTCTTAAAGTGCAATTGCTAAGCACCACCACTTAGGTCTCCAAAGTGTGGGTGTGTAATAAATAGTGTTGAGCAGAATACGCCATATTCGATTTCGCGATATATCTCGAATATATAGTCGAATATTCGAGATATATTCGCTAAATACGAATATTCGTGATATTTTTTGGAAATGAAATGATTGCGAAATTTCGCTATTGCGAATGCGAATGCGAATGCGAACGTGAATTGCGAATGCGAATGAAATTTCGAGAAATGCGGAAGGAGCACTCTGATTGGCTCAGAATATTGGTGATATATTACAATACAAAATAATCGCGAATATTCGAGAAATGCGGAAGGAGCACTCTGATTGGCTCAGAATATTTGTGATATATTACAATACAAAATAATTGCGAATATTCGGCAAATGCGGAAGGAGCACTCTGATTGGCTCAGAATATTCGTGATATTTTATAATACAAAATAATTGCGAAATTTCGAGAAATGCGGAATGGAGCACTCTGATTGGCTCAGAATATTCGTGATATATTACAATACAAAATAATTGCGAATATTCGGCAAATGCGGAAGGAGCACTCTGATTGGCTCAGAATATTTGTGATATATTACAATACAAAATAATTGCGAATATTCGGCAAATGCGGAAGGAGCACTCTGATTGGCTCAGAATATTCGTGATATTTTATCGTAATTTCGCAAAAATGCGAATGAGAAATTGATTGCGGAATTTCGACAGTAACACTCTGAAATCGAATATATGTGTTATTTTAGCTAAAAACAATATTGCGAATTTCTCGAAAATAATCGCGCGATATCGCTATTGCCGAATAATCGCATTGCGATTTTTCGGCAAGATAAAATGATCGCTGCAGCTACTCGGCCCAAGGTCTCTAATCATACCAGCAATGCTTTTAGACGTCGATGGGGATCTCTAGGATGTGATCTGTTCTAAAAAAAAAAATTGAAAAAATACGAATATTCGAAATAGCAAATATTCACCGCGAAATTCGGAATATATCGCGAATACTCGAATATGCCATATTCGAGCCGAATATTCGCAATACGAATATTCGTGAGCAACACTAGTAATAAATAGTGTTGAGCGGAATACGCCATATTCGATTTCGCGATATTGCGTGAATATATAGAAGAATATTCATGAATATTCGCTAATAACGAATATTCGTGATATTTAATCCAAAAAAAAATTTGCGAAATTTCGCTAATGCGAAAATGATTGCGAAATTCTCATAATCGGAGATCATTTCCTGTATTACTAAACACTAACTCTAGGAGAATAAGGGGGCAAAAGAAGGGCGGAGAAGATAATCGCGCAATATTCCGTTTGTCGAATATTCTGATTGGCTCTGATGCAAAAGAAGGGCCGAGTAGCTGATGCGATTCTTTTATGTTGCCGAAAAATTCGCAATGCGAATTTTCGGCAACATAAAAGAATGGCATCAGCTACTCGGCCCAGGGTCTCTCTCTAATCATACCAGCAATGCTTTTAGACGTCGATGGAGATCACTAGGATGTGATCTGTTTTAAAAATAAATTTGAAAAAATACGAATATTCGCCGCAATATTCGAGTTATTCGCGAATACTCGAATATGCAATATTCGTAGCGGATATTCGCAATGCGAATATTCGTGAGCAACACTAGTAATAAATGGTAGAAAAAAAAATAAAATGATAAAGGTTAGTATTATTAGTTTTAAAAACTGTCATTCTTACATTTATCCCCCCATTTTCTTCCTCATTACAAACTGAAGGAAGAAACAATTAAATAGCTTATGATACTTTTACCTTCTTTATCCATGTGAACAGCTGTCTACATACACCTGCTTTCTATGTAAATACACTTTCAGAAACTTCTTGGACGTGAAAAATAAAAACTAGTGGGACCCTCAATTCACCTCTATAGAGAGACAGATGTCTGTTTAAAGCTGCCTATCTTCAATCTGAAAAACAGAAGGGAATTTGTCCCCTTCCATCTGGGCGGATCGGAGGGCCTATAGAGGTAGCCGTGACCTGTCATCCGCCTGCTGCGCTCATTGTGGCCCTCGACTGGTTACCAAGTTCCTTAAGTGGCCCTCGCTCTTCAAAAGGTTGGGCACCCCCTGCCTTACACTGTATGTCCCAACAGTATGAATCAGTCACTCTAATATGGCATATACAGGGTCCCCAGACATACAGCTCACAAAGAGCACCGTTCCCCAAAATGCCAGGGGCCCGTGATCACAAGGCAAGAGGCGACCATTCAGTTCCCTCCAAAAGCCTCTGTCCCGGGTGAGTCTGTCACAACACCCTCCTAAACCTTGTGGACAGGCTTCCCAGAAAAGTTGAAGCTGTTATAGCTGCAAAGGGCGGGGCCAACTCACCCTACGGACTAAGACTGGGATGCCATTAAAGTTCATGTGCGAGTAAAGGCCGGCGTCTCAATGTGTGTGTATATATATATACGTAAGTGTGTGTTGAGCTTTGGGGTGCACACACTAATGCAATAGGCTGCGCACGCCGATGAAAACCAACTATGTGATGGGAGGCACCACATGATCTCCTTTGTGCCCCCACAGTATGAAAATATTGACTTTGCCAGTCAGCAGGCAATCATGCTGCCCTCACCTCTAATAATACAATGGTGCCCACTTGCATTGCAGGATATGGGTCTGTGTTAGTGTCGAAGCCCCGTACACACGGCCGAGGTTCTCGGCGGAAACCAGCGAGAACCTCGCTGAGAGGCGCATTCTGCCGAGAACCTCGGCCGTGTGTACGCTCTCTGCTCGCCCCGCCCATCGGAAAACCCGTCGAGCAAATAGAGAGCAGGTTCTCTATTTGCTCGACGGCCCGCCGGGATGAATGGCTGGTTGCCTTTCCCGACGGGCGGGTCGCCGATTCTGACGGCCGGCAGAGAACCTCGACGGGCGGAACGATGTGTTCTGCCCGTCGAGGTTCTCTGCCGTGTGTACGGGGCCTTAGAGCTCTGACATATAGAAAAGTAAATAATTCCATAATGTATCTAAGCTAAGCCAAACAAATTGTGCAAAGTAAACATCACCGGAACGTAAATACACAGAGTTGTCTAATTTATCACTTTAACCACTTAGGCCGCGTACACACGACTTAAGTCCAGTTTCATCGGTCCAAACCGACCGTGTGTACGGCCCATTGGTCTGTCGTCCTTCGGACCAAAGTTTTAAAACTTCCTTTAACTACTTAAGGACTGCCTACTGAACATTTACGTCAGCAGAATGGCACGGCTGGGCACATCAACGTATATATACGTAGGTTTCTAGTACCCAGCCGTGGGTCACGGGCGCGCGCCCCGCGGCGCGCGCCCGTGACCCGGTCCGAAGCTCCGGGACCAGGACCGCGGGACTCGCGGACCCGCTCGCCGCTGGAGTGCGGCGATCGGTCCCCGGAGCTGAAGAACGGGGAGAGCCGCGTGTAAACACGGCTTCCCCGTGCTTTACTGTGGCCGCAGCATCGATCACGTCATCCCTGTTATAGGGGGGACGCGATCGATGACGTCACACCTACAGCCACACCCCGCTACAGTTGTAAACACACACACAGGGAACAAACAAATCCTACAGCGCCCCCTTGTGGTTAACTCCCAAACTGCAACTGTCATTTCCACAGTAAACAATGCAATTTAAATGCATTTTTTGCTGTGAAAATGACAATGGTCCCAAAAATGTGTCAAATTTGTCTGAAGTGTCCGCCATAATGTCGCAGTCACGAAAAAAATCGCTGATCGCCGCTATTAGTAGTAAAAATAAATAAATAATACAAATTCAATAAAACTATCCCTTATTTTGTAAACGCTATAAATTTAGCGAAAACCAACCGATAAACGCTTATTGCGTTTTTTTTTAACCAAAAATAGGTAGAAGAATACGTATCGACTGAGGAAAAAAAAAGTTTATATATATTTTTGGAGGATATTTATTATAGCAAAAAGTAAATAATATTGCATTTTTTTTCAAAATTGTGGCTCTATTTTTGTTTATAGCGCAAAAAATAAAAACCGTAGAGATGATCAAATACCACCAAAAGAAATCTCTATTTGTGGGGAAAAAAGGACGCCAATTTTGTTTGGGAGCCACGTCGCACGGCCGCGCAACTGTCAGTTAAAACGACGCAGTGCTGAATCGCAAAAAGAGGCAAGGTCCTTTAGCAGCATTTTGGTCCGGGTCTTAAGTGGTTAAAATCGTACTGATGGACGCTTGACCATCGGTCCAAACCGATCGCTAGTACGCAAAAGCATTGGTTCAAAAACCCGCGCATGCTCAGAATCAAGTCGACGCATGCTTGGAAGCATTGAACTTCGGTTTTTTAGCACGTCGTAGTGTTTTACGTCACCGCGTTCTGACACGATCGTTTTTTGAACTGACAGTGTGTACGCACATCAGACCACTTCAACGGTGACCCGATGAAAACGGTTCTTTGGACCATTCTCATCGGGTTGGACCGATCGTGTGTACGCGGCCTTAAGGACCTTGGGTGTTTTTCAGATTTGGCGTTTACGAGACTAAAACAGTTTTTTTTGCTATAAAATTACTTAAAACCCCCCAAATATTATATATTTATTTCTAACACCCTAGAGCAGAGGTGGCAAACACAAGGCCCGCGGGCCGAATGCGGCCCTCAAGGCCATTTCATGCGGCCCTCGCACCTCTCCAGTCATCCTCCAGACCCTTACTTTCTGCTTTCAAGCAATGCATCTAACTTCTTCCCAGCAGCAGCATAAGGAAAGGGGGGTGCACTGTGATGTAAGGGAGAGAGGGGGACTCAGCTTCTGATAGTGAGGTGGCATTTAACATCTAATGTAAGGGGAGGGGATGCGCTGGACATCTAATCTTACAGATACAACCGGCCCTTTTGAGAACAATCATAATGCTGATGCGGCCCACAATGAAATTGAGTTTGACACCCCTGCCCTAGAGAATAAAATGGCGGTCATTGCAATACTTTTTGTCACACCGTATTTGCACAGCGGTCTCACAAGCGCACTTTTTTTTGGAACAAATTCACTTTTTTGAATTAAAAAATAAGACAACAATAAATTTGGCCCAACTTTTTTATATATTGTGAAAGATAATGTTACGCCAAGTAAAATGATACCCAACATGTCACGCTTAAAAATTGCGCCCGCTCGTGGCACATCGTCAAACTTTTACCCTTAAAAATCTCAATAGGCGACATTTAAAAAATTCTATAGGTTGCATCTTTTGAGAGGCAGTCTAGGGCTAGAATTATTGCTCTCGCTCTAACGATCGTGGCGATACCTCACTTGTGTGGTTTGAACACCGTTTTCATATGCGGGCGCTACTTGCGTATGCGTTTGCTTCTGTGCGCGAGCTCGTCGGGATGGGGCGTTTTAATTTTTTTTTTGTTGTTTTCTTATTTATTTTAAATTAGTTTATAATTTTATACACCGAAATAAATAAAAAAAAAAAAATTATCACTTTTATTCCTATTACAAGGAATGTAAACATCCCTTGTAATAGAAAAAAGCATGACAGGTCCTCTTATATATGAGATCTGGGGGGTCAGAAATACCTCACATCTCATATTTAGGCTTAAATGCAAAAAAGAAAAAAAAAAGTAATTTTTCAAATGTCAGAAAAAAAATGTTTCTTTAACCACTTAAGACCCGGACCAATACGCTGGTAAATGACCCAAGGTGTTTTTGCGATTCGGCACTGCGTCGCTTTAACAGACAATTGCGCGGTCGTGCGACGTGTTTTCCAAACAAAATTTGCGTCCTTTTCTTCCCACAAATAGAGCTTTCTTTTGGTGGTATTTGATCACCTCTGCGATTTTTATTTTTTGCGCTATATACAAAAATAGAGCGACATTTTTGAAAAAAAAACACTATTTTTTACTTTTTGTTAAAAAAAAATCAAATAAACTAAATTTTAGTCAAACATTTAGGCCAAAATTTATTTAGCCACATGTCTTTAGTAAAAAAAAAAATCGCAATAAAAAAAAATAGCTACCTAGCGGGAACAGCGACACTAATACAGCGATCAGAAAAATGATCGCTTAGTGACGCTGGCAATAGGGAGTGAAAGGGTTAACTAGGGCGGTGATCAGGGGGTTAAAACTTTATTAGGGGGGGTGGGGGGGCTATCCTGAACCTAACACTAACTGTTTTTTACACTGCCTGTCACACTGACACTAAATGCAGTAATTAGATCACTGCATTCAGTGACACTGTGACAGGGGGGTGGGGGGGGGGCGATCACAAGGGGTTAATATGCCTATGTGAGTGTGTGTCAGTGTTGTGTTGGTGCACACTTACTTGTCATGTCTTCTCTCATCAGCAGCGCTGGGAAACAGCGCTGCGATGAGAGAATACATCATTTCCTCCTTCCTGTGTAAACACAGGAGGAGGAACCGACAGGATGGGAGCGCGCTCCCATTGGCTGGGAGCGATCGCGGGGGGGCGGATATTCGCCGACATCCGCCCTCTGATCCCGGATCGCTCCCGGAGCCAGGGGGACCCCTGCACGCCCCGGAGGGGGTCACGATGGGACCCCCGAACCGCACTTAGGCGGGGACGTAAATTTACGCCCGTGTGCCTGTACGTGCCATTCTGTGGCCGTATATGTGCGTGCGGGGGTCCTTAAGTGGTTAAGGCCTTGTACACACGATCGGACATATCCGATGAAAACGGTCCGCGGACCGTTTCCATCGGATATGTCCGATCTGGAGTTTGGTCTGATGGCGTGTACACACCATCGGATCAAATTCCCCGCCGGCGGACGGCGCGGTGACGTGGCGGTGACATTGACGCCGCCACGTCACCGCACCAGGAAGTAAAACACTTCCGCGCATGCGCCGAATCCATTCGGCGGCGGCGCGGCGGCGGTGCGGGACGACATGTCTGCTGGTAAGTGTACTAACCAGCAGACATGTCGGGCGGACACATTCCCACCCGATAGATTTCAAAGCATGCTTTGAAATCTGTCGGGTGGACAAATCTGTCCGCTAGCCCATACACACGATCGGAGATGTCTGCTGAAACGGTCCATCGGACCATTTTCGGCAGACATCTCCGCTCGTGTGTACGAGGCCTAAGACGCTGGGCGGGACTGACGTTTTGACGTCACTTCCACCCAGCAGAGCTATGGGGGACGGGTGGGGGCGATTTTTCCCTCACTCGTATCCCAACACAGCTGCCGACAGGACCCGATCCCCTCCGTCGCTACCGACGGCTCCGGTAAGCGGCGGAGGGCGCGGGAGAGCGGCGGGAGGGGGGGGCCCTCTCCCTCCACCAATAACGGCGATCTTGCGGCGAATCCGCCGCGGAGACCACCATTATCGTGTACAGGACCGCCCACGGAAAAGATGAATATCTCGGTTGTGGCAGCAGCTGCTGCCGTTACCGAGATATCCATCTTTAAAATCATGACGTCTTTTTACCATGACGCCGTGGGCAAGTGGTTAAAGTACCGACGTAAATGTACATGAGCGGGTCCTTAAGTGGTTAAAGTGGTGCAAGGATGTCAGAACCCAGAGTGTCAGGTGGGTTGGAATGTTCACCGGGCCATGGTAGTGCAGATAAGCAGGTCATTCCAGGCAGTCCCTTAGGGGGCCGTGCTGCAGTTGGATTTTGGTTGAAGTAGAAAAGTCAATACAAGTGAGGCACACTGCCACAAACTTTGGTTGTCATTTAAGTAGGCTGGTGTTTAGCTCCTCATTACTCAATTAAGTTCTTCAACCTATTCCCTAACAATGGGAATCATGGTCGTTTTCCAATGTCTAGGTATCCGGGTATGACCTGCAGACAAAAGGCCACCCTTTGCACCTATAACAGCTTCACCTCTTCTGGGAAGGCCGTCCACAAGGTTTAGGAGGGTGTCTATAGGAATGTTTGACCATTCTTCCAGAAGAGCATTTGTGAGGTCAGGGACTGATGTTGGATGAAAAGGCCTGGCTTGCTGTCTCCACCCTAATTCAACCCAAAAATGTTCTATCGGGTTGAGGTCAGGATTCTGTGCAGGTCAGCCAATTTCCTCCACCCCAAACTTGCTCATCCATGTCTTTATGGACCTTGATTTGTGCACTGGTCCAAATCATTTGGTGGAGGGGGGATTATGGTGGGGGGTTGTTGTTCAGGGGTTGGGCTTGGCCCCTTAGTTCCAGTGAAGGGAACTCTGTCAGCATACCTAGACATTTTGGACAACTTTGTGGGAACAGTTTGGTAATGGCCCCTTCCTGTTCCAGCAAGGTCCATAAAGACATGAAAGAGAGAGTTTGGGGTGGAAGAACTTGACTGGCCTGCACTCAACCCGATAGAACACCTTTGGGATGAATTAGAGTGGAGACTGCAAGCCAGGCCTTCTTATCCAACATCAGTGCCTGACCTCACAAATGCTCTTCTGGAAGAATGGTCAAACATTCCCAATAGACACCCTCCTAAACCTTGTGGACAGCCTTCCCAGGAGAGTTGAAGGTGTTATAGCTGCAAAGGGCGGGGCCAACTCAATATTGAATATATGTATCTATGTAGATCTGTCTGTCTGTAGATCTGTCTGTCTGTAGATCTATCTGTCTGTCTGTAGATCTGTCTGTCTGTATGTTTGTAGATCTGTCTCTCTGTCTGTAGATATGTCTGTCTGTAGATCTGTCTGTCTGTCTGTAGATCTGTCTGTTTGTCTGTCTGTAGATCTGTCTGTCTGTCTGTAGATATGTCTGTCTGTAGATCTGTCTCTCTGTCTGTAGATCTGTCTGTCTGTCTGTAGATCTGTCTGTCTGTCTGTAGATATGTCTGTCTGTAGATCTGTCTCTCTGTCTGTAGATCTGTCTGTCTGTCTGTAGATATGTCTGTCTGTAGATCTGTCTCTCTGTCTGTAGATCTGTCTGTCTGTAGATCTGTATGTCTGTCTGTAGATCTGTCTGTAGATCTGTCTGTCTGTCTGTAGATCTGTCTGTCTGTTTGTAGATCTGTCTGTTTGTCTGTCTGTAGATATGTCTGTTTGTCTGTCTGTAGATCTGTCTGTCTGTTTGTAGATCTGTCTGTTTGTATGTCTGTAGATCTGTCTGTTTGTCTGTCTGTAGATCTGTCTGTCTGTAGATCTGTCTGTCTGTCTGTAGATATGTCTGTCTGTAGATCTGTCTCTCTGTCTGTAGATCTGTCTGTCTGTAGATCTGTATGTCTGTCTGTAGATCTGTATGTCTGTCTGTAGATCTGTCTGTCTGTCTGTTTGTAGATCTGTCTGTTTGTCTGTCTGTAGATCTGTCTGTCTGTCTGTCTGTAGATATGTCTGTCTGTGTCTGTCTGTCTGTCTGTCTGTAGATAGATCTGTCTGTTTGTAGATCTGTAGATCTGTAGATCTGTCTGTCTGTTCTGTCTGTATGAGATCTGTCTCTGTCTGTCTGTCTGTCTGTCTGTAGATCTGTCTGTCTGTAGATCTGTCTGTCTGTCTGTAGATCTGTATGTCTGTCTGTAGATCTGTCTGTCTGTCTGTTTGTAGATCTGTCTGTTTGTCTGTCTGTAGATCTGTCTGTCTGTCTGTCTGTAGATCTTTCTGTCTGTCTGTCTGTGTGTCTGTCTGTCTGTAGATATGTCTGTCTGTCTGTCTGTAGATCTGTATGTCTGTCTTTCTGTCTGTATGTAGATCTGTCTGTCTGTCTGTCTGTCTATCTATCTATCTATCTATCTATCTATCTATCTATCTATCTATCTATCTATCTATCTATCTATATCTATCTATCTATCTATCTATCTATATCTATGTAGATATAGATAGATATATGTATCATTTTTAATTTCACAAAGTAAATAGCAAAGACTTTAAAATTTACCAAAAGTTAAATAGAAAATAAAACAACTGGATTAGTGCAGATTTATTCTGGGATTGATGTTGACTTTTTTTATCACTCCTTTGTTCTCGGATTGAGTCTATAGGTGTATACAGAGTCACTTCATGTATATAAACGGCTGGTGATTGTGTGTTTCCTCCGGTGCTGAGAAGCAGAACTTCCAGTGCCGGCACCTTGTGGGAAGATCTGGTGTGTGCCGAGAACTGATCCCCGGCACACTGACTCCGCTCATACATTCCCTCTCACTTATTAACGAGCACTAATAACGGAGCGCTCAGCACCTCGGTTTTGTTAAAATATATTTCCAAGAGGGAGACATCATTATTGGAACATTCATCTCTGTTTAATCCAATCATCATTTTTGTTTTACATTTATTTTATCTTTGCACTAGCTTTGTGTGACCAACTCATTTTATCCTTTCCTGTGTGTATTGGGTGAGTATTGAATCATTACTAATGTTCTTTACATATGACTGTAATAAAGGGAAGCTGTAGAGATGACATTTTAAGCTATGACAGATCCAGGGCAGTTTGCAGTCAGGATGTATAAACAGTTGACATGTGCCTTTTTTTTTTCGTCCGAATTTCAGGGATTTTTGCCTTCTTTTTTAACAAACGATAACGAATGCGCAGAATCCGAAATCCGAAAGATCCGACATAAAAAATGCTTTATTTAAAAATGTTTTGTTGCGACAACAGTTGGATATAGATAGAAGATTTTACATTAAGGCGACAATAGTGATCTGGGTCTATTGAACCTGTGGTTAAATGTGCCTAACCTTAACTCTATTAGTCCAAGATTATTCGACATAGAAAGGAAAGATTTGACATTATAAAGAGAAAAGATTGGACATTATAGAGAGAAAAGATTCAACATTATAGAGAGAAAAGATTTGAGGAAATATTTTGACATTATAGAGACATGAAGATTCTACATAGAGAGGAAAGATTCTACATTATAGAGAGGAAAGATTCCACATTATAGAGAGAAAAGATTCAACATTATAGAGAGAAAAGATTTGAGGAAATATTTTGACATTATAGAGACATGAAGATTCTACATAGAGAGGAAAGATTCTACATTATAGAGAGGAAAGATTTGACATTATAGAGAGAAAACATTCCACATTATAGAGAGAAAGGATTTGACATTATAGAGAGAAAAGTTTCAATATTATAGAGAGAAAAGATTTCACATTATAGAGAGAAAAGATTTCACATTATAGAGAGAAAATATTCGAAATTATAGACAGAAAAGATTCAACATTATAGAGCAGTGTTTTTCAACTCCAGTCCTCAAGGCACACCAACAGGTTATGTTTTCAGGCTTTCCATTATTTTGCACAGGTGATTAGATCAGTTTCACTGCCTTATGGCCCATACACACGATCCGAATATCGGACGAAAACAATCGTCCGATGATGGATCGTACGATTTTCAGATCGTGTGTACACTACTTTCGACAGCCGATCACGACCGTTCATCCGATTAAATTTGATCGGACAAGCGTGAAAATTTTTCTCGTCCAATGTCCGATCGTCCGATTTTCGTTTAGTCAGTACAGCCGTCGTCCGACAATACAATACAAATACATTACAACACGTGACATCACTTCCGATCGTTTTTTTCTATCGTACGAGAATTTTCGTGAGTTTAAAAACCTATTTTATTTTACTTGCGATTATTAAGCGAAAAAAGTCGTACGATCCGTCGGCCGATATTCGGATCGTGTGTATGGGCCATTAGTAATCACCACAGCCGTTTCATCTGAGGGAAATCCTGAAAACTTGACCTGTTGGTGTGCCTTGAGGACTGGAGTTGAAAAACACTGTTATAGAGAGAAAAGATTCAACATTATAGAGACATGAAGATTCTACATAGAGAGAAAAGATTTGACATTATAGAGAGAAAAGATTCAACATTATAGAGAGAAAAGATTTGACATTATAAAGAGAAAAGATTTGACATTATAGAGAGAAAAGATTCGACATTATAGAGAGAAAAGATTTGACATAGAGAGGAAATATTTTGACATTATAGAGACATTAAGATTCTACATAGAGAGGAAAGATTCTATATTATAGAGAGGAAAGATTTGACATAGAGAGGAAATATTTTGACATTATAGAGACATGAAGATTCTACATAGAGAGGAAAGATTTGACATTATAGAGAGAAAAGTTTCAATATTATAGAGAGAAAATATTCAAAATTATAGACAGAAATGATTCAACATTATAGAGAGAAAAGATTTGACATTATAGAGAGAAAAGTTTCAATATTATAGAGAGAAAAGATTTCACATTATAGAGAGAAAAGATTTCACATTATAGAGAGAAAATATTCAAAATTATAGACAGAAAAGATTCAACATTATAGAGCAGTGTTTTTCAACTCCAGTCCTCAAGGCACACCAACAGGTTGTGTTTTCAGGCTTTCCATTATTTTGCACAGGTGATTAGATCAGTTTCACTGCCTTAGTAATCACCACAGCCGTTTCATCCGAGGGAAATCCTGAAAACTTGACCTGTTGGTGTGCCTTAAGGACTGGAGTTGAAAAACTCTGTTATAGAGAGAAAAGATTCAACATTATAGAGACATGAAGATTCTACATAGAGAGAAAAGATTTGACATTATAGAGAGAAAAGATTCAACATTATAGAGAGAAAAGATTCTACATTATAGAGAGGAAAGATTTGACATTATAAAGAGAAAAGATTCAACATCATAAAGAGAAAAGATTCAACATTATAGAGAGAAAAGATTGGACATTATAGAGAGAAAAGATTTGACATAGAGAGGAAATATTTTGACATTATAGAGACATGAAGATTCTACATAGAGAGGAAAGATTCTACATTATAGAGAGGAAAGATTTGACATTATAAAGAGAAAAGATTTGACATTATAAAGAGAAAAGATTTGACATTATAAAGAGAAAAGATTGGACATTATAGAGAGAAAGGATTCAACATTATAGAGACATGAAGATTCCACATAGAGAGGAAAGATTTGACATTATAGAGAGAAAAGATTCAACATTATATAGAGAAAAGATTCAATATTATAGAGAGAAAAGATTCAACATTATATAGAGAAAAGATTCAATATTATAGAGAGAAAAGTTTTGACATTATAGAGAGAAAAGATTCAACATTATAGAGAGAAAAGATTCAATATTATAGAGAGAAAAGTTTTGACATTATAGACAGAAAAGATTCAACATTATAGAGCAGTGTTTTTCAACTCCAGTCCTCAAGGCACACCAACAGGTTGTGTTTTCAGGCTTTCCATTATTTTGCACAGGTGATTAGATCAGTTTCACTGCCTTAGTAATCACCACAGCCGTTTCATCTGAGGGAAATCCTGAAAACTTGACCTGTTGGTGTGCCTTGAGGACTGGAGTTGAAAAACACTGTTATAGAGAGAAAATATTCAACATTATAGAGACATGAAGATTCAACATTATAGAGAGAAAATATTCAACATTATAGAGAGAAAATATTCGACATTATAGAGAGAAAAGATTCAACATTATAGAGAGAAAATATTCGACATTATAGAGAGGAAAGATTCAACATTATAGAGAGAAAAGATTTGACATTATAGAGAGAAAAGATTCAACATTATAGAGAGGAAAGATTGGACATTATAGAGAGAAAATATTTGACATTATAGAGAGAAAAGATTCAACATTATAGAGAGAAAATATTCGACATTATAGAGAGGAAAGATTCAACATTATAGAGAGAAAAGATTTGACATTATAGAGAGAAAAGATTCAACATTATAGAGAGGAAAGATTGGACATTATAGAGAGAAAATATTTGACATTATAGAGAGAAAAGATTCAACATTATAGAGAGAAAAGATTCAACATTATAGAGAGAAAAGATTCCACATTATAGAAAGAAAAGATTCTACATAGTAAGGAAAGATTTTACGTAGAGAGGAAAAATTCTACATTATAGAGAGAAAAGATTTGACATTATAGAGAGAAAATATTTGACATTATAGAGAAAAAAGATTTGACATTATAGAGAGAAAAGTTTCAACATTATAGAGAGAAAAGATTCTACATAGTAAGGAAAGATTTTACGTAGAGAGGAAAAATTCTACATTATAGAGAGAAAAGATTGGACATTATAGAGACATGAAGATTTGATGAAGCAGCTAAAAACATATGATCGCCGCGAGTGGACATTTATGGTTGAATGTTCCGCCCATAGGCTATAGAAGAATTCTAATGTTGGTTGACTAGTAATAATAATTAATAAATATAATTATTACTAGTGCCATACAACATTATATAGCTTGTAGGCAGAGCATTTGACCAGAACTGTACGATTGCGGCGTCGTACAGTTTAGCTGCTCCATGGAATCTTCTTAGAACATTCGACAGACTCCATAAGCCTTCAATGACACATTGGACCTTAATTCATTCGGATTTTCAGACAAATGCATTTATACAATATAAATAAAAACATATTTCGGGAGTAATGAAATACATTTATTTTTTGGAAAACGAAATTCCGAAACAAAATATTTCAGAGTGCACATGTCTAATAAACAGTAGTAAATGTGAGCGTCTTTCAGACTTTTTTTTAACTATATAATTTTCTGCAGCGAGAGTTCCTTACACTGAGCCGGCAGCACACCAGAGAGCCAGATCTCTCCATAGAGCACGGTGATCTGGGTCCCTAGCAGTCTGGCTCTCCCCTGCACAGTCAATAACACTCCCTTTGGAGCCAATAACCTAGAGCAGAAAAGGCCAGAAAAAGGCCGACAATTTCTTGTCTGCATTCTTCTTCCAGGTCCAGAGTAATAATGTCAAAATAAGTGCCAGGTGACTAGCATTGTTTTAGATCGGGTAAACCCAGGGCTTTTTTTTTTAGAGAATAGGTGCAGGAAATCAACCAGTTGCTATAAATATGCACTGATTACTGTATAAATGTGACTGGCAGAGAAGGGGTTAACACTAGGGGGCGATCAAGGGGTTAACTGTGTACCCTAGGAAGTGATTCTAACTTTAGGGGGAGGGGACTGACTGGGGGAGGTGATGATTTTGTGTCACTATGTACAAGGGACACAGATCGGTCTCCTCTCCCTGACAGGACGTGGAGCTCTGTGTTTACATAAATGTGAATGGTCCCAAAAATGTGTCAAAAGTGTCCGATGTGTCCGCCATAATTTCGCAATCACGATAAAAATCGCTGATCGCCGCCATTACTAGTAAAAAAAAAAATGCTATAAAACGATCCCAAATTTTGTAGATGCTATACCTTTTGCACAAACCAATCAATATACGATTTTTTTCTTTTACCAAAAATATGTAGAAGAATACGTATCGGCCTAAACTCAGGAAAAAAAAAATTATATATTTTTTGGGGGGATATTTATTATAGCAAAAAGTAAAAAATCTATTTTTGTTTAACCACTTAAGACCCGGACCAAAATGCAGGTAAAGGACCTTGCCCCTTTTTGCGATTCGGCACTGCGTCGTTTTAACTGACAATTGCGCGGTCGTGCGACGTGGCTCCCAAACAAAATTGGCGTCCTTTTTTTCCCACAAATAGAGCTTTCTTTTGGTGGTATTTGATCACCTCTGCGGTTTTTATTTTTTGCGCTATAAACAAAAATAGAGCGACAATTTAAAAAAAAATGCAATATTTTTTACTTTTTGCTATAATAAATATCCCCCAAAAATATATAAAAAAACTTTTTTTTTCCTCAGTTTAGGCCGATACGTATTCTTCTACGTATTTTTGGTAAAAAAAATCGCAATAAGCGTTTATCGGTTGGTTTTGGCAAAATTTATAGCGTTTACAAAATAAGGGATAGTTTTATTGCATTTTTTTAAATTTTTATTTTTTTACTACTAATAGCGACGATCAGCGATTTTTTTCGTGACTGCGACATTATGGCTGACACTTCGGACAATTTTTACACATTTTTGGGACAATTGTCATTTTCACAGCAAAAAATGCATTTAAATTACATTATTTACTGTGGAAATGACAGCTGCAGTTTGGGAGTTAACCACAGGTGGCGCTGTAGGGGATGTGTGCCCTAATGTGTGTGTTTACAACTGTAGAGGGGTGTGGCTTGTAGGTGTGACGTCATCGATCGCGTCCCCCTATTACAGGGATGACGCGATCGATGCTACGGCCACAGAGAAGCACGGGGAAGCCGTGTGTACACACGGCTCTCCCAGTTCTTCCGCTCCAGGGACGGATCGCCGCACTCCAGCGGCGATCGGGTCCGCGAATCCCGCGGTCCCGGTCCTGGAGCTTCGGACCGGGTCGCGGGCGCGCGTCCACAGGTGGGTACTAAAATCAACATATATATACGTTGATGTGCCCAGCCATGCCATTCTGACGATGTAAATGTGCAGTAGGCGGTCCTTAAGTGGTTAAAGCGCAAAAAATAAAATCCGCAGAGGTGATCAAATACCACCAAAAGAAATCTCTATTTGTGGGGAAAAAAAAGACTTTTATATTGTTTGAGTACAGCGTAGCACGACCACGCAATTGTCAGTTAAAGCGACACAGTGCCGAATCACAAAAAATGGGCCGGTCATTGGGCAGTTAAATCCTTCGGGGCTGAAGTGGTTAAAGGAATTGGGTATATTTAATGTTTTACTTTCAGCATTTAAAAATCACAAATTCCTTTTTTTTTGCATTAATACATTCTCCCCAAGGCAGTGCCCCCCCACACACACAATGCTATTAGTTTGACACCCCCTTGCCTATTAGCCCAGAAAATAAGCATTTTTTGCTTTGACCGATTTGTCTCTCGTTGATTTCAGTGGGGTTCAGATTAGGGCATTCAAGCTTTTTTAACCACTTAAGGACCGAGCCGCTTTCTGAGATTTGTTGTTTACAAGTTAAAAACAATGGGCCAGATTCAGAGAGAATTAGATTATCGTAGCGTATCAGAAATACACTACGCCGCCGTTTTTTACCTGGCTCTACGTGGAATCCAGGTAGATTTTGTCCAGTAAACGACGGCGGCGTAGTGTATTTCTCCCGGCGCAAGCCATCTGCGCGAGTAGGGGGCGTGAAGCATTTAAAATAGGCGCGTTCCCGCGGCGATCGAACTGCGCATGCTCCGTTCCCAAATTTCCCGCCATGCATTGCGCGAAATCACGTCGTTACGTCGTAGTAGCGTCGTTTACGTACATTCCTATTCCCGAACGAGTTACGTTAAAAAAAAAATAATAATTTCAATTCGACGCGGGAACGACGGCCATACTTTACATGGGTTACGCACTGTTAGACCAGCAAAAAGCTCCTCTAACATTACGTAGCCAAAAAATGACGTAGGCGATTGCGAGGGACACTTGTACCTTCGTGGATCACCGTAAAAACTAATTTGCATACCCCGACGGTGACGGCTGGTTTATGGCAGCTCGCTTGCTGCCATAACAGAGCTATCCTTCTTCAAAGTGCCGATGTATATAGTAGTGTGGCGGTCCAGAGGTCATTAAGTTCACCGAACAACGCCCAGTAGAGTCCCTACTAGAAATTAAGAAAATATGTTTAGAGGACAAGAGGTAATATAGGAAGTGATCACAGGTGCCTGGTTGAATTTACAAAATGCCTGGCGATGCTTTCAAACTGGAAGATGTCTACAATCACTATTGTTCATCTTGAGGAATATTTGTGTGTGTAGTACTGACTATCTTATAAGGTCCTGTAGTCTCAACAACATCTAAATCAGTGGTTCTCAACCTGGGGGTTGGGACCCCCTCGGGGGTCAAATGATGATTTGCCAGGGGTAACCAAATTCTGAGCTGTTCCTGAAGCCCACACCTCTCTCCCAGTCTTCCGCCAGCACTGCCACTCATCCCATCCCCCCCACCCCCAAGGAGTAAGGAAGTAAAAATAGAGAATACATGGAAGGGAGAGTAAAAGAGGGGGAGGGACAAATTAAAAGGGAGAGAAAGATTAAGAGAAAGAACAAGAAAGAGGGCTAGAGCGAGCGATGGGGGAAAAAAGAAGAAATTCGAATAGAGAGAGGTAAAAGAAGAACAAGGACAAAGAGTGGTACATCCTAAAATGTACCATAAGGGGTTTTAATACTGTACAAGTGGAAGGGACGCAGGGAGCACTAAATGTTTGTGGGTCAGGGGCGCAAATTTCTTGTCTTGCCTTGGGTGCTGACAATCCAGCCTCCAAAAATAATTTTACTGTTAGGGGTCCCCACAACTTGGGAAATTTTATCAAGGGGTCATGGCAATAGAAAGGTTGAGAGCCACTGGTCTAAATGATCCACCATGATATCCGGCGTCATTGACATCGAACTGTATAGAAGCATCTTGGCTCTGATCTTTGCTGTTAATGAATTTGTCAAGACCCCCAAACTTGTACCCGGTGTTCCCCTGAGTTATTATATATTTGCTACTTGTAGAGATCCAAAGAAAACCTTGGGATATATCCTTCAGACATTGGCTAGAGGAAAGACAGATGCTCCAGACTATTGAAGCCAAAACGGAGAAGTATCTGGTCTTATTGGTGACATCGGTCTTCATACAAGTCTTGCGATGGCCCAGTTACTGTATCGGTACACACAGGTAAGAGGTCACTACAATATATTCTAATATATAACCACAGATTCGCTAAATAGACTACATCCGAGACATCATTAACCCTGACCAGTGTTGGCAGCAGACAACGACCTCATTTATATTTACGTAAATACTATACTGTATACCAAACATAAGGTTATTGGTGTCAGAGGTTAGAATGACTAATTGAGTCATCTATATCGACCATTTAGTCATTCAATGTGTAACAGTTAATCCAAAAAAAATGTATTGATTAAATAATTAAGCTGACTAAGTAACTATTCCTGAGATTATTTTCCATATGTAGATATTCTTTTAAAACACAATTAAATGGCATGCAAAACCGTAATAAAATAAATAAATATTTACTTAACAAAAGTCATTTTACTACACCAGTAATCAGGGCCGCTGATAAAAATCATGGGGCCCCATACAGTCTACCTGCCGGGGGCCCTCTTCAGCTCCACCCCTGGTCCCTCCTTCAGCCCCACCCCTGGCCCCGCCTCTGGCCCTTTCCCATACCCCGCCTTGAAACAATGTAGAGGTTTGTCTACAAGTGATATTTATTTTTCTCCAGACAGTTATAAGTTCGATTATCCATTGGCAGCATGGGTGGCACTGTCTGCAGCACAATATGGCATTGGCGGCATGGGTGGCACTATCAGCAGGTAGCACATGCGTTATAGCATTAGCGTCATGGGTGGCACTGTCTGCAGCACAATATGGCATTGGTGGCATGGGTGGCACTGTCAGCAGGTATCACATGCATTATGGCATTACCGTCATGGGTGGCACTGTCCATTACGGCATTGGCGGCAAGGGTGGCACTGTCTGCAGCACAATATGGCATTGGCGGCATGGGTGGCACTGTCAGCAGGTAGCACATGCGTCATGGCTTTAGCGTCATGGGTAGCGCTGTCCATTACAGCATTGGCGGCATGGGTGGCACTGTCTCTCCAGGCACCACATTATGGGCCATAACAGACAGTGCCACCCATGCCGCCAATGCCGTAATGTGCCGCAGACAGTGCCACCCATTACTCTAATGCCATAACGCATGTGCTGGCCTTTCAGCGACACCTGCCAGTAATAACAGTGAAATTGGGATGTGACACAGGTACAGAGAATTTGCAATGAGTGTGTGTCCAGGTGCTTAACTGCTTCCTGACCGCCACACGCCGATATACGGCGGCAGAATGTCACGGGCAGGAAAAATGGGCGTACCTGTACGTCCCTTTCGAATTTGCTGCCTAGCGGGAACACGCCTCGGGTGTGTACCTGCGGGTCCAGAAAACTCGATGTACCACAGTACCACGTTTGGCCTGAGGTGGGGTGGCGCCTGGAGACGAGCAGAGCTGAGCAGAGCTGAGGCGTTCGAATTTTTTTTGAAAAATTTGGAAATACTCAGTTTCTGAGCCTTTCCAAGGTTTTCCGAGCTCAGTTGAGCTGTCCTCGGGTCTTTCTGGGTGTTTCCGAGGCTCTCCGTCGCCCCCCCCCACACCTGTGGTACTGCATCCCATTGAAGTCAATGCTGAACTAATTGACTTCTATGGGGAAACTCGCTTTGATATGCGAGTACTTTGGATTATGAGCATTTTCCTGGAACGGTTCCACTGTATCTGCATTGGTTCTGTGTTCGGACTCACCTGGTTGCCGCTCTAACATTCTTTGATGACACTTACTATATAATTTGGTCACACAGAGTTTGGTTATTACATTAAAGGTGGGATAAGCGCAGGAATTTTTATTTGATTATAATGTTGCTTACTGTCTCTTCTCCTCTCTGCCACGTATTATGGGATGGTAATAACCCGAAGCTCAGCCTCTCATTGTAGACTGGAAGCCCTGAGGTCTGAGTTTGACTATGAATATTACCAAGAAGGAGACGTCATTATCGGAGGACTGATCTCGGCTCACTCCATAACTAACAGACTCACATCTAAAAGGATTGGCAGACCAATATATTCTTCCCTATGTGCATTGTAAGTTTTTTTCCCATTAGTTTTGTGTATGGTACAGAGTCCTATGATGTGTTGTAATCAAGGTTCCCTTCCAAGAAAGGAGGCTGCTGTTGGCCAGCTACAAAAAAAATCTTCAGAGACACAAGCAAGGTCAACGTTCTAGGCCAGTGATGGTGAACCTTGGCAACCCAGATGTTTTGGAACTACATTTCCCATGATGCTCAACTACACTGCAGAGTGCATGAGCATCATGGGAAATGAAGTTCCAAAACATCTGGGGTGTAGGGTGACCACGTGTCCCGGATTGCCCGGGACAGTCCCGCATTTTGCAGGTCTGTCCCAGGTCCCGGGCACCTTCATTCCAGGACCTTACTGTGTCCCGGAATGAAGCTGACACAGGCCACCACATAGCTGATTTGCTCACTGATAGCACTTGTCCTGGCTGGGAATGTCTGGAGAAGCACAATCCCCGCCCCCTGCTTGTGATTGGAGAAATCATAAATCCCGCCTCTTGTGTCTAATCACAGCAGGGCAGTGTAAAGCCGATGTTGGAAGAAGGTAAAACGGGTCTCGGGCAGTCAGGACACGTGCTGTCAGTGAGTAAAGTGGCGATGCGGCGGCCTTTTTTGAGGGCGTGATCAGTGCTTCTGGGTAGAGCGCACATCCGCCGCCCCCTGCTGTGATTCATTACAGCACAAGCTGACTTTTGGGAAGGGGGTCCCTGAATGGCCGTTTAGAAACACACTCCTAAATCTTGTAGAAGACCTTCCTAGAACAGTAGAAGGTGATATAAGGGCCACATTCATATTAATAATTATGTTTAGGGGATAAAATGCCCAACACGTTTATATAAGTGTGATGTTAAAGATTTCCACACATTTTCGTCCATGTAGGAGGGTAACTCTACATCAGTGGTTCTCAACCTTTCTAGTGCCGTGACCCCTTGATAAAATTTCCTAAGTTGTGGGGACACCTAACAGTAAAATAATTTTCGTAGCGTGTGTCGTCAGCACCCAAGGCAAGACAAGTCATTTACACCCCTAACCCACAGACATTTAGCGCTCCCTGAGTCCTTTTAATGGCAACTAGGGACGAGCTTCGCGTTCGATACGAACGTATGGTCGACTTGAACATTGTCTGTTCGTACGTTCGACGAAATTCGAACAAAAGCGGTCGTTCGCGCAAAATTCGAGTGACGCAAAGCGGCCCATAATTCACTGCGGCATTACGTGCTGTTGATTGGCCAAGCATGCTGTATGTCCCGCATGCTTGGCCAATCACAGCGCGCAAAAAACGAAGAGCCATAATTGGCCAAAGCTTGGGTGGCTTTGGCCAATTATGGCTCAGGGCTTTAGCACACGCCCCACACTATAAAAGGCCGCCTGCTGTAGTGTGTTCCGGCTTGTTGATGAAAGCAGTCAGAGAGACAGAGAGATTGTCTTTTTATATAGCTAGATAGAGCAGGCTAGTCAGTTAATGTTACAGTGTGTAGAGGATATATATACATCCCTAGGAGTTGTACATATATTCAGGGCCGCTGTTAGAAATCACGAAAAAAGAGACAAACCTAATAGGTGGAGAGAAATGGCTGCACACCCCGGTATATAAGCAAAGAAATGGTCCCAATGGGGCTTTGAAGCAGCTGGTGTGAAGTAAAGTAGCAATGCACTTTTTATGTCATCAACAAATCAATTACTTTTTGTAATAAAAACGTTTTTACCATAGACGTTGCATTGCTACTTTACTTCACACCAGCTGCTTCAAAGCCCCATTGGGACCATTTCTTTGCTGTTAGAAATCACAGGGCCCCGTACAGCCTACCTGACGGGGCCCTCTTTAACCCCGCCCTCGACCCCACCAGGCTCCTCCCCTGACCCAACCTCTTCAGATTTGTCACCGTTAACATATGCATGCATTCTGTGTCCCAGGAACTTGATGTTGCTGCTCACATCTTTAATGGGACCCCTGATTGCATGGGAGAGCCCAGTAAAGGTGATGGAAGGACGGTGGTGGAACCCCCTTCTACTGCCTTTAAAAGTAATCCAGGGGCTTCTTAGCCACTAGGATTACTTTTACTTTGTGCAGACTCATTGAGGCTAGAATATGATATCTTGGTCATTGCTGCAGCAATGACCAAGATATCACCCTTCCAATCCAGCAATGTACCAGTATGTTGCTGGACAGGAAGCGGTTAAAGGGGGTGGTTGGGGTTTACTGCCCCCCCTCCCAAAAGCAAGTGTAGAGTAGCATCTCACTGCGTCTTATGATTATTAGCATTTTAAAAATTGCACAGGCAGCACTGTCAGCATGTGCTCTGTCATGGATCTCAGTGACACAGGGCTTTTGGGAGCTGACTTTGTTAACTTATGGCTGTACTGTGTGTTACATACTATAACCCAGTACAACCCTAACAAAGTAAGCACCAAACAGCAATAGGACACACTAACAGATCCATGACAGTACATATGCTGACTGTGCTGCCTGCGTGAGTATCATAATGCTGATAATCATAACATACCATGCTGCATGTTAGCCTAAGTCAGACACAGTGAAGGATTCTATCTTCTGTTTTCCACTCACTGGGGTAGATTCATGTACAGATCCGACGGTGTATCTACTGATACACCGTCGTATCTGTGAGATCCGACGCTCGGATCTATGCGGCTGATTCCTCGAATCAGGTTCCGCATAGATCTCCCTTAGAGCCGACTGGTGTAAGTGAGTTACACTGTCGGTTCTTAGGCTGCATTCTCCCGCCGTCCGCTAGGTGGCGCTTCTTTTTTTCTACGCGACGAATATGCAAATGAGGAGAACCGCCGATTCAGAACCGAACGCCCAGCCGTCGCTTTTTTTTTTACGTCGTTTGCGTTCGTCTTTTTCCGGCGGATCGTTACCCCTGCTATATGCGGGGTAAGTGCGGCGGATCCTATGTTAAGTATGGCCGTCGTTCCCGCGTCGAGTTTTGAATTTTTTACGTCGTTTACGTAAGTCGTCCGGGAATACGGCCATACGTTAATTGCGTTAACGTCGAAAACAATGACGTCCTTGCGACGTCATTTAAAGCAATGCACGCTGGGAAATTTTGCCGGCGGCGCATGCGCAGTACGATCGGCGCGGGGACGCGCGTGATTTAAATAGTAAACTCCCCCTAGCCGCGGAATTTGCATTCCGCTGGGAGATTTACGATCCGCCAGGGCTAATTACGAGGCAAGTGCTTTCTGAATAGTGTTGCTCACGAATATTCGTATTGCGAATATTCGGCTCGAATATGGCATATTCGAGTATTCGCGATATATTCCGAATTTCGCGGTGAATATTCGCTATTTCGAATATTCGTATTTTTTCAATTTTTTTTTAGAACAGATCACATCCTAGAGATCCCCATCGACGTCTAAAAGCATTACTGGTATGATTAGAGACCTTGGGCCGAGTAGCTGCAGTGATCATTTTATATTGCCGAAAAATCGCAATGCGATTATTCGGCAATAGCGATATCGCGCGATTATTTTCGAGAAATTCGCAATATTGTTTTTAGCTAAAATAACACATATATTCGATTTCAGAGTGTTACTGTCGAAATTCCGCAATCAATTTCTCATTCGCATTCTTTGCGAAATTACGATAAAATATCAGAATATTCTGAGCCTATCAGAGTGCTCCTTCCGCATTTGCCGAATATTCGCAATTATTTTGTATTGTAATATATCACGAATATTCTGAGCCTATCAGAGTGTTCCTTCCGCATTTGCCGAATATTCGCAATTATTTTGTATTGTAATATATCACGAATATTCTGAGCCAATCAGAGTGCCCCTTCCGCATTTGCCGAATATTCGCAATTATTGTGTATTGTAATATATCACGAATATTCTGAGCCAATCAGAGTGCTCCTTCCGCATTTGCCGAATATTCGCAATTATTTTGTATTGTAATATATCACGAATATTCTGAGCCTATCAGAGTGTTCCTTCCGCATTTGCCGAATATTCACAATTATTTTGTATTGTAATATATCACGAATATTCTGAGCCAATCAGAGTGCCCCTTCCGCATTTGCCGAATATTCGCAATTATTTTGTATTGTAATATATCACGAATATTCTGAGCCAATCAGAGTGCTCCATTCCGCATTTCTCGAAATTTCGCATTCGCATTCGCATTCACATTCGCAATAGCGAAAATTCGCAATCATTTCATTTCCAAAAAATATCACGAATATTCGTATTTAGCGAATATATCTCGAATATTCGACTATATATTCGAGATATATCGCGAAATCGAATATGGCATATTCTGCTCAACACTATTTCTGAATACAGCACTTGCCTCAAAAACTGGCGCAGGCGGATCGTAAAAAAGATAGATCACGCGGATCAAAAGATCCGCTGATCTACATGAATCTGGCCCACTGTGTGCAGTACATGTGCAGCCACACGGCGCTGTCCTCCAGGTTCTTGCTCCCTTTCATCCACTGAGACGCTTGTCTCCTTGGCTGAGTCTCGGCAGTCGGCACCTGATCACGGGAGGCGGGGCTAAGCCGAGCCTCGTAGTATCACTCCGCCAGGCAATGGGAAGGGAAGGCAATGGGTAGCGGCAGCCGGGGATTTTTTTTTACCAGCAGAGCAATGTGCAGGGCGGCTTTTTGTACATGCGCCCGAAAAAGGAAAAATAGTCCGAACGCTGCGCTCATCTCCTGGGTCCCTCTGTAGCCAAGATGGGGCCCGGGAAAATGTAATTACAACACCCCCTTCTCTAAGCGAATAGTAGCTACTAGCGGGTATGGTTTTGAAACATGCATAAATTAACTGTAAAGTTGCCCGGGACCCCCTGTGGAGCTGGTGGGGGCCGGGCCCGGTACACCAGGGCTGACTGTACTGCCCTATCAGCGGCCCTGCATATATTTATACACTGTATAGCTTAGATAGATCAGTTCTTCCTAATTTACTGGCAGGCAGGTGATTGTGCTATTTAAAGACGTTATCACAGGTATAGACACCCAGCAGGTACAATATTTAAAGGAATTTTTTTATTTTTTTTATTTAAGCATCAATAAAATCACTGCTCCTGGAGCAGTGATTTTAATGATGCTTAACCTAAAAAAAAAATGAAAGATTCCTTTAAATATTGTACCTGCTGGGTGTCTATAGTTTGCCTGTGAAAACGTCTTTGAGAACCCGGGTCTTGCCCGAGGGAACATGTATCAATGGAAAAAACGGTTGTTTTTTCAGGAATCCTGCTCCTGAAAAAACGACCGTTTTTCAAACTTTTTTCCATTGATACATGTTCCCTGGGGCAAGACCCGGGTTCTCAAAAACGTTTTCCAACAATAACTTGAATATTGGTCTTTAAAATGAGCGTTTTTTAATTCGAACGTTCGAGTCCCATAGACTTCAATGGGGTTTCTAAATGTCCGCGCCAACGGTCGGTCTGTTCGACGGTTCTGGTGCGAACCGAACGTGGGTATGTTCGGCTCATCCCTATTGGCGACTCTAATCACAGGTAGTGTCACTCACTGTGTCTCCGGCTTCACTGGCCCAGATTCACAGAGAGTTGGGCGCACATTACGCCGCCGTAGCGCAAACGCCGTGCGCCACGCCGGCGCAGCGCGGAGATGCAAGCACTGCATTCAGCAAGCTATTGCTTCCAACGCTGCGTCGGCGTGGCGTATTTTTCGAAGGCGCAGGCCGGCGTAGGTGGAAGTGGGCGTGACCCCATGCAAATAATAGTCCGAGCATGGTGCAGTGTTTTATCACGAACTGCGCATGCGCCGTGACGTTGCCGCGATGTGGACGCATGAAACAGCACTCTTATGCGCATGCTCACAACAACGCCGGCACAACTGCCTAAGCTACGCCGGATCACCACATACGCCGTGAACGTAACGTACACCCAATAGGCCGGCCTGTGTTCTCTGGTGCAGACCTTTGCATGTCTATTGCTGGGTTGCGCCTCATCTATGGGGAATAACTTTACACCGGACGTACAACTTACGCGCACCTCGCGTAGCATGCGTCGGGCGCACGTACGTTCGTGAATCGCCGTATTTCCCTCATTTGCATGTTTGAATGGCTAATCAATGGGAGCAGCAACATGCGTCCAGACGAAAAGTGCGCCCATGCTACGCCGGGGTATGTAAGCTATGTCAGCGTTGGGTGGCCAGTTTTTAGGCGTATGTGTGTTTGTGGGTCTGGCGCACAGATACGCCGGCGCACATTTGCACTTGCCGGCGCAAATTTCCACTCACGTCGGGTTAAGTGCTTTGTGAATCTGGGCCACTGTGTTTCCAACTTTGTGGTGTCTCGCAGCAGTGACACCTATGCCGAAATCAGAAAATAGGGTCTCCTTCAGCCCCTCCCACTTCACATTCTTCACCAGTCAACTGACCTCTAGTCTTTGCCCCCCCAGCCATGCCGTGAACTGAAATGCAAAGACGCTAAGTGGGCAGCTGCAGGCTCCATGAACAGCCCAGCTGGGCGTCTACAGGCTCCAGGGATAGCCCTGCTGGGTGGCCGCAAAACGTCTGGGAGAGTGATGCGGGCTTCAGGAACGGCCCAGGCAAATCATCATTTGACCCAGGGGAGGGCTGGCAGCCTTAGGCCTGGGGGGCAAGTCCAGTCAAGTGGCCCATAGAGCGTGGAAAAGTAATGGATCGAGGAAAACAGTCTAAGATTTTTCATGATCACAAGAGTCCGCACAGAGGCCCCCCTTACATCAGAGTCCGCACAGAGGCCCCCCTTACATCAGAGTCTGCACAGAGGCCCCCCTTACATCAGAGTCTGCACAGAGGCCCCCCTTACATCAGAGTCTGCCAGAGGCCCCTTACATCAGAGTCTGCACAGAGGCCCCCCTTACATCAGAGTCCGCACAGAGGCCCCCCTTACATCAGAGTCCGCACAGAGGCCCCCCTTACATCAGAGTCCGCACAGAGGCCCCCCTTACATCAGAGTCCGCACAGAGGCCCCCCTTACATCAGAGTCCGCACAGAGGCCTTACATCAGAGTCCGCACAGAGGCCCCCCTTACATCAGAGTCCGCACAGAGGCCCCCCTTACATCAGAGTCCGCACAGAGGCCCCCCTTACATCAGAGTCCGCACAGAGGCCCCCCTTACATCAGAGTCCGCACAGAGGCCAACTTACATCAGAGTCCGCACAGAGGCCCCCCTTACATCAGAGTCCGCACAGAGGCCCCCCTTACATCAGAGTCCGCACAGAGGCCCCCCTTACATCAGAGTCTGCACAGAGGCCCCCCTTACATCAGAGTCTGCACAGAGGCCCCCCTTACATCAGAGTCTGCACAGAGGCCCCTCTTACATCAGAGTCCGATGTAAGGGGTGTTCTGGGAAACCTGATTTAAGGGTGCATGCTATGGACTATTGTGTAAAGAGGGTCCCTGTTTACCAAAGCCTGCCCCCCTCCCCTTTATCAAAGTCCACAAAGCACCCCTTTGTATAGACTGGGAGGCAGGAGAGACTACAGAGGGTGAGCTTACCAGGATGGAGGCTGAGGCGCAGGCAGGCTGTCTGATGCTTTTTTGGGTTCAAACTTCCTGTCCTGTGCCCACACATGCCCGGGGAGTGTGGGCAGGGCAAACTCAGGAGGAGAAGCAGATGAGCTCTATCTCTCCTTGTGTCTGTGCAGAGAGAGAACTGGATGTCAGTGCTGGTGTGCGCTGAGGCTGAGCTATGTGTGAGACGAGACATAGCTCAGCTCTGCTGCCATCTACCTCGGAGCTGACACAGGCACGGCAGCACAGTGGGAGGTGAGCAGCGGCCGATATCTGTGTTAACAGAACTCCAGCAGGCATATTCCTGCTCTGCAAAAACATCATTCTGTATTGGCGGCTGGTGACTGTGCATAGTGTCACCAGCCTGGGGGGAGATTTCCACTCTGCCCCCCCCTGCCAGCCCTCCCCTGATTTGACCCCCGTGGGGGGGTCCCGACCCCAGGTTGAGAACCACTGCTCTACATTCTTACCCATGATGTTGGAATGTAATATCAAACAAGCTCCTATAGGGGTCATGCTCAAGTATCCACAAACATAAAGCCATATTCCTTCTTCCAGGAAAAATAAATAAATACATTTTCTTTACTTTGAAAAGTTCTTGATCTCCTGCAGCGTTAACCTTGAGGAATACAGAGGCATCCTGGCTCTGATCTTTGCCGTCAATGAGATTAACAAGGACCCCGATCTTCTGCCCAACGTCACTCTGGGTTATCATATATTTGATACTTGTGGAGACCCAAAGAAAACCTTGGGATCTGTCCTGCAGATATTGTCTGGAGAAAAGATGGAGGCTCCTAACTATTCCTGTAGGGGACGCGGGGAAGTGGCCGGTTTCATTGGTGACTCCAGTTTCTGTTCAACTCATGCCATGGCCCAGTTACTCAGCCTGTATCAGTACACACAGGTAAGTGATCATTACAATACTATAATATAATATGAGAAAAAATTGGGGAGTATTTGGGACTTTAACCACTTCCATACCGGGGGGCACTTACGCACCTTCCCGCCCAAGCCGATTTTCAGCTTTCAGCACTGTCGCACTTTGAATGACAATTGCGCGGTCGTGCTACACTGTACCCAAACAAAATTGACGTCCTTTTGAGCTTTCTTTTGGTGGTATTTGATCACCTCTGTGTTTTTTATTTTTTGCGCAACAACTAATAAAAGACTGAATTAAAAAAAAAAAATACATTTTTATTTTTTTCTGTTTATTTTTTTTGTAAATAAGTATGTTTTCTCTTTCAATTACGGGCACTGATATGGCAGCACTGATGCGCACTGATAGGCGGCGCTGGTATGCGGCACTGATGGGCACTCATAGGTGGCACTGATGGGCACTCATAGACACATTTCTCACCACTACAGGTGAGCCCTGTGTGCAATCAAGGGTTGTTGAACCACCAAGGTGCTGGCAGTGCTAATGACGTCCAGTTTTCGTCCTTCAATTTGCGATGGGCACTCATAGGTGGCACTGATGGGCACTCATAGGCGGCACTGATGGGCACGCATGGGCAGCACAGATGGGCACTTATGGGTGGCACAGATGGGCACTGATAGGTGGGCACTGGGCATGGATTGTCACTGTGGGGTGGCACTGATGGACACTGTGGGGTTGCACTGATGGATCTATGTTGCCAGTCGGTGCCCATGTGTGGGCACTGACTGGCATCTTTCTTTTTTTTTTACTGGCCTTGTTTTATTAAAAACAAATTTTTCTTTTTAATTGCCCCTTTTTTTTTCGTTTTTATTGCCCTTCCCTGGTGGTCCAGTGTGGGCTTCCCTGGTGGTCTAGTGTGGGCATCCGAGGGGGGGCTGCGCTGATAAACAATCAGCGCAAACCCCCCTGTCAGGAGAGCCGCCGATCGTCTCTCCTGTACTCGCGTCTGTCAGAGGCGAGTGAGGAAGAGCCATCGACAGCTCTTCCTGTTTACATCGTGATCAGCCGTGATTGGATACGGCTGATCACGTGGTAGCGAGCCTCCGCCGGAGACTCGTTACCGAGATTGGAGATGCAGGGTGTCAGACTGACACCCCGCATGAGCGATCGCCGCGCTGCGCGCCCCCACGGGCACGCGCGGCATGGAATCCTGCAGGACGTCAGTAGACGTCCAGTCAGGATTTCAGAACCACTTCCCGGACTTCAATTGACTATTGACCGGGCGGGAAGTGGTTAAATGAGACGTGAGGAGAGATTCACACCTCCATCCCTATGAGTGAGAGAGAAACTTGTATAGCGCAACACATGCAAACTGAATCGCCTCAGGGCGTTTGGTATCCATTTCCTCCTATACGTTGCCTTCAGAAGAGATGGGTTTTGAGTTTTTTCCTGAAGGCCTGGTGATCCACTTCCGTTCGGATGCTGGTTGGTAAAGCGTTCCACAGTCTAAGTTCTTGGACTGCAAATCTTTGTTCTCCTTTGGACTTGTATCGGGCCTTGGGTATCCGGAGTAGATTTTGGTTGGTAGAACGGAGAACGCGATCGGGGTTGTGACATTTAAATTTTTCACATAGATATTGGGGGACACCTCCTTGTACACATTTGTGTGTCAGGCATAGTACCTTAAACGTAATTCTGTCTTTTACGGGCAACCAATGAAAGGATCTCAGGGGGAGGGAGAGATTGATTCCCAAGTTTTTTTTTTACCTGTTACAAGACGTGCCGCCGTATTCTGGACGACTTGTAGACGCGCGCTTTAGTATTTTGGTAGTCCGAGGTAGAGGGCGTTTTCATAGTCCGAGGTAGAGGGCGTTTGCATAGTCCGAGGTAGAGGGCGTTTTCATAGTCCGAGGTAGAGGGCGTTTGCATAGTCTGAGGTAGAGGGCGTTTGTATAGTCCTAGGTAGAGGGCGTTTGCATAGTCCGAGGTAGAGGGCGTTTGTATAGTCCTAGGTAGAGGGCGTTTGTATAGTCCTAGGTAGAGGGCGTTTGTATAGTCCTAGGTAGAGGGCGTTTGCATAGTCTGAGGTAGAGGGCGTTTTCATAGTCCGAGGTAGAGGGCGTTTGCATCTGTCTTACGCATAGATGTGTCCATGAGAATGCCCCCCTTTACTTATGCGAATTAATAAAAGCGCATAATCCAAATCGCGTTTTGCGATCCACGAATCAGAACCTGCTCCAGGTTCCGAAAGCCAACTTCAAGTCCAAAGGAGAAAGAAGATTTGCGATCCAGGGTCCCAGACTATGGAACGCTTTACCAACCAGCATTCGGTTGGAGGAGAACCACCTAGCATTTAGGAAAAAGGTCAAGACTTTTCTCTTTTGATATCAAAGGAGACAGGAACAACAAGCGCCCAGAGGCGATTCAGTTCGCATGTGCCGCGCTATATAAGTTTTCATTCATTCATTCATTCATTCATAGTCTGAGGTAGAGGGCGTTTGCATAGTCCGAGGTAGAGGGCGTTTTCATAGTCCGAGGTAGAGGGCGTTTGCATAGTCCGAGGTAGAGGGCGTTTGCATAGTCCGAGGTAGAGGGCGTTTGCATAGTCCGAGGTAGAGGGCGTTTGCATAGTCTGAGGTAGAGGGCGTTTGCATAGTCTGAGGTAGAGGACGTTTGCATAGTCCTAGGTAGAGGACGTTTGCATAGTCCTAGGTAGAGGGCGTTTGCATAGTCCGAGGTAGAGGGCGTTTGCATAGTCCTAGGTAGAGGGCGTTTGCATAGTCCGAGGTAGAGGGCGTTTGCATAGTCCGAGGTAGAGGGCGTTTGCATAGTCCGAGGTAGAGGGCGTTTGCATAGTCCGAGGTAGAGGGCGTTTGCATAGTCCGAGGTAGAGGGCGTTTGCATAGTCCGAGGTAGAGGGCATTTGCATAGTCCGAGGTAGAGGGCGTTTGCATAGTCCTAGGTAGAGGGCGTTTGCATAGTCCGAGGTAGAGGGCGTTTGCATAGTCCGAGGTAGAGGGCGTTTGCATAGTCCGAGGTAGAGGGCGTTTGCATAGTCCGAGGTAGAGGGCGTTTGCATAGTCCGAGGTAGAGGGCGTTTGCATAGTCCGAGGTAGAGGGCGTTTGCATAGTCCGAGGTAGAGGGCGTTTGCATAGTCCGAGGTAGAGGGCGTTTGCATAGTCCGAGGTAGAGGGCGTTTGCATAGTCCGAGGTAGAGGGCGTTTGCATAGTCCTAGGTAGAGGACGTTTGCATAGTCCTAGGTAGAGGGCGTTTGCATAGTCCGAGGTAGAGGGCGTTTGCATAGTCCTAGGTAGAGGGCGTTTGCATAGTCCTAGGTAGAGGGCGTTTGCATAGTCCGAGGTAGAGGGCGTTTGCATAGTCCGAGGTAGAGGGCGTTTGCATAGTCCGAGGTAGAGGGCGTTTGCATAGTCCGAGGTAGAGGGCGTTTGCATAGTCCTAGGTAGAGGGCGTTTGCATAGTTCTAGGTAGAGGGCGTTTGCATAGTCCGAGGTAGAGGGCGTTTGCATAGTCCTAGGTAGAGGGCGTTTGCATAGTTCTAGGTAGAGGGCGTTTGCATAGTCTGAGGTAGAGGGCGTTTGCATAGTTCTAGGTAGAGGGCGTTTGCATAGTCCGAGGTAGAGGGCGTTTGCATAGTCCGAGGTAGAGGGCGTTTGCATAGTCCGAGGTAGAGGGCGTTTGCATAGTCCTAGGTAGAGGGCGTTTGCATAGTTCTAGGTAGAGGGCGTTTGCATAGTCCGAAGTAGAGGGCGTTTGCATAGTCGAGTCTGGAGTTGATTATCGTTCCCACCACGACTGCTGTGTCCTCTTTCAGGATGGAGGGAACGAGTCTACGTAGTAGGCATAGCAGGTGGTGAGATCCGCTGACTACTGAGCTTATTTGTGCATCCATTGTCATTTCAGGGTCAAAGGTGACTCCAAGACTTTTGACTTTGGTGCTAGGGGTGATGGTTTGTCCCAAAATGGGCGGGGGAGTCCATGTTGTTGTGGTAGGTCTCTTTCGGTTGGCTGTATGCAACAGAAAAAAAGGGAGGGGGGAAATTTGGAACTTTATATGAGGTATGTGTGGAAAGACCAAACAGATAATATAGGTAACATACATGTATTTGTTTTTTAATAAACCATTGCTTGGAATAACATGATGTAACATAACAAGCATGAAACAAAAGTTTTGCAATACAATCAAGAAGAATGTTAGTCGCATGACACATAACAGTAGAAATATGCATACTAAATATTGGGTAGGACATTGTCCCATGGAAACATAAATGGATAAAACCATAAAAAGTATCAATATACTGAATGCATCAAAGTAGGCTTGACGCGTTTCGTGTATTTTTTTCCACTCATCAGGAACCATGCATCCATGTTCTAAAAAAAAAGGGATAGGTGACCATTAAGTCTACTATTTCAACTACCGCAAAAAACTTGAGATTATTAAAAAAAGTACTGTATATAGTCGAGTATAAGCCGACCCGAATATAAGCAGAGGCACCTAATTTTACCACAAAAAAATGGGAAAACGTATTGACTAGAGTATAAGCCTAGGGTGTCCATCTGCATGCCTCACTGTGCCTCACTGTGTCCATGTGCATGCCTCACTGTGTCAATACCTCACTGTGTCCATGCCTCACTGTGCCCATGCCTCACTTTGTCCATTCCTTTACTGTGCCCATGCCTCACTGTGTCCATGCCTCACTGTGTCCATGCCTCGCTGTGTCCATGCCTCGCTGTGTCCATGCCTCGCTGTGTCCATGCCTCACTTTGTCTATTCCTTTACTGTGCCCATGCCTCACTGTGTCCATGCCTCACTGTGTCCATGCCTCACTGTGCCCATGCCTCACTGTGCCCATACCTCACTGTTAGGTGAAAAAGTGACTCATAAACTAAAATACATGGAACAGTCAAAACACATATTGTGAACAAAAAAGTGCAAAGTAAGATGATATAACAATCACTGGGTCATAATGAAAAACCATGAACATGGGAATGAGATTCCTTGTGTGTTATATTATACATTAACAAATAAGTCCAGAATTGCTTCCGTGATTATATTGAATATATACTGTCCTAATTAATCCAATAAGGACATGTGAACAGTGAATTATTGCTTCAAGGTTAGAGATGGAAGGAAGGACATCCACAATATACTCCAGCACTGTCAAGAAGATGGAATATTCTTACCGGATCCGGTGGACACACTGACCGATGGTAGTATGTCAATAGGGCAGATAATGGATCCTCAGCCTGGTTGGGTTCATGGAAGAAACATCCAGCGGCACCAAGGGAAATCCAACAATTTTTTCTGTCCAAGCATCCAGGATAGCAAAAAGGTTCCTCATAGGATTGGAATCACATGAAGGCACAAGAAAAAAATGAAGGGAGGCTCCACATAGTGCAGTTAAACCCAAGTGCAGGGATGAACGGCTTTATTGATAAAAATAGGTAGGTATATAATACCATACAGGTATAAAAATAGCAAAAAAATAAAACATCAAGGTACTAGCCAGGTGAAGGAGCGAGTACAGGTGATCACATAAAGTAAAGCGTGGTGGATACATATGCGGTTGCAGGCTATGTACCCGACATGTTTCGAGATAGTGGCTCTTCAACTGCCCCGGAGAAATTACCGTTTAACATGGGAGTCTATGGAAGAGGTGCCCAAATGTGAAAAATCTGTGCTCCCCGGCCGTATACAATACAATAAACTTTGCACACTAGTAGAGGAAGAGTGGGGCTATATGTGTGCCAAGTTTCGGGTCCAGGGGAGTCTACTCGCGGCTATACATGAATTGTCGGGTCCCGGCAATACAGATCAAAATCATTGAAAAAACGGCAGGCTTTCAGATTGCGATAAGCCCCTTGCCCGCAGTCCCCCACAACCACCGGGCAAGGGTTGTGGGGGTGAGGCCCATGTCCTTATCAACATGGGGACATCCTCCCCATGTTGAGGGCATGTGGCCTGGTACAGTTCAGGAGGGGGGGCTCTCTCTCGTCCCCCCTCTTTTCCTGCGGCCTGCCAGGTTGCATGCTCAGATTAGGGTGACCACATTTCCAAACTGCCATTCAGGGACACCCCCCCTCCTTCACAAACAATTGCCAATTCTAAAGTTTTTCTGGAGCAGTGATTCTAATTATGCTTAACAAATTAAGGACCGTCTCCTGCACATATACGTCAGCAGAATGGCACGACTGGGCACAGGCACGTACAGGTACGTCCCCTTTAAGTTCCCAGCCGTGGGTCGCGGGCAGGGCCGTCTTTACCATAGGGCAAACAGGGGCAGCTGCCCAGGGCCGTGTCACTGTTGGGGGCTCAAAGCAGAGCCGCCCGTTAAGCCCCTGTGCTGCCCACAAATCAGCGCTGAAAATCTTCAGCGGCACGCAGTACTGCTTCCCTTCCCAGTGTTTTAAAATGTACAGAACCCCTGGCTTCCCTTTAGACGTGCACTTCTCCCTTCCTGCCACTGGGTGCTGCTTGTATATAAAAGTGAATTAGAATGTGATTTTATAGCATCCCCAGTTTGCTCTTCCTGAGGCTGACTTCTATTTCATGTCCTGCACTCCAAGGTATGTCACTGTTTGCTAAACTATATTGTAAATAGAGGTTTTCTGTAGAGTGTGCCCAAAGTCTTTATAATATTTGATGATTCACTGCAGGCCTGGTCAGTGTTTTAAAAAGTTCCTGTATTTTACACATGGCATGGGGTCACAGCAACGTCTGTCCATTCTGCTTTAGCACCATGGGACCCCATGCCATGCCATGTGTAAAATACAGGAACTCTTTAAATCACAGATTAGACCTGGAGTCCAGGCTGAGTAAGGCCTCAGAGCACATGGCATTACTGTCTGTATTTAACTACTTGATGGGCTTATTTTGGGCCTGGCTGGTTCACATGTATGTGTTTTGGCGTCCCACATATGCGCAGGCACAGCAGCCCATTCAGGTTGGGTTTCCTGATGGTGAAAACAGTGGACCATGCCAACGTTATGTCTATTAGAAAAAACACAGGGTGACAATACAGAAGAAAATTGTGAGACAAGGCCTCAGTTACACATACTATAGTATGTTCATTAATTTTTTTTTATTATTATTTTTATTATTTGATGAAAAGCGACCCATTAATGTTCTTTCTTGCACTCCTTTGTACAGCTTAACTATCAAGTCACTGACCCTCTCCTGAGTGACAGAACTACGTTCCCAACTTTATACCGGATGACCCCAGATGATCGGATCTGTTATACGGCTATTATAAAATGTTTGCTACATTTTGGATGGAACTGGGTCGGGGTGGTGACACCAAGAGATGGAAGTGGCGATACCGAGGTGCAAGAACTGAGGAAGATGATGGCTCAGCACGGGATCTGCATCGAGTATGTCATCAAATATAGTGACGACAATGTAATGAATAAGGGGGTGACGGCAGGTATTCGGAAGGCAACGTCTAACATTATAATAGTATGCGGCCTCTTCTCAGAATACTTTCTCGGATTCTTTACTGATCTGCACCACGAGCAGAAGGTCAACCTGACCTTCATTTTCCATGAGCCGTGGCATTACTTGAAGCACGTGGAAGACTATTGTTATGAGATAGTCAACTGCAGTTTAATTTTCCTGCAACCCCTAAAAACATTCGGCCCCATAGAGGAGTTCGCCAACGAGATGATATTCTCTAACTCGACAACCGACCCGGTAAGGGAAGATTTCTGGCTTCAGTTCGCTACATTGCTTTCTCCAGACCCAAGGAAAAATCGATTATTTCAGCACTATTTTAACTACAAAGGTGTAAACTACACAGATTTGAACCGATTTAAGCCGTATATTTATGAATTAAAGGACTCAAAGCCAATCTATGTGTACAGAGCAGTGTATATTCTGGCCAATGCCTTGGAAAGGATGCACTTGGATAAATCTGGAAGTTATGGACTAAAATACCTCGTAAGTTGTATTATTATTATGATTATTAACCTCTTGACAACCGGGCCTATTTTGGCACTTTTCTCCTTCATGTAAAAACGACATTCTTTTGCTAGAAAATTAATCAGAACCCCCAAACATTATATATATATATTTTTTAGCAGACACCCTAGGGCAGGGGTGTCAAACTCAATTTCATCATGGGCCGCATCAGCATTATGATTGCCCTCAAAAGGACTGGTTATATCTGTAAGGCCCCGTACACGCGACCGAGAAACTCGACGGGCGAAATACATCGTTTTCCTCGTCGAGTTCCTTGTTCGGCTGGCGAGGAACTCGACAAGCTTGCTTTGCGTACACACATTAACCACTTAAGGACCGCCTACTGCACATATACGTCGGCGGAATGGCACGGCTGGGCACATCAACGTATATGTACGTTGGTTTTAGTACCCAGCCGTGGGTCACGGCCGCGGGACTCGCGGACCCGATCGCCGCTGCAGTGCGGCGATCCGTCCCTGGAGCTGAAGAACGGGGAGAGCCGTGTGTACACACGGCTTCCCCGTGCTTCTCTGTGGCCGCAGCATCGATCGCGTCATCCCTGTTATAGGGGGAGGCGATCGATGACGTCACACCTACAGCCACACCCCCCTACAGTTGTAAACACACACACACAGGGAACACTCAAAGTCACAGCGCCCCCTGTGGTTAACTCCCAAACTGCAACTGTCATTTCCACAGTAAACAATGCAATTTAAATGCATTTTTTTGCTGTGAAAATGACAATTGTCCCAAAAATGTGTCAAAATTGTCCGAAGTGTCCGCCATAATGTCGCAGTCACGAAAAAAATCGCTGATCGCCGCGATTAGTAGTAAAAAAAAAAAAAATAATAAAAATTCAATAAAACTATCCCTTATTTTGGAAACGCTATACATTTTGCGAAAACCAACCGATAAACGCTTATTGCAATTTTTTTTACCAAAAATATGTAGAAGAATACGTATCGGCCTAAACTGAGGAAAACAAATGTGTTTTTATATATTTTTGGGGATATTTATTATAGCAAAAAGTAAAAAATATTGAATTTTTTTTAAAATTGTCGCTGTATTTTTGTTTATAGCGCAAAAAATAAAAACCGCAGAGGTGATCAAATACCACCAAAAGAAAGCTCTATTTGTGGGGAAAAAGACGCCGATTTTGTTTGGGAGCCACGTCGCACGACCGCGCAATTGTCAGTTAAAGCGACGCAGTGCCGAATCGCAAAAAGGGGCAAGGTCCTTTACCTGCATTTTGGTCCGGGTCTTAAGTGGTTAAAGACCAAGGGCCAGATTCACGTACCGGCCGCGTCGGCGTAGCGTATGCCATTTACACTACGCCGCCGCAACTTAAATGAGCAAGTGCCGTATTCTCAAAGGACTTGCTGCGTAAGTTGCGGCGGCGTAGTGTAAATGGCCCGGCGCATCCCCGCGTAAATGAAATCGCGCCCCCGCGTCGATCGAACTGCGCATGTGTCGGCCGGGACAAAAGCACCGTGCGCATGCTCCAGCTCACCTCGTAGTTGAAACGAACGTGAAAACGACGTGATGGTAACTTACGCAATGCCCTATTCGCGAACGACTTAGTAAAACGACGTAACCGACGGAAAAAGACGACGCTGACCCGACGCCATACTTAACATGGCATACGACGGAACTTCGTAAGCCTACCTTTCATATAGCAGGGGTAACCTTACGCTTACAGAAACAACGTAAACGACGACGAGGCAGCGTAAAAACGTTCGGGAATCGGCGTATTAGGCTCATTTGCATAGGCAAATGAGAAATGAACGTAAAGGCCACCTAGCGGCCAGCCAAGTAATTACATCTAAGATCCGATGGTGTAAGTGTTTTACACCTGTCGGATCTTCGCCGTATCTATGCGTAAGTGATTCTAGGAATCACACGCATAGATACCCGGGGAAAAAAACAGAGATACGAGGGTGTTTCCTGCGATACACCGTCGTATCTCTTTTGAGAATCTGGCCCCAAATCTTCTTAAAGCGGATGGTTCACCTTAAATAAATATTAAAAGCCAGCAGCAACAAATACTGCAGCTGCTGACTTTTAATATTAGGACACTTACCTGTCCTGGAGTCCAGCGGCGTCCGCAGCAGAGGATGAGCGATCGCTCATCACCCTGCTGCTCCCCCCTCCATCCACGGCGAGGGAACCAGGAAGTGAAGCGCTCCGGCTTCACTGCCCGGTTCCCTACGGCGCATGCGCGAGTCGCGCTGCGCTAGGCGATTGGCTCCCGCTGTGTGCTGGGAGCTGAGAGTTCCCAGCACACAACGGGAAAAGCCCGTCTTTTGCCCGAGACTGCGGGCCGGAAGTGGGTGCGGATACCTGTCTTTAGACAGGTATCTGCACCCCCCTCCCCCCTGAAAGGTGTCAAATGTGACACCGGAGGGGGGGAGGGTTTCCGATCAGCGGATCTTCACTTTAGGGTGGAGATCCGCTTTAAACGCGGTGACTTCAACACAAACAATAACAGGGGACGTTCGATTCCACTGGCACAACCCTTGGGGCTGCTTTTGCTAATCTCGTGTTCCTGAAAAGTTTGGTGAGAGACATTTTCACTTTTCAGTCTGTTACAGCGTGAAATGCGCTATTTCCATTACAAACGCTACTTTTACAGAAGGTGCGCGGGTTTCTTAGCATACACACGCTCGAGTTTCTCGACGGAAACCAGCCCGACGAGAAACTCGACGAGTCAAATTCGACTCCCGTCGAGAAAAATAGAGATCCTGCTCTCTTTTTGTCTCGACGAGTTTCTCGACAGTTCTCCCCCCTGCAAAGTGTACACACGACCGGTTTCCTCGGCAGTATACGTCTCCCATCAAGTTTCTTGATGGATTCTGCCGAGGAAACCGGTCGTGTGTACGGGGCCTCAGATTAGATGTCCAGCGCATGCCCTCCCCTTAGATGTCATGAGCCCCCCCCACCATCCCCCACTCTCCCTTACATCACAGTGCACCCCCCTTCCCTTATACTGCTGCTGGATGCATTGCTTGAAAGCAGAAAGTAGGGGTCTGGAGTAGGACCAGAGGAGGGCTGGAGCTCTCCTGCAGTTGCAGGAGAGGTGCGAGGGCCACGTGAAATGGTCTGGAGGGCCTGATTCGGCCCAAGGGCCTTGTGTTTGACACCTGTGCCCCAGGGAATAAAATAGCGGTCATTGCAACTTTTTTTCCTCGCACAGTATTTGCGCAATAATTTTTCAAACGCCTTTAAAAAAAAAAAAAAAAACGTTTCATAGATTAAAAAATAACAAAACAGTAAAGTTAGCCCAATTTTAGCCCAAATTCCAGAGAAGATCTAGTGCTAGAATTGTTGCACACGCTCTAACGCACGCGACGATACCTCACTTGTGGGGTTTGAACGGCATTTACATATGTGGGCGGGACTTGCATGCGTGTTCGTTTAAAAAAAATATATATTTTATTTTTATTTTACTTCATTTTTTTATTTTTACGCTTTTTTTTTTTTACATTTTTTTTTTTTTTTTGATCACTTTTATTTCCTATTACAAGGAATGTAAACATCCCTTGTAATAGGAATCAATGTGACAGGCATAGGCGTGCGCACGGGGTGTGCCGAGTGTGCCTGGGCACGGATCTCTATTCTGGCACCTCTGCTAATGGACAATAGGAACGCTGTGACTATGCGAGTGGAACTGTTTTTTATTTGGCTGTATAACTCCTGTGAGTGCAGCCACTGACCGCGGAGTGAGCAGGCAAGCGGCCGCGTTTTCCGATGCTACTTCTATAGTTCCGGCTACTGCGTCCCTGACGGTTGAATATCACTCCGCCGCCTGCTGTCAGGGACGCAGTAGCCACAACTATAGAAGTAGCATCGGAAAACGCGGCCGCTTGCCTGCTCACTCCGCGGTCAGTGGCCGCATTAACCCCACTGTTTGTAAATGAGACCTGCGCGCTGCCACTGCGGGGCTTCCGCAGCCCACCACTACCCTTTTTCAGAGAAAAGCATTGCCCTGATCGTCCCAGGCAGAGGAGGAGGTAACTTTTTCCTCCCTGCTCCGCCTCCGAGTGCCCGCCTCCCAGCTTCCACCCTGCAGTGCCGACGATGCAAGAACCTGAGGTGAGGAGGATGCCTAGGACTTGGGACTGAGAATGTCACTGGCAAGGGGGGAGTTGGGGGCACAGACTCTAGCAAAAGTCTGTGTGTGCATGGCACTGCAGCAGGCAATCAGTGCCCACAGTGCCACCCATCAGTGCCACCTACCAGTGTCGCCCATAAGTATCACCTACCAGTGCCCATCAGTGGTACCTATTAGTAACACCCATCAGTACCACCCGTCATTGCCACCTTATCTGTGCCCATCAGTACCGCCTCATATGTGCCCATTAGTACCACCTCATCTGTCCCCATCAGTGCCACCTTATCTGTGCCCATCAGTACCACCCATAGGCGTCCGCTCCATATGGCAATTTTGCCAGGAGGAGAGCCAGGAGCAGGGCCGAACTGGCCCTGGGGCTGATTTAAGCAATGACTGCAGTGTTCCCCTCCCCTCTAGTTGTCCCTTATTTAGAGTGCCTGTCCCTCTTCTGGAATCAAATCCATGTGTCCCTCATTCCAAAAGGTTCCTCTTTTAGACCTGAAATAAATATACTGTCAATATAGTGTAGTGTTTCAGTCAAGGGAAAGGGGTCCAGTGGTACAGGGTGCTGTGTAATGTAAAGGGGTCCAGTGCTGCAGGGTGCTGTGTAATGTAAAGGGGTCCAGAGGTGCAGGGTGCTGTGTAATGTAAAGGGGTCCAGAGGTGCAGGGTGCTGTGTAATATAAAGGGGTCCAGAGGTGCAGGGTGCTGTGTAATGTAAATGGGTCCAGAGGTGCAGGGTGCTGTGTAATGTAAAGGGGTCCAGTGATGTAGGGTGCTGTGTAATGTAAAGGGGTTCAGAGGTGCAGGGTGCTGTGTAATGTAAAGGGGTCCAGAGGTGCAGGGTGCTGTGTAATGTAAAGGGGTCCAGAGGTGCAGGGGGCTGTGTAATGTAAAGGGGTCCAGAGGTGCAGGGTGCTGTGTAATGTAAAGGGGTCCAGAGGTGCAGGGTGCTGTGTAATGTAAAGGGGTCCAGAGGTGCAGGGTGCTGTGTAATGTAAAGGGGTCCAGTGCTGCAGGGTGCTGTGCAATGTAAAGGGGTCCAGAGGTGCAGGGTGCTGTGTAATGTAAAGGGGTCCAGAGGTGCGGTGCTGTGTAATGTAAAGGGGTCCAGAGGTGCGGTGCTGTGTAATGTAAAGGGGTCCAGAGGTGCAGGGTGCTGTGTAATGTAAAGGGGTCCAGAGGTGCGGTGCTGTGTAATGTAAAGGGGTCCAGAGGTGCGGTGCTGTGTAATGTAAAGGGGTCCAGAGGTGCAGGGTGCTGTGCAATGTAAAGGGGTCCAGAGGTGCGGTGCTGTGTAATGTAAAGGGGTCCAGAGGTGCGGTGCTGTGTAATGTAAAGGGGTCCAGAGGTGCAGGGTGCTGTGTAATGTAAATGGGTCCAGAGGTGCGGTGCTGTGTAATGTAAAGGGGTCCAGAGGTGCAGGGTGCTGTGCAATGTAAAGGGGTCCAGAGGTGCGGTGCTGTGTAATGTAAAGGGGTCCAGAGGTGCGGTGCTGTGTAATGTAAAGGGGTCCAGTGATGTAGGGTGCTGTGTAATGTAAAGGGGTCCAGAGGTGCAGGGTGCTGTGTAATGTAAAGGGGTCCAGAGGTGCAGGGTGCTGTGTAATGTAAAGGGGTCCAGTGGTGCAGGGTGCTGTGTAATGTAAAGGGGTCCAGAGGTGCAGGGTGCTGTGTAATGTAAAGGGGTCCAGAGGTGCAGGGTGCTGTGTAATGTAAAGGTGTCCAGAGGTGCAGGGTGCTGTGTAATGTAAAGGGGTCCAGTGATGTAGGATGCTGTGTAATGTAAAGGGGTCCAGAGGTGCAGGGTGCTGTGTAATTTAAAGGGGTCCAGTGATGTAGGGTGCTGTGTAATGTAAAGGGGTGCAGTGGTGCAGGGTGCTGTGTAATGTAAAGGGGTCCAGAAGTGCAGTTGTGGAGAGGGGGTACACAGTAGTGACAAAGAGATATTCAAAGATGCAGGGGGCACAGTGGGGTGCTTTTACATTTTAACGTGGGGGGGGGGGGCTTTTAAACCCACTAGCGGTCGAAGAAAGGGTGAAATGCGACTGTGTATCGCCGCTGCCAAAGCGCCCCCCTCTGGAAAAATTTCAGCGGACGCCCATGGTACCACCTCATCTGTCCCCATCAGTGCCACCTTATCTGTGCCCACCAGTGCAGCCTACCAGTGCCCACCATTTGCCGCCTCATCAGCGCATATCAATGAAGGAGAAAAATTACATGTTTGCAAATTTTTATAACAAACTATGAAACATGATTTTTTTTTTTTCAAAATGTTCCATGTTTTTTTGTTTCTTTAGCAAAAAATAAAAACCCCAGAGGTGATTAAATACCACCAAAATAAACCTCTATTTGTGGGGGGAAAAAAAAGTAATTTGGGTAGAGTGCTGTATGACCGCGCAATTGTCATTCAAAATGCGTCAGCGCTGAAAGCTGAAAATTGGTCTGGGCAGGAGGGGGGTTTAAAAATTCAAGCTTTACCTCCACTTTAATGGATACAAGATTACATTGATTCATGTCTTTTATGTCTGCCTGAACTGAATGCAGAGGCGGCTCTTTAACTAGGCGGTCGCCTAAGGCCTCGCCCTCACAGGGGCCTCGCGGCTGCCTAGCTTACCCAATGTATTACCTCAGTTTCGAGGAACAGGGGACCTTAATAATGCTGTGCTCAGGCAGGGTTAAGAGACCTGACTCAAGAGCGGGGCCCGCCAGCGTCCCTAAGAGGGTGACCACGTGTCCCGCATTGCCCCGGGACAGTCCCGCATTGCCCCGGGACAGTCCCGCATTGCCCCGGGACAGTCCCGCATTTTGCAGGTCTGTCTCGGGCACATTCATTCCAGGACAATACAGTGTCCCAGAATGAAACTGACACAGCCACCCCCCCCCGGGCCAATATGATGCCCCCAAAATAGGCCGCCACATCACTGACAGTACTTGTTCTGGCGGGGAATGCCTGGAGGAGCAGCACAGTCCCCGCCCCCTGCTTGTGATTGGAGAAATCATAAATCCCGCCTCTTGTGTCCAATCACTGTGCTGTGATTCGTTACAGCACAAGCTGATTTTTGGGAAGGGGGGGTGTCCCTGAATGGTAGCTTGGAAATGTGGTCACCCTAGTCCAGTGATGGGGAACCTCGGCACCCCAGATGTTTTGGAACTACATTTCCCATGATGCTCCACTACACTGCAGAGTGCCTGAGCATCATGGGAAATGTAGTTCCAAAACATCTGGAGTGCCGCAGTTCCCCATCACTGCCCTAGTCTCTAAGGGCCCTTTCACACTGGTGCGCTTTTGCCGCGTTTTCGCTGTAAAAATAGCGCTATTAAAACGCTCATAAAACGCTCCCCATGCCCCTCTCCATTTAAATGAATTAAAAAACGCGGTACAAACACGGTAAAAATGCTGTAAAAACGTGGTAAAACGTGGTAAAACCGCCATTTTACCGCGTTTTTACCGCGTTTTAAATTCATTTCAATGGCGAAAAACTTGGGAAAAACGCACCAGGGTGAAAGGGCCCTAACAACCAGTGAATATCGGTGACACCAACCCTTGTGACGTCAATGACCCGGCATGCCCTCAGTCAATGACGTCACAAGGGGGCGGGTTCACCAGGCGACATCACCGGGTGGCCCCCCTGCCCCTTAGTTATTAAAGAGCAGGATCTGGGGGGCCCGCCTTATTAAAGGGGGGCTTCCAGATTTCCAGAAAGCCCCCTGCCCACGAATCCCCCACAACCACCGGCCAGGGTTGTGGGGAAGAGGCTCTAGTTTTACCATCATGGGTGTGGCCCCATGTCATGTTTTGCCTAAGTTGGCACTTTAAAGATGGATACCTCGGTAACTGCAGCAGCTGCTGCCACAACCGAGGTATCCATCTCTTCAGTGGGCGGTCCTGTACACGATAACGGCGGTCTCCGTGGCAGATTTGCCGTGAGATCGCCGTTATTGGTGTCGGGAGAGGGATACCTCGGTTGCTGCCACAACCGAGGTATCCATCTCTTCAGTGGGCGGTCCTGTACACGATAACGGCGGTCTCCGTGGCAGATTTGCCGCGAGATCGCCGTTATTGGTGTCGGGAGAGGGATACCTTGGTTGCTGCCACAACCGAGGTATCCATCTCTTCAGTGGGCGGTCCTGTACACGATAACGGCGGTCTCCGCGGCAGATTTGCCGCGAGATCACCGTTATTGGTGGCGGGAGAGGGATACCTCGGTTGCTGCCACAACCGAGGTATCCATCTCTTCAGTGGGCGGTCCTGTACACGATAACGGCGGTCTCCGTGGCAGATTTGCCGCGAGATCGCCGTTATTGGTGTCGGGAGAGGGATACCTCGGTTGCTGCCACAACCGAGGTATCCATCTCTTCAGTGGGCGGTCCTGTACACGATAACGGCGGTCTCCGTGGCAGATTTGCCGCGAGATCGCCGTTATTGGTGTCGGGAGAGGGATACCTCGGTTGCTGCCACAACCGAGGTATCCATCTCTTCAGTGGGCGGTCCTGTACACGATAACGGCGGTCTCCGTGGCAGATTTGCCGCGAGATCGCCGTTATTGGTGTCGGGAGAGGGATACCTCGGTTGCTGCCACAACCGAGGTATCCATCTCTTCAGTGGGCGGTCCTGTACACGATAACGGCGGTCTCCGCGGCAGATTTGCCGCGAGATCGCCGTTATTGGTGGCGGGAGAGGGATACCTCGGTTGCTGCCACGACCGAGGTATCCATCTCTTCAGTGGGCGGTCCTGTACACGATAACGGCGGTCTCCGTGGCAGATTTGCCGCGAGATCGCCGTTATCGGTGGCGGGAGAGGGCCCCCCTCCCGCCACTCTCCCGCGCCCTCCGCCGCTTACCGTAGCCGTCGGTAGCGGCGGAGGCGATCGGGTCCTGCCGCCTGCTGTGTGGGGATGCGAGTGAGGGCAAGATGGCCCCCACCCGTCCCCATAGCTCTGCTGGCGGAAGTGACGTCAAAACGTCAGTCCCGCCCAGCGTCTTAAAGAAACATTTTTTTTTGTCATTTGAAAAAATGACAGTTCCCATTTTTTTTTCATTTTAGTGTAAATATGAGATGTGACGTCTTTTTGACCCCCCCCCGGATCTCATATATAAGAGGACCTGTCATGCTTTTTTCTATTACAAGAGATGTTTACATTCCTTGTAATAGGGATAAAAGTGATAATTTTTTTTATTATTTCAGTTTTAAAAATTGCAAAATAAATAAAAATAAATACGAAAACTATTTTTTTTTTTAAAGCACCCCGTCCCGACGAGCTCGCGCGAACGCATACGCGAGTAGCGCCCGCGTATGAAAACGGTGTTCAAACCACACAAGTGAGGTATCGCCGCGATCGTTAGAGCGAGAGCAATAATTCTAGCCCTAGAACACCTCGTTAATTAAAAAAATGCAACCTGTAGAATTTTTTAAATCGAGATTTTTACGAGTAAAAGTTTGACGCCGTGCCACGAGCGGGCGCAATTTTTTAAGCGTGACATGTTGGGTATCATTTTACTCGGCGTAACATCATCTTTCACAACATGTAAAAAAATTTGGCCAAATTTATTATTGTCTTATTTTGTAATTTAAAAAATTGATTTTTTTCCAAAAAAAGTGCGCTTGTAAGACCGCTGCGCAAATACGGTGTGACAAAAAGTATTGCAATGACCGCCATTCTCTAGGGTGTTAGAAAAATATATATATAATGTTTGGGGGTTTTAAGTAATTTTATAGCAAAAAATAAATAAATAATGTTTTAGTCTCGTAAACATCGAATCTGAAAAACAGGCTCGAGTCTCAAGTGGTTAAGGGTAAAAGTTTGACGCCATGCCACGAGCGGGCGCAATTTTTTAAGCGTGACATGTTGGGTATCATTTTACTCGGCGTAACATCATCTTTCACAATATGTAAAAAAATTGGACAAAATTTAACGTTGTCTTATTTTTTAATTTAAAAAAAAGTGATTTTTTTTCCAAAAAAAGTGCGCTTGTAGGACCGCTGCGCAAATACGGTGTGACAAAAAGTATTGCAATGACCGCCATTTTATTCTCTAGGGTGTTAGAAATAAATATATAGGGCCAGATTCAGGTAGATTGGAGCATCTTTGCTCTGGAGTAACGCTTCTCATTTACGTTACTCTGGCGAAATTTTAGGAGCAAGTGCTGTTATTCATGAAGCACTTGCTCCTAAAGTTGCGGCGGCGTTTCGCAAATGAGCCGGCGGAATTCAAATTGGGCGGGTACGGGGCGTGTATTGATTAAACTAGGCGCGATCCCGCGGCGAACGTACTGCGCATGCGTCGACTGTCAATGCATCCCAGTGCGCATGCTCCAAATTCTGTCAATGACGTCAAATCCCCGTTCATGGACGTTTTACGCAAGCGACGCGATTATTATTTTTTTCCGACGCGATGACGACGGCTGTACTTAACATAGGATACTCCACTAGGGGGCTGCTTTATCTTTACGCCGCGTATCGCTTACGGAAACGTCGGAAAGTCACTGCGTCGCGCCCGAATACGATCGTGAATTGCCGATTCCCGCTGATTAACATATTTTTTCGGCGTAAATCAGCGGGAACGCCCCCGGCGCCATTTTTAAAATAAAGTTGCGATGCGATGGCGAAATTCAATTACGCCGCTCGCATCGGAACTCCAACCCGCCGTTTCTTGTTTTCTGGTTACAGAAAACAGAAACGCCGGCTTAACCACTTAAGGACCGCCTCCTGCAGATTTACGTCGGCAGAATGGCACGGCTGGGCACATCAACGTATATATACGTTGGTTTTAGTACCCAGCCGTGGGTCGCGGGCGCGCGCCCGCGACCCGGTCCGAAGCTCCAGGACCGGGACCGCGGGATTCGCGGACCCGATCGCCGCTGCAGTGCGGCGATCCGTCCCTGGAGCGGAAGAACGGGGAGAGCCGTGTGTACACACGGCTTCCCCGTGCTTCTCTGTGGCCGGAGCATCGATCGCGTCATCCCTGTAATAGGGGGACGCGATCGATGACGTCACACCTACAGCCACACCCCCCTACAGTAGTAAACACACACATTAGGTACACATTCCCTACAGCGCCACCTGTGGTTAACTCCCAAACTGCAACTGTCATTTCCACAGTAAACAATGCAATTTAAATGCATTTTTTGCTGTGAAAATGACAATTGTCCCAAAAATGTGTAAAAATTGTCCGAAGTGTCCGCCATATTGTCGCAGTCACGAAAAAAATCGCTGATCGCCGCTATTAGTAGTAAAAAAAAAAATAATTAATAAAAATGCAATAAAACTATCCCTTATTTTGTAAACGCTATAAATTTTGCGAAAACCAACCGATAAACGCTTATTGCGATTTTTTTTACCAAAAATACATAGAAGAATACGTATCGGCCTAAACCGAGGAAAAAAAATGTTTTTTTATATATTTTTGGGGGATATTTATTATAGCAAAAAGTAAAAAATATTGCATTTTTTTTTTTAAATTGTCGCTCTATTTTTGTTTATAGCGCAAAAAATAAAAACCGCAGAGGTGATCAAATACCACCAAAAGAAATCTCTATTTGTGGGAAAAAAAGGACGCAAATTTTGTTTGGGAGCCACGTCGCACGACCGCGCAATTGTCTGTTAAAGCGACGCAGTGCCGAATCGCAAAAACCCCTTGGGTCATTTGCCAGCGTATTGGTCCGGGTCTTAAGTGGTTAAAGTGACAGTTAGGCTGGAGTATCACTGACTCTACCTGAATCTGGCCCATCGTGTTTGGGGGTTTTAAGTAATTTTATAGCAAAAAAAAAAAAAAATGTTTTAGTCTCGTAAACCCCGAATCTGAAAAACAGGCTCGGGGCTCAAGTGGTTAATGTGTCTTTTTTATTTGATGGTGGAAAGTTGCACAGATATGTCAGGAAAGTTCATTATGTGGAACCGAGCGGAGAAGAAATCTACATTAACGAGAGAGGGGAAGTTCCCTCCCAGCTGGTTTTAGGAAACTGGAGATATCATATCACCAACAAGGGTGGATTATTGAACAACATCAGTATTCGATCTCTGGCCACATTCATGGACCTTCCCGACCTTGATGGACCTTTGAATATTAAACCAGGATCCATCGCATGGAAAAGAGGCACGGTAAGAAAGAACTTCTTCTTTTATCATCTCACTTATTTAGTGACCATGGGCCAGATCCAGGTGGAATCGGCGTAAAAATCGGCGGGCAGCAACTTTTACGGGCTGTATTCACAAAGCACCGTAAGTTGCGGCGGCGTAGCGCAGATGGGCCGGCGCATCCCCCGCGTAATTCAAATAGGCAAGGTAGGGGGCGTGTTTTATGTAAACGAATCGCGACCCGGCGTGATCGACGCACCGAACGAACTGCGCATGCTCCGGCCGTGAACGTGGCCCAGTGCGCATGCTCCAATTAATGTGGCAATCAGTCAAGGAAAAACGACGCGAATGTCACTTACGCAAAGCCCTATTCGCGAACGTTTTACGCAAACGACGGAAAATGATACGCCGGCCCGCCGTCCAACATTACGTACGCCTCATATAGCAGGGGTAACTTTACGCCGGACTAACGCTTGCGCAAACGACGTAAAAAAAAAAAAACGGGCCGCAACTACGTCCGTGAATCGCGTATCACGCTCATTAGCATATTCGACGCGTAAATCGACGGGAAAGCCACCTAGCCGCCAGCGTAAATATGCAACTTAGATACGAGGGCGTAAGTGACTTACGCCGGTCGGATCTAAGGCAAATCTATGCGTAACTGATTCTAAGAATCAGGCGCATAGATACGACGCCTCAGACGCAGAGATATGACGCCTCAGACGCAGAGATACAACGCCTCAGACGCAGAGATACGACGCCTCAGACGCATAGAGATACGACGCCTCAGACGCATAGAGATACGACGCCTCAGATGCAGAGATACGACGCCTCAGACGCAGAGATACGACGCCTCAGACGCATAGAGATACGATGCCTCAGACGCAGAGATACGGCGCCTCAGACGCATAGAGATACGACGCCTCAGACGCAGAGATACGACGCCTCAGACGCATAGAGATACGATGCCTCAGACGCAGAGATACGGCGCCTCAGACGCAGAGATACGACGCCTCAGATGCAGAGATACGACGCCTCAGACGCAGAGATACGACGCCTCAGACGCATAGAGATACGATGCCTCAGACGCAGAGATACGACGCCTCAGACGCATAGAGATACGACGCCTCAGACGCATAGAGATACGACGCCTCAGATGCAGAGATACGACGCCTCAGACGCAGAGATACGACGCCTCAGACGCATAGAGATACGATGCCTCAGACGCAGAGATACGGCGCCTCAGACGCATAGAGATACGACGCCTCAGACGCAGAGATACGACGCCTCAGACGCAGAGATACGACGCCTCAGATGCAGAGATACGACGCCTCAGACGCAGAGATACGACGCCTCAGACGCATAGAGATACGATGCCTCAGACGCAGAGATACGGCGCCTCAGACGCATAGAGATACGACGCCTCAGACGCAGAGATACGACGCCTCAGACGCATAGAGATACGACGCCTCAGACGCAGAGATACGACGCCTCAGATGCAGAGATACGACGCCTCAGACGCAGAGATACGACGCCTCAGACGCATAGAGATACGACGCCTCAGACGCAGAGATACGACGCCTCAGACGCATAGAGATACGACGCCTCAGACGCATAGAGATACGACGCCTCAGATGCAGAGATACGACGCCCCAGACGCAGAGATACGACGCCTCAGACGCATAGAGATACGACGCCTCAGACGCATAGAGATACGATGCCTCAGACGCAGAGATACGGCGCCTCAGACGCATAGAGATACGACGCCTCAGACGCAGAGATACGACGCCTCAGACGCAGAGATACGACGCCTCAGATGCAGAGATACGACGCCTCAGACGCAGAGATACGACGCCTCAGACGCATAGAGATACGATGCCTCAGACGCAGAGATACGACGCCTCAGACGCATAGAGATACGACGCCTCAGACGCATAGAGATACGACGCCTCAGATGCAGAGATACGACGCCTCAGACGCAGAGATACGACGCCTCAGACGCATAGAGATACGATGCCTCAGACGCAGAGATACGGCGCCTCAGACGCATAGAGATACGACGCCTCAGACGCAGAGATACGACGCCTCAGACGCAGAGATACGACGCCTCAGATGCAGAGATACGACGCCTCAGACGCAGAGATACGACGCCTCAGACGCATAGAGATACGATGCCTCAGACGCAGAGATACGGCGCCTCAGACGCATAGAGATACGACGCCTCAGACGCAGAGATACGACGCCTCAGACGCATAGAGATACGACGCCTCAGACGCAGAGATACGACGCCTCAGATGCAGAGATACGACGCCTCAGACGCAGAGATACGACGCCTCAGACGCATAGAGATACGACGCCTCAGACGCATAGAGATACGACGCCTCAGACGCATAGAGATATGACGCCTCAGACGCAGAGATACGACGCCTCAGACGCATAGAGATACGACGCCTCAGACGCAGAGATACGACGCCTCAGACGCAGAGATACGACGCCTCAGACGCATAGAGATATGACGCCTCAGACGCAGAGATACGACGCCTCAGACGCATAGAGATACGACGCCTCAGACGCAGAGATACGACGCCTCAGACGCAGAGATACGACGTCTCAGACGCATAGAGATACGACGCCTCAGACGCAGAGATACGACGCCTCAGACGCAGAGATACGACGGCGTATCAGGAGATACGCCGTCATATCTCCTTTCTGAATCTGGCCCAATATTTTTATGCGACTAATTTCCATATACAGGCCCGGATTCAGAAAGGACTTACGCCGACGTATCTCCTGATACGCCGCGTAAGTCCACGTCTGCGCCGTCGTATCTATGCGCCTTATTCTTGAAATTAGATACGCCTGAATTTTGGCTTCATCCGACCGACGTAAGTCTCCTACGCCGTCGAAACTCGTAGGGCGCATATTTACGCTGGCCGAAAGGGGCGCTTCCATAGTTTTACGCGTCGAATATGTAAACGAGCTGGATACGCCGATTCACGAACGTACTTGCGCCCATCGCTGAAATCGACGCCGTTTACGTAAGGCGTACGTCCGGCGTAAAGTTACCCCTGCTATATGAGGCGCAGGTAATGCAAAGGTATGGGCCAGGGAACGACGCCGTCAAATTTTACGTCGCGTACGCCGTTTACGTGAATAGGGCTGTGCGTAAGTGACGTTCACTTCGTAGGCGTATCTTAGGCAGCTATTTCGACGTAAATGTGAGCATGCGCACTGGGATGCGTCCAAGAGACGACGCATGCGCAGTTCGTTTTTTGAAGCTGGCGCCATCATTTGCATGGGGTCACGCTTCATTTAAATATATCACGCCCACTTCCACCTACTGTGACTTACGTCGGCTTACAACTATACGCTACGCCGGCGCAACGTGGAGCGCATATTCTTCGTGAATAGCAGGCTTCCTTCTCTACGTTGTGCCGGCATAGCGTAAAGACGATGTGCTACGCCGGAATAAATATACGTGAATCTACTCCACAGTATATAATATATATACAATATCTCACAAAAGTGAGTACACCCCCTCACAATTTTGTAAATCTTTTCTTGTATCTTTTCATGTGACAACACTGAAGAAATTACACTTAGGCCCGGATTCACGTAGCACTTACGCCGACGTATCTCGAGATACGCCGCGTAAGTGTAAATATGCGCCGTCGTATCCGTGCGCCGAACCCACAGAACTAAGATACGCCTAAAAAATGACTTCATCCCACTGACGTAACTTGCCTACGCCGGCGTAGAGTGGGCGCATTTTTACGCTGGACGCATTTGCCACTCCCATTGATTTTCGATGCAAATATGCAAAAGAGGGAGATACGCCGATTCACGAACGTACTTGCGCCCGGCGCACGTTTTAAGTGATTTGCGTACGTTTTACGTCCGGCGTAAAGTTATTCCCCATATTGGAGGCACAACCCATGCAAAGGTATGGACCAGGGAACCCACGCCGTCTAATTTTACGTCGTTTACGTTGTACGTGAATAGGGCTGGGCGTAGGTTACGTTTACGCCGTAGGCAGTGATTCGACGTATCTTAGGCAGTTGTTTTGACGTGATTGTGAGCATGCGCACTGGGATGCGTCCAAGCTATGACGCATGCGCAGTTAATTTTAAGTACTTGTCTGAAGCTCAGCCCATCATTTGCATGGGGGTCACTCTTCATTAAAATGTATCACGCCCACTTCCACTTACGCTGCCTTACGCCTACGAATATCCGCTATGCCAGCGCAACGTTGGGAGTATTTGCTTTGTGAATTCCACGGTTCCCTCTCCGCGCTGCGCCGGCGTAGCGTAAGAAGATACGCTACGGCGGCATAAAGATGCGCCGATGTATGTGAATCCGGGCCTTTGTATCTACAGTGGGCCAGATTCTCGTAGATGCGCGGCTAATTATGCAGGCGTTGCGCATCTCAGATGCACTACGCCGACGTAACACGGAGTGGCAAGTACCGTATTCCCTAAGTAAATGCGCTCCAAGATGCGCCTGCGTCGCGTAAAATCATGGGCGTAATCCGGCGCAACTCCAAAGTAGGAGGGAAGTGGGCGTGTTGCATTATAATGAAGCGTGACCCCATGCAAATGCAGGCCGGGACGAACGGAGCATGCGCCGTGACATGGATGACCCGCGCCATGACGTGGTTGACCCGCGCCGTGACGTGGATGCCTTCTGCGCATGCGCAAAGCCTCCCTACGATGCGCCGGCGCAGGGTATATAATGCGCCCACACATGCGCCCGTGCAGCGCAAACGTCTCCCATTTTTTAGAGAGTGACGGCGAAAGTTTGTGCTGGACAAGATGGCAACTGCTGTTAAGGAGAGGAGGAAGAAGAATTTCTCCCCAGAGGAGAGGGCCATTGTCATACGGGCCATGGAGAAGTATGACTCGCGGCTCCATGGTGCTGACAGTGCCCGGACCAGCAAGTCCCGGAGGGATCAGATATTAATGAGGGTGGCGTGCCAGGTCAATGCCCTCTCTCATGAGGTCCGGACACCGCAGGACATTCAAAAGAAAATGAATGACCTGCGGCGTCATGTGAAGGGCAAGCTGGCTGCCATAGCTCGGCATGCCAGGGGCACTGGAGGGGGCCCACCCTGCCCTGTCCGCCTGACTGAGGAGGAGAAGGTGGTTGCCCGCTGCCTGCAGACGGAGCAGGTAGAGGGAGTTGGGGGCTATGAGTCCCAGAAGCCAGCCGTGAGGACAGGTAAGTGTGTTTTCTATTCTATCTGTTGTGTACATGTATGGGGGTGGAAGGGAACATGTGCCAAGTGTGTGGCTCCACCAACATGGGCATCTTTTGTGTCATCCACAGATGTGCAGGAGGGAGCGGGGCCATCTGTTGATGCCAGGGCCCATCAGGATCCATCCCCTGAAGATACAGTCCCTCTGGCTGCCCCCCTGGAACAGGACTTGGAGGGAAGTGGGCACACCTCAACGGAGGAGGTGGTTGAGGAGGGTGTGGTAGTCCAGGACCAGGCCCTCTATGTTGTTGTGGAGGAGGATGGTGGGTTGGCTGGACCAGCCCAGGCTATTCCTCTACCTGTAGCAAACCCCTCAGTGTCCCCCTCCAACCTCTCCAGTCCCTCTCTTTCCTCCCCCCTCATCTCCGGCCCCTCAACATCCTCCCCTTATGCCCGGTCCCCTGCCACTCCCCGCAAGGCAACGTCAAAGACCAGGGGTGTATCCCAGGTCCTGCCGGAACAGCTGGTCAGACAGCAGGACCAGCAAAATAAACACCTGGCCGAGGTCGTGGAGGAGATGAGGCGCCTGGCCGACAGCCTGGCATCCTCGGACAATATAACAGATGCCATCCAGGATGTTGCTGTTAACAGCGCAGCAACGCTGACCAGCTTGGGGGAGCTGCAGGAAAACACCTCAGAACTTGTGGGGGAGGTTCAGGCCCTGCGCCTTGCTATCGAGGCGCAGACTGCTGTGCAGACCCGCATAGCGGTTGCCCTGGAGGGCATGCAGGCAGCCAGGGAGGGACGTGGGGATGTTCCTCCTCAACCTGCTCCCCCCCCCCATCTAGGGCTGCCCCCAGGCAAGTGAGGGGCAGGACCCGTGGCACCAGGCAGAGCCCCCGCCAGGCCCATTAATTTGAGTTTTCTTTAGTATTATGCTCTGGATAAGAGCTTATTTATTTTTTGTTATGCTCTAGATAAGAGCTTATTTATTTTTTGTTATGCTCTGGATAAGAGCTTTTTTTATATATTTTTGGATACTGCACACGGTGCAGTGTGAATGGTGTGTGAATGTGAGAGGGTGGCACTCCTGAAAGTAAGGGGTGTCACCCTCGGCCGTGGTGGTGAAGTTAACCCCACGGCTGTATGAATGATGTGTGAAAGGTGTATGAATGGACAGCAACATCATTGGGGCCTTGACGTGGCGTTGCTGCTCCCAAGTCCTACATGCTGGACTTGGGCTAATCCAATGCGATGTGCATGTGGTGTGTGTGATCTAGGGACATCAGTGGTGTACACGCGTGCATTGTCTGTGTGCCATGCTGTATGTGTGTGTTTAAAGGTCAAAGATTCGTAACACGAGGACACTCCTGACTGCTCTTCCATCAGCTGACGGGGTCTCCTCTGGCGGGGGGGGGCTGTGTGGTTGGGGGGTCAGGTCATCACGTAGGGCAATATGCAGGCCCTTTCGCATGGCAAAGTTGTGCAGAATACAACATGCACCAATGATCTGACCGACAAAGTTGGGGGAATACAATAGGGCCCCCCCAGACTTATCCAGGCAGCGGAAACGAGACTTCAGGAGGCCAAATGTGCGCTCCACCACTGCACGGGTTTTGATGTGTGCTTCATTGTATCTTCTCTCTCCTCTGGTTTGGGGGTTCCGGAAAGGAGTCATGAGATGGGGTCCCAGTGTATATGCAGAGTCACCTGTAAGGGAAAACACAGGAGGATGGTAGTCATGCATGTGCCACTTCTGTTGTGCATCATGGGAGGGGATAGTCATGGCTGCCACCCATGTCACTCACCAACCAGCCAGCTGTCCCCATACATGTCCTGCTCAAAATCTTCGGGGATGTTGCTTTGACGGTAGATGTAGCTGTCATGGCTGGACCCAGGGTCTTTGGCACGGACGTGCCATATGAGGTATTTGGCATCGGCTATCACCTGTACGTTGATGGAATGCCAATGCTTCCGATTGCGGTATATGTGCTCTGTGGCACTGGGGGGCTGGAGTGCCACATGTGTGCAATCAATGGCCCCGATGGTGCGTGGGAATCCGTCAATTCTGTAGAAATCTGTCATTGCCTTCTGCCGCAGGTGCACAGTGGTGGGTCTGATGAACTGGTTGGACATGCGTCTGAGGATTGCGGGGACAACCTGGTGCACACATCTGCTTATGCTGGTTTGTGACATCCCAGCCACCACTCCACTTGTACGCTGGAATGATCCACTGGCCAGGAAATGGAGTGTTGCCAGGACCTTCACCAGTGGCTGCAGTGCACGTGAGCGGTATGTCTGGCTGGTGATGTCATCCTGCAGGGCTGTGGTTATTTCCAGGATGGCAGCAGGGCTGAATCTGAAGATGCGATACACCTCCTCATCACCCATGCCAAAGAGGCTCATGCGCGCTCGGTAGATCCTCTCACGTGCCCCCGTCCTCCTCCTCCTCCTTCTATGCTCCTCTTCCTCTGCATACCTTAGTATTGATAAGACCATGGCTGGCCCTGGCATCATTGGCATACGAATGTCTTGTCCAGTAAGTGTGATTGCTCAGCTAGTCCGTTACGGTGCTGCTGTAGTTGCTCTCCAGCTGACTTGCACACGGCCTTGAGCAAAGTTACCCGTGCTTTTATGAGGGGTATGTTTACTCAAGGCTTTCGAGTTACGCGCACCACGAGTAGCCAACGCCGGACGCGCGTAGTTTCGGGAATACGCGCATCTCCCTCATTTGCATATTTGCATGCTAATTCAATGGGAACTGAATATTTTTGATGCGTAACTATGCGCCTACGCCGCGCTAGCTTAATGCATTTTCGCCGCCCAGACGGAAAAAAAAATCGCGCGTATGTGGTTCTGTGTTTACCGCGCATCGATACGCAGGCGCACATTTACTATTACGCCGCGCATATACATTTACGCAGGCGTAGCGCCGCTGAGAATCTGGCCCAATGTTGTGTAGTGAGTGTACAGCTTGTATAACAGTGTACATTTCCTGTCCCCTCAAAATAACACAACACACAGCCATTAACCACTTAAGGACCGCCTCCTGCAGATATACGTCGGCAGAATGGCACGGCTGGGCACAGGCACACACAGGTGCGTCCCCTTCAAGTGCCCAGCCGTGGGTCGCGGGATCCGGTCCGAAGCTTTGTGATCACGGCCGCGGGACCCGCAGGCCCGATCGTCGCTGGAGTCCCGTGATCGGTCGCCAGAGCTGAAGAACGGGGAGAGGTGAGTGTAAACACGGCTTCCCCGTTCTTCACTGTGGCGCCGTCATCGATCGTGTGTTCCCTGATATAGGGAAACACAATCAATGGTGTCACACGTCCAGCCCCGCCCCCCTACAGTTAGAAACACATATGAGGTCACACTTAACCCCTTCACCGCCCCCTAGTGGTTAACTCCCAAACTGCAATTGTCATTTTCACCGTAATCAGTGCATTTTTATAGCATTTTTTGCTGTGAAAATGACAATGGTCCCAAAAATGTGTCAAAATTGTCCGATGTGTCCGCCACAATGTCACCTTAAAAATCGCTGATCGCCGCCATTAGTAGTAAAAAATAAATTAAAAAAATGCAACAAAAATATCCCCTATTTTGTAAACGCTATAAATTTTGTGCAAACCAATCGATAAACGCTTATTACGCTTAACCTACCTGATTCCTACACTGTCCACTACACTGACCTACCTTATCCCTACACTGACCTACCCGATTCCTACACTGACCTACCTGATTCCTACACCGGCCACTACACTGACCTACCTTATCTCTACACTGACCACTACACTCATCTACCTGATCACTATACTAACCTACCTGATTCCTACACTGACCACTACACCGACCTACCTTATCCCTACACTGACCTACCCGATTCCTACACTAACCTACCTGATTCCTACACTGACCACTACACCGACCTACCTTATCCCTACACTGACCTACCCGATTCCTACACTAACCTACCTGATTCCTACACCGGCCACTACACTGACCTACCTTATCTCTACACTGACCACTACATTCATCTACCTGATCACTATACTAACCTACCTGATTCCTACACTGACCACTACACCGACTTACCTTATCCCTACACTGACCTACCCGATTCCTACACTGACCTACCTGATTCCTACACTGACCTACCTGATTCCTACACTGGCCACTACACTGACCTACCTTATCTCTACACTGACCACTACACTCATCTACCTGATCACTATACTAACCTACCTGATTCCTACACTGACCACTACACCGACTTACCTTATCCCTACACTGACCTACCCGATTCCTACACTGACCTACCTGATTCCTACACCGGCCACTACACTGACCTACCTTATCTCTACACTGACCACTACACTCATCTACCTGATCACTATACTAACCTACCTGATTCCTACACTGACCACTACACCGACCTACCTGATTCCTACGTTGACCACTACACTGACCTACCTGATTCCTACATTGACCACTACACCAACCTACCTGATCACTATACTAACCTACCTGATTCCAACACTGACCACTACACCGACCTACCTGATTCCTACACAGACCACTACACTGACCTACCTGATTCCTACGTTGACCACTACACCGACCTACCTGATCACTATACTAACCTACCTGATTCCTACACTGACCACTACACTGACCTACCTGATTCCTACGTTGACCACTACACCGACCTACTTGATCACTATACTAACCTACCTGATTCCTACACTGACCACTACACCGACCTACCTGATTCCTACACTGACCACTACACTGACCTACCTGATTCCTACGTTGACCACTACACCGACCTACCTGATCACTATACTAACCTACCTGATTCCTACACTGACCACTACACCGACCTACCTGATCACTATACTAACCTACCTGATTCCTACACTGACCACTACACCGACCTACCTGATCACTACACTGACCTACCTGATTCCTACGTTGACCACTACACCGACCTACTTGATCACTATACTAACCTACCTGATTCCTACACTGACCACTACACCGACCTACCTGATTCCTACACTGACCACTACACTGACCTACCTGATTCCTACGTTGACCACTACACCGACCTACTTGATCACTATACTAACCTACCTGATTCCTACACTGATCACTACACCGACCTACCTGATCACTATACTAACCTACCTGATTCCTACACTGACCACTACACCGACCTACCTGATCACTACACTGACCTACCTGATTCCTACGTTGACCACTACACCGACCTACTTGATCACTATACTAACCTACCTGATTCCTACACTGACCACTACACCGACCTACCTGATTCCTACACTGACCACTACACTACACCGACCTACCTGATTCCTACGTTGACCACTACACCGACCTACCTATACTAACCTACCTGATCCTACTACCACTACACCGACCTACCTGACCTACCTGATTCCTACACTGACCACTACACCGACCTACCTGATCACTACACTGACCTACCTGATACACCGACCTCCTACACTACACTGTTGACCACTACACCGACCTACTTGATCACTATACTAACCTACCTGATTCCTACACTGACCACTACACCGACCTACCTGATTCCTACACTGACCACTACACTGACCTACCTGATTCCTACGTTGACCACTACACCGACCTACCTGATCACTATACTAACCTACCTGATTCCTACACTGACCACTACACCGACCTACCTGATCACTATACTAACCTACCTGATTCCTACACTGACCACTACACCGACCTATCTGATCACTATACTAACCTACCTGATTCCTTCACTGATCACTAAACTGACCTTCCGGATTCCTATACTAACCTGCCCTCCTCCTTCCCAGTCTCCACACAGTCACAATCCCTGGGACCATCATGGTTGGTCTTCAGTGTACATTTACTCACTGCTGTGTCAGTGTCAGCGCTGGAGCCTAAGCCGGGACTGCAACTTATTTCTCATAGTGAAGCAGAAGAGCTCACAGTCTCATAGACAGGAGAAGAGCTGCAAGTAACCTGCCGCCAGCTGCTGTGCCCCTCTAAATCTTGCGCCCGGGCAACCGTCCCCCTTGCCCCCCCCCCCCCACATGCTACGCCACTAAGTCACACTCACAGCTTTATAAATACAGACTGTGGGCCAGATTCTCATATTTTCGGCGGCGTAGCGTAAGCCATTTACACTACGCCGCCGCTGCTAACTGGAGCAAGTGCTTTATTCTCAAAGCACTTGCTCCGTAGTTTTCGCCGGCGTCTCGTAAATCGGCAAGCGTAAACCCGCGCAATTCAAATGGGGCGGCTTGTATTTAAATTAAGCGCCCCCCCCCCCGGCGTCGAACGAACTGCGCATGCGCCGGCCGGGGAAAAAGCCCAGTGCGCATGCTCCAGCTCACGTCGGGAAGTGTCGTTGAAACCGACGTCAAAACGACGTGAGCGTCATTTACGCAAGTCCCTATTCGCGAACGAGTTAGTAAAACGACGTAAGCGACGAAAAAAGCCGACGCTGACCCGACGCCATCCTTAACATGGCGTCCGGCGGCACCCGACGGCATCCGACGGAACTTCGTAAGGTTACTCCACATAGAAGCTGGGGTAACCTTACGAGTCCGTAAACGACGTACGCGACGACGGGGCGGCGTAAAAGCGTTCGGGAATCGCCGTACTAGCCTCATTTGCATATGCAAATGAAAAAACAACGTGAAGGCCACCTAGTGGCCGGAGTTGTCATTACACCTACGATCCGAAAGTGTAATGGTTTTACACTTGTCGGATGTAGAAGCGTATCTATGCAAAAGTGATGCCAAGCATCACACGCATAGATACGAGGACAAAAAAAAAGGCGATACGACGGGGTATCTGAGATACTCCGTCGTAACGCCTCTGAGAATCTGGCCCTGTGTGGTCAGAAGCCCCTGGTTGGACTTTCCAAGAAATCAGAAGGTTCTGCAGGTGGTTTATCTTGTATCTGATTATTTTTTTTTGTGAACAGTTGCGCAATGAAAATGCAGATAACATTGATTTCCCAGGCAGTGGATGCACACTATTACACATCATATCAACACACAGGAAAAGTGTGAAAATTGTATTGAAAGCCAGTCTTATGATAACTTTAAATAACATAAAGTAACAACGTGAAGGTATTGTATATGATTGTTCCTGTTCAATAAGAGAATGCTCAATTATATTTTATTGCATGTCCAAGATGCCGGAATCCCGCTGCAATGACAGATGTCCTCCAGGGTATAGAAAAGCTTCCAACAAAAGGATCTATGCGTGCTGCTATGACTGCGTCCCGTGCTCCGAGGGGGAAGTGTCAAACGTAACAGGTGGGGATAGACAGAAGATAATAGCAGAAAACACAACCAGGGCCGCCGTCAGGGGGTACAGGCAGCACACCTGTAAGGCGTCTGGATAACAACCCCCCTTTTTTTTATATATATATATATATATCTTTTTTTTTTTATTAAAGGGCCTGTAGGTCCCCAGATGCCTGGAGGGCCCCTGGATGGCAACCCCCCTTTTTTTATTATTATGATTTTTTATATATATATTTGTTTTTGTTTGCTTTTATTAAAGGGCCCAGAGGTCCCCAGGGCCCTGGATGGCAACCCCCCCCCCTTTTTTTAAATAAAAAAATGTTTACATATATATATATATATTTTATATTATATAAAAGGGCCCTGAGGTCCCCAGGGCCCCGGGTGGCACCCCCCTTATATATATTATATTATATAAAAGGGCCCTGGATGGCAACCCCCCCTTTTTTTATATACAATTTTTTTTTCATATATTTTTTTTATTTCTTTTTTTTTTTATTAAAGGGCCTGCAGGGCCCTGGATGGCAACCCCCCTTTTTTTATTATTATGATTTTTTTATATATATATTTTTTTTGTTTGCTTTTATTAAAGGGCCCAGAGGTCCCCAGGGCCCTGGATGGCAACCCCCCCCTTTTTTTAAATAAAAAAATGTTTACATATATATATATATTTTATATTATATAAAAGGGCCCTGAGGTCCCCAGGGCCCCGGGTGGCACCCCCCCTTTTTTTATATACAATTTTTTTTTTCATATATTTTTTTTATTTCTTTTTTTTTATTAAAGGGCCTGGAGGGCCCCTGGATGGCAACCCCCCTTTTTTTATTATTATGATTTTTTTATATATATATTTGTTTTTGTTTGCTTTTATTAAAGGGCCCAGAGGTCCCCAGGGCCCTGGATGGCAACCCCCCCTTTTTTTTAAATAAAAAAATGTTTACATATATATATATATATATATATATATATATATATATATATATATATATATATTATATTATATAAAAGGGCCCTGAGGTCCCCAGGGCCCCGGGTGGCACCCCCCTTATATATATATTATATTATATAAAAGGGCCCTGGGTGGCAACCCCCCCCCTTTTTTTATATACAATTTTTTTTTCATATTTTTTTTTTTATTTCTTTTTTTTATTAAAGGGCCTGGAGGGCCCCTGGGTGGCAACTCCCCTATTTTATTGTTATGATTTTTTATATATACATTTTTTTTTTTTTGCTTTTATTAAAGGGCCCAGAGGTCCCCAGGGCCCTGGATGGCAACCCCCCATTTTTTTTATATATTTTTTTTTTAATATATATATATATATTTTATATTATATAAAAGGGCCCTGAGTTGCCCAGGGCCCCGGATGGCACCCCCCCTTTTTTTTATATACAATTTTTTTTTAATATATTTTTTTTATTTCTTTTTTTTTTATTAAAAGGCCTGGAGGGCCCCTGGATGGCAACCCCCCTTTTTTTTGTTATTATTTATTTTTATTATTTATATTTTTATATATATTTGTTTTTATTAACCACTTAAGACCCGGACCTTTAGGCAGCTAAAGGACCTTGCCACTTTTTGCGATTCGGCACTGCGTCGCTTCAACTGACAATTGCGCGGTCGTGCGACGCGGCTCCCAAACAACATTGACGTCCTTTTTTCCCCCCACAAATAGAGCTTTCTTTTGGTGGTATTTGATCACCTCTCCGGTTTTTATTTTTTGCGCTGTAAACAAAAATAGAGCCACAATCTTGAAAAAAATGCAATATTTTTTACTTTTTTGCTGTAATAAATATCCCCCAAAAATATTTTAAAAAAATGTTTTCCTCAGTTTAGACCGATACGTATTCTTCTACCTATTTTTTGTAAAAAAATTTGCAATAAGCGTTTATCAGTTGGTTTGCGCAAAATTATAGCGTTTACAAAATAGGGGATAGTTTTATTACATTTCCAATAATTATTTTTGTTTTTACTACTAATGGCGGCGATCAGCGATTTTTTTTTTGTGACTGCGACATTATGGCGGACACATCGGACAATTTTGACACGTTTTTGGGACCATTGGCATTTTCACAGCAAAAAAATGCATTTAAAATGCACTGATTACTGTGAAAATGATTTTGCAGTTTGGGAGTTAACCACAAGGGGGGGGGGTTAAGAGGTTAAGTGTGACCTCATACCTGTTTCTAACTGTAGGGGGGTGTGGCTGTAGGTGTGACATCATTGATTGTGATTCCCTATGTAAGGGCGCCACAGTGAAGAATGTGGGAGCCGTGGTTACACACACCTCTCCCCGTTCTTCAGCTCCGGGGACCGATCGCCAGACTCCAGCGGCGATCAGGTCCGCGAGTCCCGCGGTCCCGGAGCTTCGGACTGGATCGCGTGCACCCGCCCGCGCCCGCGGAGCACGCGAGTGACCCCACGGCTGGGCCTAAAGAGCCACGTACAGGTACATGCTTGTGCCCAGCCGTGCCATTCTGCTGACGTATATCGGACTGAAGGGGTCCTTAAGTGGTTAAAGGGCCCACAGGTCTCCAGGGGGCCGGAGGTCCCGAGGGCCCTGGATGGCAAACCCCCCTTTTTTCATAAAACATTTTTTTTTAATTTTTTATATATTTTTTTAATTTTTATTTTTTATTAAATTTTTTATACATATATTTTCTTTATTTCTTTTTTGTAAGGGGCCCAGAGGTCCCCAGGGCAACCCCCTCCCCCGTTTTTTATTTTTTTGTTCAAAGCCCCCCGACCTTAATGCGGCGGCAGCCCCTTGCTTCTCAATTTGAGGAGGCAGCACTCCCCCCCCCCCTGATTCTCTGCTCTAGGGGGCCCATGCCTGAAGCTGTGTAAGGGGCCCCATAATTCCTGACGCCGGCCCTGAACACAACTGTGATAAGAAACACAACCAATGGAAAGTGATCGGTACAGAGAATGTGAGCTGCTTTGGTAGAGCCAAATGGTCTGCTCTTCTTCTCCTTTCTTCACTGGCGATTCTCTAACCTTTAAAAATACCCGGGCGCATCTTTCTGCGGGCGTAGCATATCTTCTTTACGCTACGCCGGCGCAACGTTGAGAGGCAAGCATGGTATTCACAAAGCAAATGCGCCCAACGTTGCGCCGGCGTAGCGTGTATTCGTCGGCGTAAGCCGACGTAAGTCAAAGTAGGTGGAAGTGGGCGTGATACATTTAAATGAAGCGTGACCCCATGCAAATGATGGGCTGAGCTTCGAACCAGTACTAAAAACGAACGGCGCATGCGTCGTCTCTTGGACGCATCCCAGTGCGCATGCTCACAGTCACGTCGAAATAGCTGCCTAAGATACGTCGGAACACTCCCTGCGACATGAACGCAACCTACGCCCAGCCCTATTCACGCACTACGTAAACGGCGTACACAACGTAAAATTTGACGGTATCCGTTCCCTGGCCCATACCTTTGCATGGGTTGCGCCTCCTATATGAGGAATAACTTTACGCCGGACGTAACCCTCACGCAAATCGCTTAAAACATGCGCCGGGCGCAAGTACGTTCGTGAATCGGCGTATCTTACTAATTTGCATATTTAACCACTTCAATACTGGCCCATTGTGAAATGACGTCCCGGCTTTCAGTGGGGATATCTGAATGATGGGTGCAGCCACAGGCATCATTCAGATATCCATCTCTTCAGCCGGCGATTCCCTGCACCATAAGAACGATCATAGAGGCGGTTCCGCCGCTTGATCGTTCTTATAGGCGGCGGGAGGGGACGCCCCCCCCCCCCTCCCGCCACCATCCGGTGCTTCTCCGGGCTCTCCTTTGCCATCGGAGACCCGGAGAAACGATCCGCCGGAGTCGGATGGAAACCATAGAGTAGACTGGTGACCAGATGGTCACCAGTCATCTCTATGATCGTCGGAGGCCCGGGCGCAATGTTATGACGTCACGCCCCGGGTCCTGGAATGTAAACACAGCCGCAATCGCGGCTGAAAGCATTAGATCTGTGAATTTTTTTTCACGATCTAATGCTTTCCAGCCTGGAGGAGAGATGTGGGGGGAGGGGGAGGTCTTATTGACCCCCCCGCATCTCTCCATAAAGAGTACCTGTCACACACCATTCCTATTACAAGGGATGTTTACATTCCTTGTAAAAGGAATAAAAGTGATCAAAAAAAAATGTCAAAAAAAGTGTAAAAATAAATTAAATTGAGTAAAATAAAAAATAAAATAATAATATTTTTTTTTTAAACGCCCCTGTCCCCGGTAGCTCGCGCTCAGAAGCGAACACACACATAAGTCCCGCCCACATATGTAAACGCTGTTTAAACCACACATGTGAGGTATCGTCGCGTGCGTTAGAGCGCCAGCAGCAATTCTAGACCTCCTCTGTAACTCTATAATTGTAACTTGTAAATAAAAAAAAAAATAAGCGACCCCTTAGGAGATTTTTAAGTACTGACGTTTGGCGCCATTCCATGAGTGTGCGCAATTTTAAAGCGTGACATGTTGGGTATCTATTTACTCGGCGTAACTTCATCTTTCACATTATACAAAAAAATTGGGCTAACTTTACTGTTTTGTTATTTTTTAATTCACAAAACCGTTTTTTCCCCCCAAAAAAGGCGTTTGAAAAATGATTGCGCAAATACCGTGCGAGATAAAAAGTTGCAATAGCCGGCATTTTATTCCCTAGGGTGTCCGCTAAAAAAAAAAAAACATATATAATGTTTGGGGGGTTCTGAGTAATTTTCTAACAAAAAAAATATGATTTATGCATGTAGGACAGAAGTAGCAGAAAAGTGTCAAAATAGGCCCCCCGTTATTGAAGTGGTTAACCATTTTTTTTACCCCCTTCCTGCCCAGACCAATTTTTAGTTTTCAGCGCTGTCGCATTTTGAATGACAATTGCGCGGTCGTGCGACGTGGCTCCCAAACAAAATTGGCGTCCTTTTTTTCCTCACAAGTAGAGCTTTCTTTTGGTGGTATTTGATCACCTCCACGCTTTTTATTTTTTGCGCTATAAACAAAGAAAAGCGACAATTTTGAAAAAAAAACACTATATTTTTTACTTTTTGATTTAATAAATATCATCATTTTCTTTGTATTTACTTTTCTTTTCCCTTTAGTTTAGACCGATACGTATTCTTCTACATATTTTTGGTAAAAAAAAACGCAATACGCGTATTTGATCGGTTTGCGCAAAAGTTCTAGCGAAATAGGAAAAAGAATTATGGATTTTTTTTTCTTTTACTAGTAATGGCGGTGATCTGCGTTTTTTTTTTTTATTGTGACATTGCGGCGGACACATCGGACACTTTTGATACATTTTTGGGACCATTCACATTTACACAGCGATTAGTGCAATAAAAATGCGCTGATTACTGTGTAAATGTGACTGGCAGGGAAGGGGTAAACTCTAGGGGGCACTGAAGGGGTTAAATGTTCCCTAACGTATGTTCTAACTGTAGGGGGGAGGGGACTCACAAGGGGAGGAGATCGATCGGTGTTCCTCTGTACTGGGAATAGGGATGAGCTTCGAGTTCGAGTAGAACTCATGATCGACTCGAACATTGCCTGTTCGCCGAACAACGAACTATTTGGGGTGTTCGCGGCAAGTTTGTGTGAACTATAGAACCCTGTTAAAGTCTATGGGACTCAAACGTTTGAAATCTAAAGTGCTAATTTGAAAGGCTAATATGCAAGTTATTGTAATAAAAAGTGTTTGGGGACCTGGGTCCTGCCCCAGGGGACATGTATCAATGCAAAACAATAAAAGTAAAGTATACATTTAAATTTCGTACCTAGGGGGGTGTATAGTATGCCTGTAAAGTAGCGCTCGTTTCCTGTGCTTAGAACTGTCCCTGCACAAAGTGTCATTTCTGAAGGAAAAAAAGTCATTTAAAATCACTCGCGGCTATAATGAATTGTACAGAGGAAAGTCATTCATAAAAAAAAAATGCGTGGGGGTCCACGGCATTTAAAAAAAAAAATTGAATTTGGGGGGACCCCCCCCCCCCCCACGCATTTCTTTTTATGAATGACTTTTCTCTGTATTGCTGGTATCCGACAATTCATTATAGCCGCGAGTGATTTTAAATGTTTTTTTTTTTCCTTCAGAAATGACATTTTGTGCAGGGACAGTTCTAAGCACAGGAAACAAGCGCTACTTTACAGGCATACTATACACCCTCCTAGGTTTAAAAAAATTTACAAAATTTAAAGGAATATTTTAATTTTACGGTTTCACTTTAAGCATTATTAAAATCACTGCTCCTGAAAAAACGGCCGTTTTTTAAAACTGTTTTTGCATTGATACATGTCCCCTGGGGCAGGACCCGGGTCCCCAAACACTCCCCTGGGGCAGGACCCAGGTCCCCAAACACTCCCCTGGGGCAGGACCCAGGTCCCCAAACACTCCCCTGGGGCAGGACCCAGGTCCCCAAACACTCCCCTGGGGCAGGACCCAGGTCCCCAAACACTCCCCGGGTCCCCAAACACTTTTTAGGACAATAACTTGCATATTAGCCTTAAAATTAGTACTTTATATTTCAAACGTTCGAGTCCCATAGACTTTAACAGGGTTCTAAAGTTCACACAAACTTTTGGTCTGTTCGCAGGTTCTGGTGCGAACCGAACGCGGGGGTGTTCGGCTCATCCCTAACTGGGAACACACATCCGTCTCCTCACCGCTGACAGGACATGGATCTGTATGTTTATACCCCATCATATCACACACAGATCGATGCTTCTGCCGTGATTGCAGGCAATCGCGGGTGCCGGGCCACGCGCACCGGGTCCCGAGGAATGCGCGCGCCCCCTGGCGGCCGAAAAAGACAAGGACGTCATATGACCAGTCCAGTCTGAAGTAGGAAGGCTCCCCACTGACGTCATTTTACTATGGCTCGGTGGGGAAGGGGTTAAAATGGGAACACCACATGCGTCCAGCGTAACTATGCGCCCACGATACGCCGGCGTAGGCAAGTTACGTCGGGCGGCTAAAGGATATTTTTCGACGTATCTAGCTTTGGGAGTCGGCGCATAGATACGACGGCGCACGTTTGTACTTACGACGGCGTATCTCGAGAATCCAGGCCAAAGTGTAGATTTCCTAATACCTGCCCCGGGGCAAATTCCAACTTCCATCTGCTGCCTTCCCTGATCTCTGGGCTGAACCTGAGACTTTGCCTCATGAGCCTCAATTGCAAGGAAACAATTAATAAACTGTGAGCTAGTTGCGGAAGTGGGAATAATAGGAAAAAAAAGTTCACAAATCCATGGAAAAGCAATGGGAGCGTATCTATACATGCATCCACAAAGGCTCGGTAAAATGGATAGAAGGCTTTGTCACATTTAACCCCCGATGACCGTTCATAAATACTCACCATCTCTGCCAAGCCAATACTGGAGATGGGACTCGGAACTGTGCTCACTGCTGGAAATCTGGTGGTGAACACGCCCCATTCATGAAAGGTTCTGGTCTGAGGTTCACAGCTCTATCCAGCCATTCTTCCGGGCGGGCCGTCGAGGAAATAGAGAGCGTGCTCTCTATTTCGGCTCGACGGGCTTCCCAACGGGAAGCTCGCCGAGACCGTACACACGGCCGAGGTCCTCGCTGGAATGTGCATTCCAGCGAGGTTCTCGCTGGTTTTCAGCGAGAACCTCGGCCGTGTGTACGGCGGCTGAGGCGCCGTACACACGGCAGAGAACCTCGACGGGCAGAACACATCGTTCCGCCCGTCGAGGTTCTCTCCCGGTCGTCGAATTCGGCGACCCGCCCGTCGGGAATGGCAACCAGCCATTCTTCCAGGCGGGCCGTCGAGGAAATAGAGAGCGTGCTCTCTATTTCGGCTCGACGGGCTTCCCGACGGGAAGCTCGCCGAGACCGTACACACGACTTGATCATTCCTCAAGTCATTGGCCTTGCACCTGTTAAATACAGCCAGGCTTTGAATTCTTGTTAGCACTAAATGCATTCTTTAAGATGTTAATTAAATTTTATCGGAAAATACAAATTGTAAAAAAAAAAAATCTTATCCCCCCAAAAATACAGTGGGCCAGATTCACAGAGCCATTACGCCTGTCTAACTGGTGTTAGACTGGAGAGATTTCAAATTACGCGCGTTTTCTAGCTAGTCGGAAACCTCAAACCATGAATAGACGGCTGCGGGCTTCAATTCGACTGGATTACGTGTTCGTACGCCTTCGGATCTACGCTGCAATAAAATTGCGGCCACTGGGCGGACTTCCCGTCGTTTTCCGCGTCGGGGTATGCAAATGAGCTTTTGCCGGCGATCCCAGAAATTACGATCTTCAATCGCAATCTCTTACGGCACCTTTAGTCATCTTTTTTTTTTTACGTAACACTATACCAGCTTTTTGCTGCTCTAATATTAGACAGCCCATGTTAAGTATGGCCGTCGTTCCCGCGTCGAATTTCTACGTTTTCCGACGTCTTTTATTATTTTTTACGTAAGTCGTTCCGGGAATTAGGAATGTTCGTAAACGACGCTACTCAAACAACGAATGACGTAACGACGTGATTTCGCGCAATGCGCGGCGGGAAATTTCTGAACGGAGCATGCGCAGTTCGATCGCCGCGGGGACGCGCTTAATTTAAATGCTTCACGCCCCCCAATCGCGTATTTCGATTACGCGGCGAGAAATAGACTACGCCGCCGTATCGTACGGGCAAAAATCTACCAGGATTCGGTGCAGAGCCTGGTAAAATACGGCAGCGTAGAGTATTTCGATTACGCAGCGCAATATTAAGTGTATCTGAATCTGGCCCATTGTGTTTTTAGGATTAGGATGATTTAAGTCCTTCCATGAAATCACTATTCTTATTAATAATATCATTTGAGCTGAACCATGAATTGAAATGAGAATTTCACACATGAAGCCCCCCAAGGAAGCCAGAATATAACTTCACATGCCATCAAGCATACAAAATAGTATTATTTAGGCTGAAATTAGCATTTATATTTAACCACTTGCTTACTGGGCACATATACCCCCTTCCTGCCCAGGCGAAATTTCAGCTTTCAGCACTGTCACGCTTTGAATGACAATTGCGCGGTCGTGCGACGCGGCTCCCAAACAAAATTGACGTCCTTTTTTCCCCACAAGTAGAGCTTTCTTTTGGTGGTGTTTGATCACCTCTGCGATTTTTTATTTTTTGCGATATAAACAAAAATAGATTTTAACGATTAATTTTATGTCATGCGGTAAACAACAATGAATTTAATGTTTCTTTTATTTAACTTCACTATTTGGAATTTTTGAAAATGGACTGTAACTATTAATCTGTATTTTAATTCTCTTGCTGACTTTTCTGTTATTCTTGTATTTATCTGAATAAAAACTTTTACAAAAAAAAAAAAGAGCGACAATTTCGAAAAAAACACAATTTTTTACTTTTTGCTATAATAAATATCCAATTAAAAAAATATATATTTATTTTTCTCAGTTTAGTCCGATACGTATTTTTCTACATGTAGCTCCCATGTACTTCCAAGTACGGGTGCTGGTGAAATTTAATGGGATGATCAGAGTGTAAGTGACTCTAATCTCAATTCTAATTCTTGTAAGGCTCTCTGTTTCAGCTTGGCTGTACTGTGGGCTCATCCTGCTGTGCCTGGGGTGTTGTTCCACCCCAGGACGACAGGTGGCAGCAGTGGAAGCTGAGGTTCGGGTGTTCTCTCCAAGCAGCCAATCGGGAGGCCTGGGCATGCTGGGAGAGGGTACTTATGGGACAGACGCCATGGTTTAGGGCAGTGTTTTTCAACTCCAGTCCTCAAGGCACACCAACAGGTCATGTTTTCAGGCTTTCCATTATTTTGCACAGGTGATTTGATCAGTTTCACTGCCTTAGTAATCACCACAGCCATTTCATCTGAGGGAAATCCTGAAAACTTGACCTGTTGGTGTGCCTTGAGGACTGGAGTTGAAAAACACTGGTTTAGGGGGTCTTCTTCCTGGAGTGTGGCACTCACCTTTAGGATGAACACATCACCGCGCCCCGAGCGTTATGGCCTACCTGGCCGGGGTGTTCCTGGTTACTGGGCCTGTTTTGGCTTGGGGCATCCAAGCAGGATGGGGGCTCAGTGATCGACTGAGTTCCCACATTGAGGATTCCAAGCAAGTTTAGCTGTTCGGTGGGGAGTCCAGTTGAGGAGCGCCATTGAGAGGCTGGCGGTCCAATAGTACTGAGACGAACCATCGGGGATCAAGGTGCCGGACATTGGGGGATTGATTCCTCACACCTGTGCGATGTTGAAGGAAGGTTCAGGCAAACGCTCTACTCAGAAGGAGTTCCTCCATTCCAATACTCAGGGAAGGTTGTGGCAGAGGCGCTTTCCTGACGGCCACCTAGAAGAGTCTGTGGCAGAGACATCCTTCTTAAGTTCCGAGTGATACTCTGGCTGCCAGGTCTGTGAGAGGGACCTGTCCAGGTACGCTTTACCCACTCAGGCTGGAGTGGTGAAAGAAAACTAATTGTTGTCGCAGACAGGACCATTTCAATATCCAAGGCCTGAATCTGCTGTTCTCCTTCCAACCTTCACCTATCCATTTCCATCACCTGTTACTTGTTTTTTCCCGGCTGGGTGATAAAGAGCACATATAAAGAGACTTCCTGTTTGCAGACATTCCTATACTGCTATTGCATACATCATTCACCCTAGACACTTCACCAGCAGGGAAGGGGTTAACACTAGGGGGCGAGGAAGGGGTTAAATGTGTGCCCTGCTAGGTGATTCTTACTGTGGGGGAGGGGACTGACTGGGGGAGGTGACCGATGGTTATCCCTATATACAAGGGACACACCATCAGTCTCCTCTCCCTGACAGGACGTAGATGTCTGTCCTCCGGGTGCCTGGAGGACATTGCGGCCGCCAGGCACGCACACCGGCACCTGAGTGAGTATATAGACAGCCTCCCGGCAGTTTAGAGCCACCTTGTGTCCGTAAAAACTCGTTGGGCGTGTGGGAAGTGGTTAAAGTCTGCCCCTTTTTGTATTAGCATAAATCATTTGTTTTGTAATTTTTCCTTTTTTTTTTTTATTACAGATAGTAGAAACTGCATCGAATGTCCCGATGAAGAGTGGCCAAACGAGAGGAAAGTGAAATGCGTTTCCAAAACATATGAATTTCTGTCCTATGAAAATGATGTGATGGTTTTCCTTTTTTCGTCAGCCTCTTTAGTTTTTGCAATGATAACGTTATTTGTATTAGGAAACTTTATTTATCACCGGGACACTCCAGTTGTGAAGGCCAATAACCGGACGGTGAGCTTCATCCTCCTGACCGCCATCTTGCTGAGCTTCCTCTGCGTCTTCTTCTTCCTCGGACGTCCTGTGGATATAACCTGCATGCTGAGACAAATGTTATTCGGTATCTTCTTCTCCATCGCTGTCTCTTCTGTTCTGGCCAAGACCACCATTGTCTGCATTGCCTTCAAAGCCACCAAACCCGGCAGTTTCTGGAAAAAAGTGGTCAAAGTCAAAGTAACTAACTCTATGGTTCTGATCTGCTCCTCTGTCCAAGTCCTGATCTGTGTTATTTGGCTGTCAGTGTCTCCTCCCTACCAAGAGTATGACATGGACTCCTACCCTGGGAAGATCCTCATTCAGTGTAATGAAGGGTCAGTTATCGGCTTCTACTCTATGTTGGGTTATATGGGGTTTCTGGCAGCTGTGAGTTTTCTTCTGGCTTTCATGGTGAGGACATTACCGGACAGTTTTAATGAGGCCAAGTACATCACCTTCAGCATGCTGGTGTTCTGCAGTGTCTGGATTGCCATGATCCCGGCCTATCTGAGCACCAGAGGGAAATACATGGTGGCTGTGGAGGTATTCGCCATACTGACTTCCAGTGCTGGAATATTAGGATGTATATTTTTCCCAAAATGTTATATTATCATTTTGAAACCTGAGTTGAATGCCAGGAAAAAAAAACAAATGCTGAAAAGAAATCTGTAAAACTGAACACGACCTTCACCAAAGTCCTGCACTGTAACAGGAAAGCTCTTCAGGAAATGTAAATTGCATCATGTATTTAATAATAGAGTTTTTAGTTATTAAAATGTTATTCATGCTAATTATGTTGTAGATCAGGGGTGTCAAACTCAATTTCATCGTGGGCCGCATCAGCATTATGGTTGCCCTCAAAAGGGCCGGTTGTATCTGTAAGATTAGATGTCCAGCGCATTCCCTCCCCTTACATTAGATGTAAAGAGCCACCCCACCATCAGAAGTTGAGTCCCCCACTCTCCCTTACATCACAGTGCATCCCCTTTCCTCATGCTGCTGCTGGGAAGAAGCTGGATGCATTGCTTAAAAGTATAAAGTAAGGGTTTGGAGGAAGACTGTAGAGGTGCGAGGGCCACATGAAATGGCCTGGAGGGCCGCATTCGGCCCGCGGGCCTTGTGTTTGCCACCTCTGTTGTAGATACATTAAACATGGATCTTACATCATTGCTTCTTTGTGTACTGCAATTTTCTGTCCATTTAAAAAAAAGTACCGTATTTTCCGGCGTATAAGACGACATTTTACACCGGAATTAAGCCTCATACACACGATCAGTCCATCCGATGAGAACGGTCTGCAGGACCGTTGTCATCCGGTTAACTGATGGTCTGATGTGCCTACACACCATCGGTTAAAAAAAAACAGATCGTATCAGAACGCGGTGACGTAAAACACAACGACGTGCTAAAAAAATGAAGGTTAATGCTTCCAAGCATGCGTCGACTTGATTCTGAGCATGCGTGGGTTTTTAACCGATGGTCGTGCCTACTAACGATCGGTTTTGCGGTTTTACGAGTCCATAGGTTAATTTTAAAGCAAGTTGGCTTTTTTTTAACCTAAGGTTAAATAACCTATGGGGCCTACACACGATCGGTTTTGACTGATGAAAACGGTCCATCAGACCACCGTCCTCTGGCTAACCTATCATGTGTACGAGGCCTAACACAGCGAAAAACTCTGGGTCGTCTTATACGCCAGGTGATGCAGCTGCTCTATCGATATCAGCCTGCTGGGTGCTCTGTAAGGCTGTATGTAGTCTGTATATGCGCCGCTCTGCCAATCCTAATGCACTGTGTTGATGATGACAGTGCATTCTAAGCCTGCTCGGATTGGAGTAACAACCTCTGCCAATCCGAGCAGGCTACATTATTTAGCCTGCTCGGATTGGCAGAGGTTGTTACTCCAATCCGAGCAGGCTTAGCATTCACTGTCATTAACACAGTGCATCGGGATTGGCTGAGCGGCGCATATACAGACTACATACAGCCTTACAAAGCACCCGGGGGCGGCGGCCTCTTCGTTTAATTTAAAAGGCATTACTACCGCACAAGGGAGTCGTCAAGTAAGGTGAGTAGAACACAAAACCACAGATTTCAGCAGACTATTAGGGGGTCGTCTTAGGCCGCGTACACACGATGAGACATGTCCGCTCAAACATGTCCGACGGACCGTTTCCAGCGGACATGTCTCATCGGATTTTGCGTGTACACACCATCGGACGAAAATCCCCTCGGGCTGAGGACGCTGTGACGTGGCGGTGACGTTGACGCCGCCACGTCACCACTCCTGGAAGTAAAATACTTCCACGCATGCGTCGAATCTATTCGACGCATGCGTGGAGATTTCTGCCCGCTGGTGAGTGTACTAACCAGCGGACATATCCGACGGACATGTCTCCGGCGGACAAATTTCAAAGCATGCTTTGAAATTTGTCCGCTGGGAAAACATGTCCGCTAGCCCGTACACACGATCGGATATGTCTGCTGAAACGGTCCGTCGGACCAGTTTCAGCAGATATATTCGATCGTGTGTACGCGGCCTTATATGCCGAGTCGTCTTATAAGCTGGCAAATACGGTATATAAAATATTTAATCAGACATTAAAGGCAGTAGACCATATAAAAAAATCTGTGTAATTGGAGGCACCACAATGCCCTCCTCTTTGCCCTCACGGTATGAAGACATTCACTTTGCTAGTACTCAGCAGTCAATTATACCCCACCCCCCCCCCACATTTCACAATTCACTTGCTTTGTAGGATATGGGTGTGTGTGCATTAGTTCTTAGACATACGCATTTGTTTTCGTCTGAATTTTGGGGTATTTTCGTTATCGCTTTAACAAACAAAAACGAACGTGCAGAATCCGAAATCCGATCTGACATAGAAAAATGCTTAATTTTTGGTTTCGTTGCTACAACAGTTGAATATAGATAGGTAATTTGACATGACGCTGACAAAAGCAATCTGTGTCTATTGAACCTGCGGTCAAATGTGCCTAACCTAACTCTATTAGTCCAAAATGATTCTACATAGAGAGAAAAGATTTGACACAGAGAGAAAAGATTTGACATTATAGAGAAAAGATTCGACATTATAGAGAGAAAAGATTCAACATTATAGAGAGAAAAGATTTGACATTATAGAGAGAAAAGATTCAACATTATAGAGAGAAAAGATTTGACATTATAGAGAGAAAAGATTTGACATTATAGAGAGAAAAGATTCAACATTTTAGAGAGAAAAGATTCGACATTATAGAGAGAAAAGATTCGACATTATAGAGAGAAAAGATTCAACATCATAGAGAGAAAAGTTTCAACATTATAGAGAGAAAAGATTCAACATCATAGAGAGAAAAGATTTGACACAGAGAGAAAAGATTTGACATTATATAAAAAAGATTCGACATTATAGAGAGAAAAGATTCAACATTATAGAGAGAAAAGATTCAACATTATAGAGAGAAAAGATTCAACATTATAGAGAGAAAAGATTCAACATTATAGAGAGAAAAGATTCGACATTATAGAGAGGAAAGATTTGACATTATAGAGAGAAAAGATTTGACATTATAGAGAGAAAAGATTCAACATTATAGAGAGAAAAGATTCAACATTATAGAGAGGAAAGATTCGACATTATAGAGAGAAAGGATTCAACATCATAGAGAGAAAAGATTCAACATTATAGAGAGAAAAGATTCAACATCATAGAGAGAAAAGATTTGACACAGAGAGAAAAGATTCGACATTATATAGAAAAGATTCGACATTATAGAGAGAAAAGATTCAACATTATAGAGAGAAAAGATTCAACATTATAGAGAGAAAAGATTTGACATTATAGAGAGAAAAGATTTGACATTATAGAGAGAAAAGATTCAACATTATAGAGAGAAAAGATTCAACATTATAGAGAGGAAAGATTCGACATTATAGAGAGAAAGGATTCAACATCATAGAGAGAAAAGATTCAACATTATAGAGAGAAAAGATTCAACATCATAGAGAGAAAAGATTTGACACAGAGAGAAAAGATTCGACATTATATAGAAAAGATTCGACATTATAGAGAGAAAAGATTCAACATTATAGAGAGAAAAGATTTGACATTATAGAGAGAAAAGATTCAACATTATAGAGAGAAAAGATTCAACATTATAGAGAGAAAAGATTCGACATTATAGAGAGAAAAAAATGTGACAGTATAGAGAGAAAAGATTCAACATTATAGAGAGAAAAGATTTGACATTATAGAGAGAAAAGATTTGACATTATAGAGAGAAAAGATTTGACATTATAGAGACAGTGTTGGGTAGACCATTCGACATGAACAACGATTATTTGACGAAGCAACAAAAAACATACAAACGTTGAATCTGTCAATGAAGGCTTATGGTGTCTGTCGAAAGTTCTAAGAAGATTCCATGAAGCAGCTAAACTGTACGACGACACAATCGTACATTTCCGGTCAAATGCTCGGCCCATAGGCTATAGAAAAATTCTGATGTTAGTTGATTAGTAATAATAATTTATAAATATAATTATTACTAGTGTCATACAACATTAGAATTGTACTATAGCTTGTAGGCGGAACACTTGAAATGTACGATCGCGGCGTCAAATTTTTTAGCTGTTCTGTTCAGTCTTCTTAGAAAATTCGACAGACACCATGAGCCTTCAATGACAGATTCAACCTTAATTAATTCAGCTAACGCCCCCCCCCTCCTGAGCTGTAACAGGCCGCATGCCCTCAACATGGGGGGGGTTGGGTGCTCTGTCCCCATGTTGATAAGGACAGGGCCTCTTTCCGAAAACCCTGGTCGTTGGTTGTTGGGGTCTGAGGGTAGGGGGCTTATCGAAATCTGGAAGCCCCCTTTAATAAGGGGGCCTCCGGATTCCGGCCCCCCACCCTAGGTGAATGAGTATGGGGTACATTGTACCCCTACCCATTCACCTGGAGGAAAAGTGTCAATAAAATAAACACACAACACAGGTTTTTAAAATAATTTATTAGTAAGCTCCGGGGGGTCTTCTCTGCTCTCCGGGGGTCTTCTCCACTCTCCGGTGTCGTCTCGGCGCTCCCCGGTTTTTCTCCTGCTTGCTCTCCGGTGCCTTCTTCGGGGGTGGCCGCCGCTATCTTCTTTGAAGCTTTTTTTTACTAGCGGTGGCCCGCCTTCTGCCTTCTTTTCTTCCGATGTTGACTCAACGCTCCCTCCCGCTGTAATGCCGGGTGTGCGGTGCACAATGATTTATATAGGCCTCTTCTGACGTCACAGTCCCAGCATGCTCCAAGACCTACTGAGCATGCTGGGACTGTGACGTCATAAGAGGCATATATAAATAGCTGCGCACCGCACACCTGGCATTACAGCGGGAGGGAGCGTTGAGTCAACATCGGAAGAAAAGAAGAAGGCAGAAGGCAGCAAAGAAGACCCAGCTGGCCACAGATAGTAAAAGAGCTTCAAAGAAGATAGCGGCGGCCAGAACCGGAGAAGGCACCGGAGAGCAAGCGGGAGAAGAATCGGGGAGCCCCGAGATGACACCAGAGAGCGCAGAAGACGAAAGAAGACCCCCAAAGTCAGAAGAAGACCCCCGAGCTGACTAATAATTTATTTTAAAAACCTGTGTTGTGTGTTTGTTTTATTGAAACTTTTCCTCCAGGTGAATGGGTAGTACCCCATACTCATTCCTTTCCTTTATTTATTTATCCTTTATTTTTGTTTATAGCGCAAAAAAAAAAATGCAGAGGCGATCAAATACCACCAAAAGAAAGCTCTATCTGTGGGGGAAAAAAGGATGCCAATTTTGTTTGGGAGCCACGTTGCACGACCGTGCAATTGTCAGTTAAAGCGACGCAGCGCCAAATCGCGAAAAGTGGCCTGGTCTTTGGCCAGCCAAATGGTCAGGGCTGAAGTGGGGGATCAGACATCCTGCATTATAACAAGTTGCCCTGTTGTTGAATCCTGCCGATATTGCTTATGTTGGTTACGTATGCTTATGACCTATCTGGCCAGATTCAGGTAGAGTTAGGCTGGAATATCAGTGATACTCCAGCCTAACTCTCACTTTGAGCCGGCGTTTCTGTTTTCTGTAAGCAGAAAACAAGAAACGCCGGGTTGGAGTTCCTATACGAGCGGTGTAATTGTATTTCGCCGTCGTATCGGAACTGCAATTTTAAAAATGGCGCTCGGGGCGTTCCCGCTGATTAACGCCGAGAATATGTTAATCAGCGAGAATCGCCAATTCACGATCGTATTCGGGCCCGACGCAGTGACTTTCCGATGTTTCCGTAAGCGATACGCGGCGTAAAGAAAAACCAGCCCCCTAGTGGAGTATCCTATGTTAAGTATGGCCGTCGTCATCGCATCGAATTTAAAAATTTTCGCGTCGTTTTTGTAAAACGTCCGTGAATGGGGATTGATGTTCACTGACAGAATTTGGAGCATGCGCACTGACAGTAGACGCATGCGCAGTACGTTCGGCGCGGGATCGCGCCTAGTTTAAATAATACACGCCCCCTACCCGCCCAATTTGAATTCCGCCGGCTCATTTTCGCTACGCCGCCGCAACTTGTGAATAACAGTACTTGCTCCTAAAGTTTCGGCGGAGTAACGTAAATGAGAAACGTTACTCCAAAATAAAGATCCGCTCACCTACCTGAATCTGGCCCATCATGTGTATCTTTATAAAACAAATAAGTGTGCAACCTACAAGATATCACAGTGCTAAATATTCAACAAGGAAAAAAGTCCACACATAAAAACTATCATAGAAAAAATCCCAGTACAAAAAAATTCCATAAAGTGCTCTTTAACCACTTAAGACCCGGACCAAAATGCAGGTAAAGGACCTTGCCCCTTTTTGTGATTCGGCACTGCGTAGTTTTAACTGACAATTGCGCGGTCGTGCGACGTGGCTCCCAAACAAAAATCGGCGTCCTTTTTTTCCCACAAATAGAGCTTTCTTTTGGTGGTATTTGATCACCTCTGCGGTTTTTATTTTTTGCGCTATAAACAAAAATAGAGCGACAATTTTGAAAAAAAAATCGATATTTTTTTACTTTTTGCTATAATAAATATCTCAAAAAAATATATATATGAAAAACGTTTTTTTCCCTCAGTTTAGGCCGATACGTATTCTTCTACATCTTTTTGGTAAAACGAATCGCAATAAGCGTTTATCGATTGGTTTGCGCAAAAATTTATAGCGTTTACAAAATAGGGGATAGTTTTATGGCATTTTTTATTAATAATTTCTTTTTTTACTGCTAAACTACTTTACTACTACTAGTTTTTTTTTCGTGACTGCGACATTATAGCGGACGCATCGGACACTTTTGACACATTTTTGGAACCATTGTAATTTTCACAGCGAAAAAGTGCTATAAAAATGCATTGATTACTGTGACTAATGACAAATGCAGTTTGGGAGTTAACCACTAGGGGGCGCTGATGGGGTTAAGTGTGACCTCATATGTGTTTCTAACTGTAGGGGGCGGGGCTGGACGTGTAACATCAGTGATAGTCATTCCCTATATCAGGGAACAGACGATCAATGACACTGCCACTGTGAAGAACGGGGAAGGTTTGTTTACACTCACCTCTCCCCGTTCTTTAGCTCTTGTGACCGATCGCGGGACACAAGGGGCGATCGACTCAGCGGGTTCCGTGGGGGGCGGTCACGGAGCTGGCTGGGCTTTTAAAGGAGACGTACAGGTACGTGCTTGTGCCCAGCCATACCCTTCTGCCGACGTATATTGGCGTTAGCTGGCTTAAATCAAAACGAGCGGGTTAGATCCCTATAATCCGGGATCCAGCCTTTCTGGTAAGAGGCACATACATTTTTTTCATGTGGGAGAGAGAACACTGATATTTTTTAAATTCACTTAACCACTTCAGCCCCAGACCATTTGACTGGCCGAAGACCAGAGCACTTTTTTGCGATTCGGCACTGCGTCGCTTTAACTGACAATTGCGCGGTCGTGCGACGTGGCTCCCAAACAAAATTGACGTCCTTTTTTTCCCCACAAATAGAGCTTTCTTTTTGTGGTAATTGATTTTTTTTTTGCGCTGTAAACAAAAATAGTGCGAACATTTAGAAAAAAAAAAACAATGGGCCGGATTCAGATACATTTTCGTATCTTTCCGCGGCGTAGCGCAGCTCATTTACACTACGCCGCCGTAACTGAGAGCGGCAGGTCCCGTATTCAGAAAGAACTTGCGCTCTAAGTTACGGCGGCGTAGTGTAAATGGGCCGGCGTAACCGCGCGTAATTCAAAATAGGCAGGTAGGGGGTGTGATCCATGTAAACTAATTGTGACCTTACGTAATCGACGCTCTTTACGAACGGCTCATGCGCCGCTTGTGGATGTATCCCAGTGCGCATGCTCGAAATCAAGTCACAAATACTCAATGCTTTCGACGCGAACGTAACTTACGCACAGCCCTATTCGCGAACGACTTACGCAAACGAAAATTCGACGCTATCCCGACGTCCATACTTAACATTGGCTACGCCTCCTATAGCAGGGGTAACTTTACGCCGGAAAAAGCCTTACGCAAGCGACGCAAAAAGATACGCCGGGCGCAACTCCGTTTCTGAATCGGCGTATCTACCTAATTTGCATATTAAATATGCAACTTAGATACGACGGCGCAAGAGACTTACGCCGCTCGTATCTTAGCAAAATTCCGGCGTATCTTGTTTTCTGAATACAGAAAAAAGATACGCCGGCGCACCCGAGAACTTACGCGGCGTATCCACAGATACGCCGACGTAAGTTCTTTCTGAATCCGGCCCAATATTTGTTACTTTTTGCTATAATTAAAATCCACAAAAAACATATAAAAAAAATGTCCTCAGTTTAGGCCAGGGGTGTCCAAACTTTTTTCAAAGAGGGCCAGATTTGATGAAGTGAACATGCGTAAGGGCCGAACATTTTGCCTGACATTCTTTGAACCAATAAAATTAAAAGCCCGAGCACTAATACACTGCCCAACAAGAATTGTCTTGCCTGTGTAGCTGTGTGTGGTGAAGAGATGAGCTTGGGCGTATTATTTGGATATACCGTATTTCTCAGCGTATAACACGCACCTTCACGTTAGGAGGGAAGTTTCAGGAAAATAATGTAAATAGAGAACTGTGAAGCAAAATAAGGGTCATTGCCCATGAATGCAGCCCAATCAGTGCCCATCTGCAGCCTCGCCATTGCCATGAATGCAGCCTCTCCATTGCCAATCTGCAGCCTCAGAGGGGAGGGGGGCGGACGAGGGCCAACAGATTACATACAGGAGAATCTCCTGTTTACACAGCAGCCTCTTTAATACAATGTCCCGCCTTTTATGATAGACAGAGGAGTCATCCAATGGCAGCCAAGGAGACGAGACTTCCTATTACAGATGCCGCAGAGTAAACAGGAGATTCTTCTGTACAGGCATACCCCACTTTTATGTACACAATGGGATTTATTTACTAAAGCTGGAAAGCGCAAAATCAGGCTCACTTCTGCATAGAAACCAATGAGCGTCTAACCCCAGCTTGTTCAATTAAACCTGATAATAAAACCTGGAAGCTCATTGGTTTTTATGCAGAAGTGAGCCTGATTTTGGGCTTTCCAGCTTTAGTAAATAAACCCCATTGTGTACTTAAAAGTGGGGTATGCCTGTATGTAATTTGACAGCACTAGTCCCCCCCCCCCCTCCCTGTCCCCTCCGAGGCAGTGCCGAAAAAATACAGTATATATCCAAATTACCAGGAGGGCCACATTAAACTGGAATGGGGGCCACAATTGGCCCCCGGGCCAGACTTTGGACATGCCTGGTTTAGGCCGATACGTATTCTTCTACATATTTTTGGTAAAAAAAAAATCGCAATAAGCGTTAATTGATTGGTTTGCGCAAAATTTATAGCGTTTACAAAATAGGGGATAGTTTTATGGCATTTTATTTTTTTACTAGTAATGGCGGCGAACAGTGATTTTTATCGTGACTGCGACATTATGGCGGACACGACAGACACTTTTGGCGCTATTTTGCGACCATTGTCATTTATACAGCGATCAGTGCTATAAACATGCACTGATTACTGTGTAAATGTGACTGGCAGTGAAGGGGTTAACCAGGAGGGGGCGCGGAAGGGGTTAAGTGTGTCCTAGGTATGTGTTCTGTGTGGGGGATGGGCTACATGTGACACAACACTGGTCACTGCTCCCGATTACAGGGAGCTGTGATCAGTGTCTTGTTACTAGGCAGCATGGGGAAATGCTTGTTTACATTAGCATCTCTCCGTTCTTCATCTCCGTGAGATGATGGGGTACAATTCCTCCCACTGACACCAATAATGGGGTGCAATTCCTCCCACTGACACCAATAATGGGGTACAATTCCCCCCCCACTGACACCAATGATGGGGTACAATTCCTCCCACTGACACCAATGACGGGGTACAATTCCTCCCACTGACACCAATAATGGGGTACAATTCCCCCCCCACTGACACCAATGATGGGGTACAATTCCTCCCACTGACACCAATAATGGGGTACAATTCCTCAGACTGACACCAATAATGGGGTAGAATTCCCCCCACTGACACCAATAATGGGGTACAATTCCTCCCACTGACACCAATGATGGGGTACAATTCCTCCCACTGACACCAATGATGGGGTACAATTCCCCCCCACTGACACCAATGATGGGGTACAATTCCCCCCACTGACACCAATGATGGGGTGCAATTCCTCCCACTGATACTAATGATGGGGTACAATTTCTCCCACTGACACCAATGATGGGGTACAATTCCTCCCACTGACACCAATGATGGGGTACAATTCCCCCCCACTGACACCAATGATGGGGTACAATTCCCCCCACTGACACCAATGATGGGGTGCAATTCCTCCCACTGATACTAATGATGGGGTACAATTTCTCCCACTGACACCAATGATGGGGTACAATTCCTTCCACTGACACCAATGATGGGGTACAATTCCCCCCCACTGACACCAATGATGGGGTACAATTCCTCCCACTGACACCAATGATGGGGTACAATTCCTCCCACTGACACCAATGATGGGGTGCAATTTCTCCCACTGACACCAATGATGGGGTACAATTCTTCCCACTGACACCAATGATGGGGTACAATTTCTCCCACTGACACCAATGATGGGGTACAATTCCTTCCACTGACACCAATGATGGGGTACAATTTCTCCCACTGACACCAATGATGGGGTACAATTCCTCCCGCTGAAACCAATGATGGGGTACAATTCCCCCCCACTGACACCAATGATGGGGTACAATTCCTCCCGCTGACACCAATGATGGGGTACAATTCCCCCCACTGACACCAATGATGGGGTACAATTCCTCCCACTGACACCAATGATGGGGTACAATTCCTCCCACTGACACCAATGATGGGGTACAATTCCTCCCACTGATACTAATGAGCTCACTACTTTGTTTCCTGCACCACACCCCTAGACAACGAACGAGTCATGTAACGTGCCGGACCCAACCAATCAACCAGCGGCTCCATCGGGGGTAGCGCTACACATACATATTGACCTAAACTGATGAAGAAATTTGATTTTTTACATTTTTTGTATTATATATATTTGATAGCAGAAAGTAAAACATATATATATATATATATATATATATATATATATATTTTTTTTAATTGTTGGTTTTTGTTTATAATGCAAAAAAAAAAAGAAAAAACAGCGGTGATCAAATACCACCAAAAGAAAGCTCTATTTCTAAAAAGGACGCCAATTTTATTTGGGAACCACGTCGCACGACCGCGCAATTGTCAGTTAACCGCTTGCCGACTGCCGCACGACCATTTACGTCGACAGAAAGGCACGGACTGGCAGATTGACGTGCAGGTACGTCCCTTTGAATCTGCCGCCCGCCGCGTGCCTCGCGAATGCGGCCGCAGGTCCCGGGAACTCGATGTTCCCGGGAGTCCCGTGATTGCGGTCGGAAAGAGCAGAACAAGGGGATGCCTTTGTAAACAAGGTATTACCCTATTCTGCACAGTGACATGTCACTGATGACCATTCCCAGGAACGGTCATCAGTGACGTGTCACGTGTAGCCACGCCCCTTAACAGTAAGAATCACTTCCTAGGGAACACTTAACCCCTGCAGCGCCACCTAGTGTTTAACCCAGGGATCCTCAAACTATGGCCCTCCAGCTGTTGTAGAACTACACATCCCATGAGGCATTGTAACACACTGACATTCACAGACATGACTAGGCATGATGGGATTGTAGTTCCTGAACAACTGGAGGGCCATAGTTTGAAGACCCATGGTTTAACCCCTTCACTGCCATTGTCATTTTACAGTAATCAGTGCATTTTTATAGCTCTGATCGTTGTAAAAAACGACAATGGTCCCAAAATGGTGTCAAAATTGTCCGATGTGTAAAAATATAAATCGCTGTTCGCCAAAAATGCCATAAAACTAACCCTTTATTTTGTAGGCGCTATAACTTTTTGCGCAAACCAATCAATAAACGCTTATTGCAATTATTTTTTTTACCAAAAATATGTAGAAGCAGGGGCGGATCCAGAGTCTAATCTCGGGAGGGGCACTGCCAAAATTTCTGCAGGCAATTTGTAGGGGCAATGGTTGGTGTTGGCGCTTCAATCATCACGGCACCGTGGTTAATATGGTGTCAGGATGATTGAAGCACATAATTTCAATTATTACTGTGTGGGAGCAGCCAGGTGGAGGGGGGACAGGGGGGGTTGCAGCCAGGTGGAGGGGAGGAAAATGGGGGTTGCAGCCAGGTGAAGGGGAGGACAGGGGGGTTGCAGCCAGGTGAAGGGGGGGACAGGGGACTTGCAGCCAGGTGGAAGGGAGGACAGGGGGGTTGCAGCCAGGTGAAGGGGAGGACAGGGGACTTGCAGCCAGGTGGAAGGGAGGACAGGGGGGTTGCAGCCAGGTGAAGGGGAGGACAGGGGACTTGCAGCCAGGTGGAAGGGAGGACAGGGGGGTTGCAGCCAGGTGAAGGGGAGGACAGGGGACTTGCAGCCAGGTGGAAGGGAGGACAGGGGGGTTGCAGCCAGGTGAAGGGGAGGACAGGGGACTTGCAGCCAGGTGGAAGGGAGGACAGGGGGGTTGCAGCCAGGTGAAGGGGAGGACAGGGGTTGCAGCCAGGTGGAAGGGAGGACAGGGGGGTTGCAGCCAGGTGAAGGGGAGGACAGGGGACTTGCAGCCAGGTGGAAGGGAGGACAGGGGGGTTGCAGCCAGGTGAAGGGGAGGACAGGGGACTTGCAGCCAGGTGGAAGGGAGGACAGGGGGGTTGCAGCCAGGTGAAGGGGAGGACAGGGGACTTGCAGCCAGGTGGAAGGGAGGACAGGGGGGTTGCAGCCAGGTGAAGGGGAGGACAGGGGACTTGCAGCCAGGTGGAAGGGAGGACAGGGGGGTTGCAGCCAGGTGAAGGGGAGGACAGGGGTTGCAGCCAGGTGAAGGGGAGGACAGGGGGGTTGCAGCCAGGTGAAGGGGAGGACAGGGGTTGCAGCCAGGTGAAGGGGAGGACAGGGGTTGCAGCCAGGTGAAGGGGAGGACAGGGGTTGCAGCCAGGTGAAGGGGGGGACAGGGGGGTTGCAGCCAGGTGAAGGGGAGGACAGGGGTTGCAGCCAGGTGAAGGGGAGGACAGGGGGGTTGCAGCCAGGTGAAGGGGAGGACAGGGGTTGCAGCCAGGTGAAGGGGAGGACAGGGGTTGCAGCCAGGTGAAGGGGAGGACAGGGGTTGCAGCCAGGTGAAGGGGGGGACAGGGGGGTTGCAGCCAGGTGAAGGGGAGGACAGGGGGGTTGCAGCCAGGTGGAAGGGAGGACCGGGGGGTTGCAGCCAGGTGAAGGGGAGGACAGGGGTTGCAGCCAGGTGAAGGGGAGGACAGGGGTTGCAGCCAGGTGAAGGGGGACAGGGGGGTTGCAGCCAGGTGAATGGGAGGACAGGGGGGTTGCAGCCATGCGAAGGGGAGGACATGGTGGTTGCAGCCAGGTTAAGGGGAGGACAAGGAGGTTGCAGCTAGGTAAAGGGGAGGAGAGGGGGGTTGCAGCCAGGTGAATGGGAGGATAGGGGGGTTGCAGCCAGGCGAAGGGGAGGACAGGGTGGTTGCAGCCAGGTGGTGGAGAGGATAGGGGGGTTGCAGCCAGGTGGTGGAGAGGACAGGGGGGTTGGAGCCAGGTGAAGGGGAGGATAGGGGGGTTGCAGCCAGGTGGAAGGGAGGACAGGGGGGTTGCAGCCAGGTGAAGGGGAGGACAGGGGTTGCAGCCAGGTGAAGGGGAGGACAGGGGGGTTGCAGCCAGGTGAAGGGGAGGACAGGGGTTGCAGCCAGGTGAAGGGGAGGACAGTGGGTTTCAGCCAGGTGGAAGGGAGGACAGTGGGTTGCAGCCAGGTGGAAGGGAGGACAGTGAGTTGCAGCCAGGTGAAAAGGGAGGACAGAGGGGTTACAGCCAGGTGGAAGGGAGGACAGGGGGGTTGCAGCCAGGTGAAGGGGAGGACGGGGGGGTTGCAGCCAGGTGGTGGGAGGACAGGGGGGTTGCAGCCAGGTGGAAGGGAGGACAGGGGTGTTGCAGCCAGGTGGAAGGGAGGACAGGGGTGTTGCAGCCAGGTGGAAGGGAGGACAGGGGGGTTGGAGCCAGGTGAAGGGGAGGACAGGGGGGTTGCAGCCAGGTGGAAGGGAGGACAGGGGGGTTGGAGCCAGGTGAAGGGGAGGACAGGGGTTGCAGCCAGGTGAAGGGGAGAAAAAGGATCTGGAGCTGAACTGGTTAATAATAATAATAATATCAGTTGTGAACAATGCCATGTACAAATCACTCAGGGATGTCTCATGCCGCCTGTATAATCACACATTGTATGAGCAGCTGGCACACTGCGCTCCCCCTCCCCTCCCCCTCCCTCTATCCCCCCGGGGATCATTCAGTACACAGTGGTTGTTGTATCCATACACAGAGGACGGTGTCACCTGGATACATAATTACAGAGGTGTCACCTTCATAGAAAGACAGAACACAGCTCCTCCCCCTCCCTGCCGGGACTCTCCTGGGGCCCCGCCCACATAACTGATCATTATTGATTACAATGAATGGCAATGGGATTGTTTTTATAGCAGAATACAAGGATTTTATTATAACTTTATCTGTACTTTCCCGGGGGGACACTGACACTGAACAGACTCCCAGCGCAGCGAGGAGCACATGAGAGACCAATGAACATTAAAGCGGAGCTCCACTTTAAAGTGGAACTTTTCGCTCATTGGACTCCTCCCCCTTTGACGAGTATCCTTTCCCACTTTCAGGAGTCTCTGGCCGTGATGTGGCAGTGACGTCACCGCGGGGGCTCCCTCCTCCCCCTCCTCCCGTGGCCGCCAGGCTAATAGGACAGAGGAGGGAGGCCTCACACATGCGCAGTAGGGTTCCCGGCGTAAAGCCGAAAGGCTTTCGGCTTCACGCCGGGAACCTTACTGCATACATTGCTGGACTCCAGGACAGGTAAGTGTCCATTTATTAAAAGCTTTTAATTGTTTTTCCTGGACCCTCCTCTTTAACCACTTCAGCCCCGAGGCTCTTTTTGAGATTTGGTGTTTACAAGTTAAAAACATTTTTTTTTTTTTTGCTAGAAAATTACTTAGAACTCCCAAACATTATACACCCCCCCCCCCAACACCCTAGAGAATAAAATGGCGGTCATTGCAATACTTTCTGTCACACCGTATTTGCGCAGCGGTCTTACAAGCACACTTTTTTGGAAAAAAACAAGACACCAGTAAAGTTCGCCAAATTTTTTTTTTTATATTGTGAAAGATAATGTTACACCGAGTAAATTGATACCTAACATGAAGGATTGCTGTCTCCTATGGCAACAGTCTTTATCAGTTCCCAACTCAAATGTAACAGTTCCTTCAGATTCACTGCAACTACCTCTTGTAGTTCTTCAACACTGAGCTGCTGGTCTCTCACTAGATCCTCTGATTCACTGACTCTGAATCTCTTGAGCTCCCCCAATCTTTGTGGTGGTATTTCTCTCAAGCGTCACCCACACTTCCCTGCTGGGTCCCTAGCTTGGCACTCTAGATACCTCTTAAGCGCCACCCACCCTTCCTTGCTGGGTCCTTAGCTTGGCACTCTAGATATCTCTCAAGCCTCACCCACCCTTCCCTGCTGGGTCCCTAGCTTGGCACTCTAGATACCTCTCAAGCGCCACCCACCCTTTCTTGCTGGGTCCCTAGCTTGGCACTCTAGATATCTCTCAAGCCTCACCCACCCTTCCCTGCTGGGTCCCTAGCTTGGCACTCTAGATACCTCTTAAGCGTCTCCCACCCTTCCCTGCTGGGTTCCTAGCTTGGCACTCTAGATATCTCTCAAACGTCACCCACCCTTCCCTGCTGGGTTCCTAGCTTGGCACTCTAGATATCTCTCAAACGTCACCCACCCTTCCCTGCTGGGTCCCTAGCTTGGCACTCTAGATATCTCTCAAGCGTCACCCACCCTTCCCTGCTGGGTTCCTAGCTTGGCACTCTAGATATCTCTCAAACGTCACCCTCCCTTCCCTGCTGGGTTCCTAGCTTGGCACTCTAGATATCTCTCAAACGTCACCCACACTTCCCTGCTGGGTTCCTAGATTGGCACTCTAGATATCTCTCAAACGTCACCCACCCTTGCCCGCTGGGTCCCTAGCTTGGAACTCTAGATACCTCTCAAACGTCACCCACCCTTCCCCGCTGGGTCCCTAGCTTGGAACTCTAGATACCTCTCAAGCATCACCCACACTTCCCTGCTGGGTCCCTAGCTTGGCACTCTAGATACCTCTCAAGCGTCACCCACCCTTCCCTGTTGGGTCCCTAGCTTGGCACTCTAGATATCTCTAAAGCGTCACCCACCCTTCCCTGCTGGGTCCCTAGCTTGGCACTCTAGATACCTCTCAAGCGTCACCCACCCTTCCCTGCTGGGTTCCTAGCTTGGCACTCTAGATACCTCTTAAGCGTCACCCACCGTTCCCTGCTGGGTTCCTAGCTTGGCACTCTAGATACCTCTCAAGCGTCACCACCCCATATACATTAGAGTCTGCACAGATCCTAAATACATCAGAGTCTGCACAGACCCCATATACATCAGATCTGATGTAAGGGGTGTTCTGGGAAACTTGATTTAAGGGTGCATGTTGTGGACTATTGTGTAAAGAGGGTCTCTGCTCACCAAAGCCTGCCATCCCCCTCCCCTTTAAAAAAGTCCACAGAGCACCCCTTTTTATACACTGGAAGGCAGGAGAGACTAGAGAGCTCACCAGGATGGAGGCTGAGGCGCAGGCAGGCTGTTTGATGCTTTTTTGGGTTCAAACTTCCTGTCCAGTGCCCACAGATGCCTGGGGATTGTGGGCAGGGCAGACTCAGAAGGAGGAGGAGCAGATGAGTTCTATCTTTTCTCATGTCTGTGCAGAGAGAGAAGGGGATGCCAGCACTGGTGTGCGCTGAGGCTGAGCTATGTGTGAAATGAGACATAGCTCAGCTCTGCAGCCATCTACCTCGGAGCTGACACAGGCACGGCTGCACAGTGGGAGGTGAGCAGCGGCCGTGACCTGTGTTAATAGAGCTCCAGCAGGCATATTCCTGCTCTGCAAAAACAGCATTTGGTAGTGGCGGCCGGTGGCTGTGCATAGTGTCACCAGCCCGGGGGGAGATTTCCACCCTGCCCCCCTGCCAGCTCTCCCCTGATAATTACAGTCCTCTACATGTTTTGTAAGTAGGAAAACCTGCAAAATCAGCAGTGTACCAAGTACTTGCCCCCCCCCCCCCCCACTGTAAGCCTTCAAAATGGGGACTTTTGAATTTTCAAGTTTGGATCCAAACTTTTGCAAAGTTCGAGAGTTCAGGGGGGTTTTCGGCCCATCTCTAGTGACAATCACAAAGGTTTGGTAAAGTGAATGAGCTAGAAGTGAACTGGACGTTTAGACCCCTTTCACACTGAGCATTGAGGGGAAAGCGCCGCAATTTTTAGCGCCGCTTTACCACCGTTTTTGCTGCACTTTTTGGCCCATAGCGGGCTGCTTTCAACCACCGCTAGAGTCTGAAAATAGGTTAAAAGTGCCCGCAAAACGCAGGCAGCGCTGCCAATTCATTTCAATGGGCGGTGGAGGAGCGGAGTATACACCGCTCCTACACCGCTCCAAAGATGCTGCTTGCAGGACTTTTGCACTTGGGCGCACTGATAGGCTACATATGTGACTAAGCATTGTTTCATTTTACAACTATCTACATGATTTCTGAAGATGGTATAAGGTTTAACCATCAGAACATACACTTTTGGAAAAAATATATACTTCCTACATCCTAATATTCCAGCACTGGAGGTCAGTATGGCGAATATCTCCACAGCCACCATGTATTTCCCTCTGGTGCTCAGATAGGCCGTGTGCCGCCCAATCGGCATATAATTAAGTGTTCTTGCATAGCAAGATCACTTATTGTTCTCTCACATATATATTCTTATTAAGTGTTCTTGCAATTTTAAATGGTATCTCCTCCCACAGTTTATATATATCGTTTCGCCGAATCGTTCGCGAAATATAATCATTTTTGCGGCGAAATTTGTCCCATAGGAATGAATGGTGAAGCGAGAGTGTGGGATGTCAAAAAATGAAAAATCAGGACATGATTTCTAAACTGCGACCACTCCCTCATTTTCAAGCCGACCTACACAAATCTTTTATTAAAATGTTCAGCTATCCCTGCTTCCACTACACGTGTCTGTGGCTAAGCGATAGTCCTAAGCGTTTTCACAATACGGCTATTTGTTTGCAACCCACGCCATCCATTGACCTCCGTTGACTTCCATTGAAATTACAGACTAGACACCTAAAATTTGCAGGGCAATATTTAAACTGCGACTGTGCCTTAAATTATTATATTTCAGCGACATACTATACATCAAATATCAGATATTCGCTGTACGATTAATAGTTTTTAAAATACAATCGTTTGAAAAAGGACAAGTATTCAAAAATGGGCAAAAATCTCTGGTCTCTGCTTAGAGGCTGCATATAAACAAACATTGGTTTCCTAGGAAACACTGAGGTAATTAAAACTCCTCCCACACAGCTGTGAGGGGATTCTAAAGCTCCTCCCACACAGCTGTGAGGTGAATTGGCTTTTTTTTGGCTCTGCGTAACTTCTGCATACTAGCATACTCTGCATATAGCAACCATCCATAGCAACCAGTCCATAGAAACTGTCAATAGCAACCAGTCCATAGCAACCAGACCATAGCAACCCTCCATAGCAACCAGTCCATACCAACCGTCCATAGAACCCGTCCATAGCAACCAGTCCATAGCAACTAGTCCATAGCAACCGTCCGAAGCAACCAGTTGTAGCAACCGTCCATAGCAACCGTCCATAGCAACCGTCCATAGCAACCAGTCCATAGCAATCAGTCCATAGCAAACGTCCATGGCAACCCGTCCATAGCAACCCGTCCATAGCAACCAGTCCATAGCAACAAGTCCATAGAAACCAGCCCATAGAAACCCTCCATAGCAACCAGTTTTTGATGGGGCAAATAGGATGGTGCAGTTTTGATGGGGCAGTTTTTGATGGGGCAATGGATCAAAATGGATCGACACACTGTTGGATCACATTTACATCTCCAGGGGCACTGTCTCCAGTCAGGAGTATTGGTGGAGGCAAGGACACGTCACACAATTTCCCAGGAAATTGTATATTTTTTCTACTTTGTTATATATAATACTGTTTCTCCTAACCATTTTCTATGGATGTTATGTTTTGTTTACATGCTGCCATCTAGTTACCTTTTGTGGTAATGCACAGTTTCATCTGCTTATACAGGCCAGGCATAGAGGTCTCACAAGGGATAAGTCACTTCACAACAATCGGAGTCAGAATAAATAATCATATTGCTTTTATTTACACTACAATACGTGTACTGTATAGAACAGTAAGGTTCTATGTAACCTTGTAAATACAATCTGCATTTTTATCAATATTTCAGAGACATGTTCGGTTGAACAAAGTTCATAAATATATATTTTTTTTTTTAACTGTTGCAAAATCAATTTGTTTATAAGCAATCTCTATGCACAATACATTTTCTGGGGTTAAGATCAGGTTTTATCAGCAGAATATAAATTTTTGGGAAAAATATACATCCCAATATTCCAGCACTGGAGGTCAGTATGGCGAATATCTCCACAGCCACCATGTATTTCCCTCTGGTGCTCAGATAGGCCGGGATCATGGCAATCCAGACACTGCAGAACACCAGCATGCTGAAGGTGATGTACTTGGCCTCATTAAAACTGTCCGGTAATGTCCTCACCATGAAAGCCAGAAGAAAACTCACAGCTGCCAGAAACCCCATATAACCCAACATAGAGTAGAAGCCGATAACTGACCCTTCATTACACTGAATGATGATCTTCCCAGGATAGGAGTCCATGTCATACTCCTGGTAGGGAGGAGACACTGACAGCCAAATAACACAGATCACAACTTGGACAGAGGAGCCAATCAGAACCATAGAGTTAGTTACTTTGACTTTGACCAATTTTTTCCAGGAGCTGTTGGGTTTGGTGGCTTTGAAGGCAATGCAGACAATGGTGGTCTTGGCCAGAACAGAAGAGACAGCGATGGAAAAGAAGACCCCAAATAACATTTGTCTCAGCATGCAGGTTATATCCACAGGACGTCCGAGGAAGAAGAAGACGCAGAGGAAGCTCAGCAAGATGGAGGTCAGGAGGATGAAGCTCACCGTCCGGTTATTGGCCTTCACGGTCGGTGTATCCCAGTAAAATACGAAGACTCCAAAAATGAATAATGTTATTACACTAAACAACAGAGATGTGAATAAGAAAACTAAAACCAGCACATCATTTTCGTATGACAGAAACTCAAATGTCTTGGGAATACATATCACTCTTTTGGTGTCTGGCCACTCTTCATCAGGACATTTATGGCAATTTTCACTGTCTGCAGAATAAAATAAAAAAAAGTTCATTAGTATTTGGAAAGAAACTTTTCCTGAGAGCAGTGGTGTATTTAGGTTTTGTGCTGCCCTAGGCCTGACTAAACTTGTGCAACCCCTAATTTAAATATGAGCCAACTCTTCCTGTCAAGGTCACACCCCTTCCTGTTTAAGACCTGCCCTGAAATTTTTTAGTGAGGGCCTTGGAGGGGCGGAGGGATTCCCTTAATCTGCAAAGATTTCCTTTCACTTCCTGTTTGGCTGTCGGGCAGGAAATTAAGACAATCTAAACATCCCTTACTTTATCCAAAAGGTGAAAAAAAGTGTTGCCTATAGTTCTACTTTAACCACTTCAGTCCCGGACCATTATGCATGTTAAGGACCTGGCCCATTTTAGCGATTCGGCACTGCGTCGCTTTAACGGACAATTGCGCGGTCGTGCGACGTGGCTCCCAGACAAAATTGGCGTCCTTTTTTTCCCACAAGTAGAGCTTTCTGTTGGTGGTATTTAAAGTGATCAGTGCTATAAAAATGCACTGATTACTGTGTAAATGACACTGGCAGTGAAGGGCTTAACCACTAGGTGGCACTGCAGGGGTTAGGTGTTCCCTAGGAAGTGATTCTTACTGTTAAAGGGCGTGGCTACACATGACACATCACTGATGACCGTTTCGGATCACGGGGGACGGTCATCAGTGACAGTGGCACTAGGCAGAATAGGAGAATGCTTGTTTACAAAAGGCATCCCCTGTTCTGCTCTTGCCGTCCGCAATCGCGGGGACTCCACCTCCGCCCATACACTCAGGCTCCCCACTCTCCCCTTACAACGGTGTCCTCCTACCTGAGTCTGGGCTGGATGTCACACTGCATGGTGAAGCAGTGGGCGGGATATCTGAAGAAGACACATCCAGGCTCATAGACCCCGGCGCAGCACGCAAGGCTGCAGATAACTCTGCACTTGTCAGGCACCTCAGTGGCTCTGGGTGGCGGATGCGGCCGCCGACGCCGCATGAGTGCACACGGGAGGCTGTATTTGAGCCGGGACTCGGCTGCGGAAGCCGGAACTCGGGAGGACGGGTCGGGGGGATGTTTTTGTGCAGGGGGGCGCCACCTCCCGCAAAGTGCCGCCCTAGGCCTGGGCCTTGTCGGCCTAGGCCAAAATACAGCCCTGGGTACAAGTCGCCTAGAAGTCGGATTGAAGTAGTACAGGAACCTTTTCTGAAGTCGGAGCGACCTCAGTAGTGTACATTGAGACGGCTCCCATTCACTTCAATGTTGGCTCTTACTTGGGGTGCCCACTTGTCCGGGATAACCCGGGACTGTCCCGCAATTGACATGTCTGTCCCGGGTCCCGGGCACCTTCATTTCGGGACAATACAATGTTCCCGACTCAAATAGAGGACACAGCCACCCCTTACTAACTAGTAACTACATTTCTGGAACTGGTTGCTAGGGCCGGCGCTGCCTGGCATCTTGCAACCAGTGACAATTTACTCTGAGACAGTGAGTCCGGAAGCGCCTAGTGAAGCACTTCTGTCCCCACCCACCTCGGCACCTCCTCCTTCTCCGGCACCCAGTGGAAAGCAGCAAGGGCTGGTGTGATCTTCACTCTCCAGATAGTGACTCCACTCTTTTCCTTCTACGCAAGTGGTTCATGCAGAGGGAGTGACGGCAGCACTGCATCTGGTGGCAAGCGGCACATTCACCTGATAAATAACCCCCTGCCAAATTCCCCATCAACCCCTGAGACTAAATTTCCCCCCACCCCTTCATCTTTTTGGGGGGAAGGGGAGAGAGGGGGGGTGTCCCCGAATGGCAATTTGGAAATGTCGCCCTACTCTTACTACATCGTGTTCTTGGATTTTTATACACTTTATTATTTATTTACTCTTTACATTGATAAGATACAATAAAATAAACACCTGTTGTGTTGGAAATCTCCCCTTCAGGACATGGGACACAATTGTAGCAGCAAAAATGAATTGATGGTTTAAAAGCTTTATAATACCCAGGAGGACACTTGTCATTGCATCGAGACGAGGGAACCTCAACATACAAGAAAATCTGATGTTAAGATGAATCTATAGTTCATATTATAAATAATGTATATAGCATTATATACAACAGTAAATACACCCATGGCAAATGACCAGGTAACCTCAAGACTAGGGATAAGCTTCGAGTTTGAGTTGAACTCATGTTCGACTCGGACATTGCCTGTTCGCCGAACAGCAAACTATTTGGGGTGTTCGCGGTGACCAGAGCACCTTCTTCTACATGTTTGCTGTGTCCCCTCCCCCACATGTTTGCTCTGTCCCCTCCCCTACATGGCTTCTCTCAAACTGCAAACCAGACTTCTTACGTCTTTCTTTCTCCGATGTCTTTCTTCTTGTCACTCTTCCATAAAGGGCAGATTTGTAGAGAGCACCACTAATAGTTGTCCTGTGGAGAGCACCACTAATAGTTGTCCTGTGGAGAGCACCACTAATAGTTGTCCTGTGGTGAGCACCACTAATAGTTGTCCTGTGGACAGATTCTCCCCCCATGAGCTGTGCAGCTCCTCCAGAGTTACCATGGGCCTCTTGGCTGCTTCTCTGATGAATGCTCTCCTTGCCCGGCCCGGTCAGTTTAGGTGGACAGCCATGTCTTGGTAGGTTTGCGGTTGTGCCATACTCTTTCCATTTGCAGATGATGGATTGAACAGAAGCTCAGTGAGATCTTCAAAGCTTGGGAGATTTTTTTATAACCCAACCCTGCTTTATACTTCTCCACAACTTTATCCCTGACCTATCTGGCGTGTTCCTCGGCCTTCATGATGCTGTTTGTTCACTAAGGTTCTCTAACAAACCTCCGAGGGCTTCACAGAACAGCTGCATTTATAGCAAGAATAAATTACACACAGGTAGACTCTATTTACTAATCAGGTGACTTCTGAAGGCAATTGGTTCCACTAGATTTTAGTTAGGGGTATCGGAGTAAAGGGGGTGGAATACAAATGCCCCTCCCCCCACACTTTTCACATATTTCACATATTTGAGAGCCATTTATTATTTTCCTTCCACTTCACAATTATGTGACACTTTGTGTTGTGTCTATCACATAAAATCCCAATAAAATACATTTACGTTTTTGGTTGCAACATGAGAAGATGTAGAGAAATTTAAGGGGTACGAATACTTTTTCAAGGCACTGTACTCTGTGTAGAGAAGCAGATAATGACAAGGAGGTGGACCCGGACAACGAGCCAATAAGTCATGGAAATCCCAATCGGCAAGTCACCCAAATGAACAGCAAGGCCCAGGAACTCCGGAGTCACCTCGAAGAGATCTTCTAAATAACAGCAAGGCCAGAGGACCGGTGACCAAAATGGGTAGCCAAAAAGACTCGCATCCGAGAAGATATGTAGAGAAAAAGGGCCCCCAATAGTGTAGGTCAAAAGGTGGGTTTTTATTAAAAAACCAACATACAGGAATAAAATGTGATCACAGGATAAAAGCAATGTGGGGAGCATTGAACCAAGTCCGATGCGTTTCGTCCAACTAGAACATCTACAGGGGCCCCTTTTTAACCACTTAAGGACCACCTCCTGCAGATATACGTCGTCAGAATGGCACGGCTGGGCACAAGCACGTACCTGTAAGTCCCCTTTAAGTGCCCAGCCGTGGGTCGAGGACGTGCGCCCGCGACCCGGTCCGAAGCTCCGTGACCGCGGCCGTGGGACCCGTGGATCTGATCGCCGCCGGAGTCCCGCGATCGGTCCCCGGAGCTGAAGAACGGGGGGAGTCGTGTGTAAACACACCTTCCCCGTTCTTCACAGTGGCAGCTTTATTGATCGTGTGTTACCTAATATAGGGAAACACAATCAATGATGTCACACGTCCAGCCCCGCCCCCCTACAGTTAAAAAAACATATATGAGGTCACACATAACCCCTTCAGCGCCCCCTAGTGGTTAACTCCCAAGCTGCAATTGTCATTTTCACAGTAATCAGTGCATTTTTATAGAATTTTTTTGCTGTGAAAATTACAATGGTCCCAAAAATGTGTCAAAATTGTCCGAAGTGTCCGCCATGATGTCGCAGTCACGAAAAATCGCCACCATTAGTAGAAAAAAAATGCAATAAAACTATCCCCTATTTTGTAAACACTATAAATTTTGCCTAAACCAACCGATAAACGCTTATTGCGATTTTTTTTAGGAAAAATAAGTAGAAGAATACGTATCGGCCTAAACTGAGGAAAAAAAATTATATATATTTGTGGGGATATTTATTACAGCAAAAAGAAAGAAATATTGATTTTTTTTTCAAAATTGTCGCTCTATTTTTGTTTATAGCGCAAAAAATAAAAAACGCAGAGGTGATCAAATACCACCAAAATAAAGCTCTATTTGTGGGAAAAAAAGGACGCCAATTTTGTTTGGCAGCCACATCGCACGACCGCGCAATTGTCAGTTAAAGCGACGCAGTGCCGAATCACAAAAGGGGGCCGGGTCCTTTACCTGCATATTGGTCCGGGTCTTAAGTGGTTAATAAAAATCCACCTTTTGACCTACACTATTGGAGCCCCTTTTTCTCTATATACCTTCCCGGATGCTAGTCTTTTTGGCCATCAGTCCTCTGGCCTTGCTGTTATTAACAAGATCTCTTTAACCACTTTAGCCCCGGACCGTTTTGCTGGTCAATGACCAGGCCACTTTTTGCGATTCCGCACTGCGTCAGTTTAACAGACAATTGCGCGGTCGTGCGACGTGGCTCCCAAACAAAATTGACGTAATTTTTGTCCCCACAAATAGAGCTTTCTTTTGGTGGTATTTGATCACCTCTGCGGGTTTTATTTTTTGCTCTATAAACAAAAATAGAGCGACAGTTTTGAGAAAAAATAATATTTTTTACTATAATAAATATCCCCAAAAATATATATATAAAAAAAATGTCCTCAGTTTAGGCCGATACGTATTCTTCTACATATTTTTCATTAAAAAAAATCGCAATAAGGCATTTATTGATTGCTTTGCGCAAAAGTTATAGCGTTTACAAAACAGGGGATAGTTTTATGGCATTTTTAATAATATTCATTTTTTACTAGTAATGGCAGCGATCTGCGATTTTTATCGGTACTGCGACATTATGGCGGATACTTCGGACACTTTTGACACATTTTTGGGACCATTGGCATTTTTATAGCGATCAATGCTATAAAAAAGGAACTAATTACTTTAAAAATGTCACTGGCAGTGAAGGGGTTAGCACTAGGGGGGTGGGGAAAGGGTTAATCATGTTCCCTGGGTGTGTTCTAACTGAAGGGGGGGGTGGACTGACTAGGGGAAATGACAGATCGCTCTTCATACATTGTAAGAACATGCGATCAGTCATTTCTCCCCCTGAAAGGACCGGGAGCTATACACACACAGCTCCCGGTTATCGCTCTGTGTGACGATTGATCGCGGGTGCCCAGCGGTGATGGTGCCCGCCGGGCACGCGCATCGGCACCAGGGGCAAGCAGGGGACCCCTAGTGGCTGAAATGCAAAATCACATTATGGGCCAGATTCACGTATTCCAGAGCATCTTTGCTCTGGAGTAACGCTTCTGATTTGCGTTGCGCTGCCGAAATTTTAGGAGCAAGTGCTGTCATTCACGAAGCACTTGCTCCTAAAGTTGCGGCAGCGCATCACAAATGAGCCGGCGGAATTCAAATGTCGCGGGTACGGGGCGTGTAGTATGCTAACTACGCGCGATCCCGCCGCCAACGTACTGCGCATGCGTCGAGTGTCAAAACATCCCCGTGCGCATGCTCCAAAATCTGTGAATGAACGTCAATGACGTCACATTCCCATTCATGACCGTTTTACGCAAGCGACGTTTTTTTTTTTTTTTCCGACGCGATGACGACGCCTATACCTAACATAGGATACTCCAACCCCATGTAGGTATATCTATGCGCCGCGTATCCCGTCCGGAAACGTCGTATCGTCATTGCGTCGCGCCGGATTTCGATCGTGAATTGCCGATTTCCGCTCATTAACATATTTTTTGAGCGGAAATCGGCGGGAACGCAGTGTTGCCCCGGCGCCATTTTTAAGTTGAAGTAACGATGCGATGGCGAAACTCAGTTACGCTGCTCGCATCGGAACTTCAACCCGGCGTTTCTTGTTTTCTGGTTACAGAAAACAGAAACGCCGGCTCAAAGCCACAGTTAGGCTGGCGGATCACTCGATCCGCCAGCGTAACCTTTCCTGAATCTGGCCCTATATTACGTGATTTTGCACAGCCGAGCCGACCTGCCGCCGTAAAACGGCGGTGGGCGGTCGGCAAGAGGTTAAGGTGCCTCCAGAGTTCCTGGGCCTTGCTGTCCGTTTGGGTGACTTGCCGATTGGGATTTCCCTGCCTTATTGACTCGTTGTCGCTGACACTCGGGTTTACAATGAGATGTATCTTGAATCGGAGGGGATATTGGAAAGAGTAACAGCTATAGATTTCTATTTTTTTTTCAATTTCCAATGAATATATCATCCAGAAAATTGCCAACCAAGAAAACTTTCTTCTTTTTGTCAATAGCCTTCAGGTCTCTATAGTCATGGCAGTCAGGAGCTCTTTCTTATCCTGTAGAACATTATTAGAGTAATGCAGATTATGCATTGGCCAGGGGGTGGCGATCAAGTCCCTCGGTCTTGTTCTGCTCAGAAAAAAAAAAAAAAACACTGGTAAAATATGTGATGTGAGTAGGCCAGTGTTGCCAACCGTCCGTATTTTTACAGACAGTTTGTAAAAACTGGCGCTTTTTTCCCCCCGTTCTTAAATGTCCGTGGTTGCAGAAATGTGCCAGTAAAAAATAGCCCAGATCGGTTCGGCTTGGAACTGCGCATGGAGATTGGAGGCAGGAGGTGGTGGTGGTTGCAGTGGCACCGCAGAGGGATCTTGGAGGCAGGGGGAGATTGGTGGCAGGGGGTGATTGGAAACAAGGGGTGAATGGAGGCAGGGGGTGTTGGTGGCACCGCAGGGGGTGGGGGGTGGAGACAGGGGTTGTTGGTGGCACTCAGTGTGCACTTCCTGTCAGTCCGGCCGGGAAAAGGAAACTGAATCTCCTGTACCATGCGCGGTACCTGGCCAGACTGACAGAACTCCAGGAGGAAGGAAGAGGAGCTTGGCCATGCTACAGCCTGGAAAGAACCCTGGGAATCAATCTCACCTTCACTGAGAACCCTTCACTGGTTGCCAGTAAAAGACAGAATTGCTTTTAAAGCACTCTGTCTGACGCACAGATGTATTCATGAGAATGTCCCCCAATATCTGTGCGAAAAAATAAAAGTTCATAATCCCAATCGCGTTCTGCGATCCACCAACCAAAATCTACTCCAGATACCGAAAACCAACTACAAGTCCAAAGGAGATAGAAGATTTGTGGTCCAAGGTCCCAGACTATGGAACGCTTTACCAACTAGCATTCGGTTGGAGGAGAACCACCTAGCATTCAGATGAAAGATCAAGACTCATCTCTTTTGATACCAAAGGAGACAGGAACAACAAGCGCCCAGAGGCGATTCAGTTCGCATTTGCCGCGCTATATAAGTTTTCATTCATTCATTCATTCAAGGGGAAGTTGGAGGCCCCAGGCCATCTCGGGGCCCCAAGCATTTGTTTGTTTTGCCTGTTCTGTAGCGACGTGCCTGGATGAAGGCAGGGGGTGATTTGAGGCAGGGGGCTTGGGGGAGATTGGAGGCAGGGGGAGATTGAAGACAGGGGGTGTTAGTGGCAGGGGTTGTTGGTGGCACCGCAGAGGGGATGGTGGCATTACAGAGGGTGGGGAGGCAAGGGACGATGGAGGCAGGGGGCCTGGGAGAAATTGGAGGCAGGGGGAGATTGTGGCACCGCATAGGGGGTGAAGGCAGGGGGTGTTGGTGGCAGAGCGGGATGGAGGCAGGGGGAGATTGGGGGCAGAGGGAGATTGGAGGCAGGGGGAGATTGGAGGCAGGGGAAGATTGGAGGCAGGGGGAGATTGGAGGCAGGAGGAGATTAAAGGCAGGGGGAGATTGGAGGCAGGGGGAGATTGGAGGCAGGGGGAGATTGGAGGCAGGAGGAGATTAAAGGCAGGGGGAGATTGGAGGCAGGGGGAGATTGGAGGCAGGGGGAGATTGGAGGCAGGGGGAGATTGGAGGCAGGGGAGATGGCAGAGGGGGGTGAAGGCAGGGGGTGTTGGTGGCAGAGGGTGATGTGACGAAATAATTTGCCCTTATTATATTGAAAATAACAAAAATATGTTTTTTACCCTAATATCTACCTTACATCACACTGCTATTTACCCAGTGTACTTGTTTGGAGCCTAAATACTGAAATTTGCACCTAAAAATGTAATTTAGTTACATTTGTGAAATGCCAGTAAAAACGTGGCTGCGCCAGTAAATTTGGGGTGTTGTGCCAGTAAATTTTAATCTGGTAGGTTGGAAACACTGGAATAGGCTGAAAATTGGAGGCCATGAGCGAATTATGACTGCCATCAGAAGGAAACCATGTCCGATAATTTCTGATTACCAAAGGAGATCAAGACATGTGGATCTCACCACTCCATTTTTCCATTTGATGTCTTCCTGGGAAATAAAGTGAAATCCTTCCCCTTCTGTCATATTTCCATAGAAGGCTACAGGTTCTCTATGGATGGATTCCTTACCGAGGTAAAATACCAAATTGTATAGATACAAGCGTGATGAAAGTTCACCTCTCTCATTGAACACGACATTGTCCCCCATATGATCTTCATAATGTAATTTCTTCATATACTTGTGAAGCTTTGAAATAGGAAAGGAGGAGCACATTTAACGGTTTATTGAAAATAACTTATCTGACTTAATTTGCAACTTTATTTTTTCCCATTTAGTGAGAAACATTCAGGATGATCTACTAAAGGAGTAGGAAACGTACACTTAGCTTATTGGGTGAGGTGAAGCCGTCACGGATTCTTCATAAATTCAGCAAGTTTTATCAGTAACAGCAACAATCACACAGGTAAATAAGATCTAAAAAAGCCCGCCGGTGGTGCGATTGGCAGAGGTGCCTCTACTCATATGTCTAAGGATAAATAAATCCATGGCTGCTCTAGTGAAAAAACACTAAACCAAGTGATAACTAAAAGAACCAAAGCACCAAAGAAAAAGAACCAAGCAACACCAAGGATGTGACCTACGTACTGGAATGTACCTGTGGGTTCCAGTACGTGGGACGTACATCCCGGACACTGGCTATACGAGTTGGGGGGACACATTGCTAAAATACGCAATGGTTTTCAAAAAGCATAGTGTCTCAAATCATTTCAATGTCTATCTGTGGTATCAATGGCACAAAAAGACAGTTCAGAGTAGGGTAGTCCCGATACCGATGGCAGTATCGGGACCGATACCGAGTATTTTCGGGAGTACTTGTACTCCCGCAAATGCCCCTGATGCCTAAATAGAATACTTGACCCCCCCGCCGCCGCATACCGCAAAGCCGCCGCCACCGCGTTAATCCCTGTGCGGGAACATTACAGGCAGCTTTCGTTTGAATAGTTGTAATCCCTGCCGTGTATAGACACTCCCCCTTGCTCGGGATTGGACGGATATGTCCAATCCAGAGAAAGGGGGAGTGTCTATACACGGCGCTGTGTATAGACACTCCCCCTTGCTCGGGATTGGACGGATCTGTCCAATCCAGAGAAAGGGGGAGTGTCTATACACGGCGGGGATTACAACTATTCAAACGAAAGCTGCCTGTAATGTTCCCGCACAGGAATTAACGCGGCGGTGGCATCATCATCTTCTTCTAGGTATGGGGGACATGGCTGCAATATGTGGGGGGACATGGCTGCAATATGTGGGGGGACATGGCTGGATATATGTGGGGGGACATGGTTGGATATATGTGGGGGGACATGGCTGGATATATGTGGGAGGACATGGCTGGATATATGTGGGGGGACATGGCTGCAATATGTGGGGGGACAGGGCTGCAATATATGGGGGGACATGGCTGGATATATGTGGGGGGACATGGCTGGATATATGTGGGGGGACATTGCTGGATATATGTGCGGGGACATGGCTGGATATATGTGGGGGGACATGGCTGGATATATGTGGGGGGACATGGCTGGATATATGTGGGGGGACATGGCTGGATATATGTGGGGGGACATGGCTGGATATATGTGGGGGACATGGCTGCAATATGTGGGGGGACATGGCTGGATATATGTGGGGGGACATGGCTGGATATATGGGGGGGTACATGGCTCCATTTGTGGGGGGACATGGCTGCAATTTATGGGGGGACATGGCTGGATATATGTGGGGGGACATGGCTGGATATATGTGGGGGGATATGGCTGCATTTGTGCGGGGACATGGCTTCATTTGGGGACACATTTAAAAAAAAGTATCGGTATTCGGTATCGACGAGTACATGAAAAAACTATCTGTACTTGTACTCGGTCCTAAAAAAGTGGTATCGGGACAACCCTAGTTCAGAGGGATCACAACCTCATAAGGCTCATGGTTAGGCATGGGCCGAACACCCCCGCGTTCGGTTCACACCAGAACCTTCGAACGGACCGAACGTTCGTCGAAAACATTTAGAACCCCATTGATGTCTATGGGACTCGAACGTTCGAATTCAAAAGTGCTCATTTTACAGACCAATATTCAAGTTATTGTCGTAAAACGTCTTTGAGAACCCGGATCTTATCCCAGGGAACATGTATCAATGGAAAAAAAAGTTTTAAAAACGGTTGTTTTTTTCAGGACTCCTGAAAAAAACAACCGTTTTTAAAACTTTTTTTCAATTTTCACAGGCATACTACAGACACCCAGCAGGTACAATATTTAAAGGAATTTTTCCTTTTTTTTATTTTTTTATTTAAGCATTATTAAAATCACTGCTAGGTGCAGTGATTTTAATGATGCTTACATTGAAAAAAATAAAATAAAAAATCCTTTAAATATTGTACCTGTTGGGTGTCTATAGTATGCCTGGGAAAAACGTCTTTAAATAGCACAATCACCTGCCTGCCAGTAAATTAGGAAGAACTAATCTAGCTAAACTATACAGTGTATAAATATATGTACAACACCTGGGATGTATATATATCCTCAACACACTGTAAAATTAACTGACTAGCCTGCCTGCTCTACCTGCAAAAAATGACACTGTCACGGTCTGGGGTCAGGCTCAGAGGCCAGTAGCTATAGCAGCAGAGAAGGTCACCCTGGCTGATGACACGGGGTCACCTGAGGTGCGGAATCTAAGCGCTAACCGGTGTTCACCAGAGCTCCTGAAGGTGGAGATGGATTTTGCTGCGTGTTAGCACCAGGTCGCGGTCCTCAGGATCTCCCCACCAGGAGGTGAGAAAGCTGGGGTACAATAGCAGATAAGCAGGTAAGGATCAAACAGAAGAGTGGTCGGTAAACAAGCCAAAAGGTCGGTAATGAGTATCTGTAGGTTGGGATCAGGCAGAAGCGTAGTCGATAACAAGTCAAGGGTCGATAACGAGCAGTAGCAAATATGGATGGCAGCAGAGAAGACAGGAGCGAGATACAGGCTGGAGATAGCACAATATTCTGGCAAGGAGGAAGTGCAGAGACATGGCTTATATCAGGAAGTTCGTGGCAGGAGCAAGGGGTTCAAGGTTCAAGACAATCAAGACACAAGGCAGCAAGGTCTGATGGATCAGATGGAGAGCTGTCCAGCAGAACAGACAGGGAGCTGTCCAGCATCCCAGATAGCTCAGTGAGAAGGCCCACTGCCAGACACAGTTGAGGTCCCAGGTTCAAAACCCGGTCCTGACAGACACTTTCTCTGTTCTCTCTAACCACCACCGCCGCAACACACTACATAAGCCCAACTTGCAGGTGACCTTTTATAGTGTGGGGCGTGTACGAACCCCCTGAGCCATAGTTACGGCTCTCTGTACTGACGGCGCTGTGATTGGCCAAGCATGCGGGTCATAGTGCATGCTTGGCTAATCATAAGCCAGCAATGCCGCAGTGAATTATGGGCCGTGGCGCGTCACTCAAATTTGACGCGAACGACCCATTGTGTTCCTATTTCGACATACGATGTTCAAGTCGAACATGAGTTTGACTCGAATACGAAGCTCACCCCTACTCATGGTCGTGATCCCTCTGCACTGTCTCTTTTATCCCATTGATACCATAGATAGACATTGGAGGGGTGCAAACATGATAAAATAAATATCTCAAAATGAATCAAGGTGGATTTTCGAGCTTCAGACTCTTACACTATCAGGGTTAAACATCTAGATCTCAAATCTTTCATCACCAATTACTCATTTTATATTTATTCCTTTCCCTGATTTCTCAATTTTCCCCCTTTTTTCCTGGTTTCATATCTACAGTATGTCACATTGTGGATAGTTACTAGTGTTGCTCACGAATATTCGCATTGCGAATATTCGCTACGAATATTGCATATTCGAGTATTCGCGAATAACACGAATATCGCGGCGAATATTCGCTATTTCGAATATTCAAATGTTTTCAATTTTTTTTTTAGAACAGATCACATCCTAGAGATCCCCATCGACGTCTAAAAGCATTGCTGGTATGATTAGAGAGAGACCTTGGGCCGAGTAGCTGCAGCGCTCATTTTATATTGCCGAGAAATCGCAATGCGATTATTCGGCAATAGTGATATCGCGCGATTATTTTATATTGTAATATATCACGAATATTCTGAGCCAATCAGAGTGCTCCTTCTGTATTTGCCGAATATTCGCAATTATTGTGTATTGTAATATATCACGAATATTCTGAGCCAATCAGAGTGCTCCTTCCGCATTTCTCGAATATTCGCAATTATTTTGTATTGTAAAATATCACGAATATTCAGAGCCAATCAGAGTGCTCCATTCCGCATTTCTCAAAATTTCGCATTCGCAATCGCAATTCGCATTCGCAATAGCGAAAATTCGCAATAATTTCATTTCCAAAAAATATCACGAATATTCGTATTTAGCGAATATATCTCGAATATTCGACTATATATTCGAGATATATCGCGAAATCGAATATGGCATATTCTGCTCAACACTAATAGTTACCACACTGGACCACTAAGTGGTTTAACATACCTAGAAAGTTAATATTAAACTTCGACCACTAGGTGGTCCTCAAGCCGATATCCAGTTCCTATCACTCAAGGACGTTGTTGTTTATACTGACTTCCACCATTAGAGGTCCTATGGACCTCTTTTCCTTCCCTCCATTAAAGTTTATGAACTACTGCCAATCGCGGTTCTAGGTAATTTTTTATAGATTGACTTTTTTAAAGATAGGGTTTTATCTTTCTAATTTTATAAATATAATGTGATTGTCAAACAAATGTGGCAAAAAGTAGGTTGTGAGCACTCCCGAGTAAATAACAGGTAAAGAAACATGATTGGACAGATTTAAACACATGGGGCCAGATTCACGTACCGGCCACGTCGGCGTAGCGTATGCCATTTACACTACGCCGCCGCAACTTGAGCAAGTGCCGTATTCTCAAAGCACTTGCTCCGTAAGTTGCGGCGGCGTAGTGTAAATGGCCCGGCGTATCCCCGCGTAAATGAAAGGGGGCGGCTTGTATTTAAATTAAGCGCGCCCCCGCGTCGATCAAACTGCGCATGCGCCGGCCGGGAAGATAGCCCAGTGTGCATGCTCCAGCTCACGTTGGAAAACGTTGTTGAAACCGAAGTGAAAACGACGTGATCGTCACTTACGCAATGCCCTATTCGCGAACGACTTCGTAAAACGACGTAAACGATGGAAAAAGACAACGCTGACCCGATGCCATACTTAACATGGCATATGACAGAACTTCGTAAACGTACCCCTCATATAGCAGGGGAAAGTTTACGCTTACGGAAACGACGTAAACGATGACGAGGCGGCGCAAAAACGTTCGGGAATCGGCGTATCAGGCTCATTTACAAATAAGAAAACGACGTAAAAGCCACCTAGCGGCCGGCGTAACATTACACTAAAGATCCGACGGTGTAAGTGACTTACGCCATATGGTGCCCACACGATGACATCGCGTTTCCCGGACCTACGAGCACACTCACGAGGCACGCGGAAGGCGCTGGGTGGCAAATTTAAAGGGACTTACAGGTACGCCCATTTGTCTGCCTGTGCCATTGTGTAGACGTATATGTGTGTGCGGCGGTCGCTATGTGGTTAAAGTGATTGTTGCTATGACCAATAAAGACTATGGGCCAGATTCAGGTAGATGAGAGCATCTTTGCTCTGGAGTAACGCTTCTCATTTGCGTTACTCTGCCGAAATTTTAGGAGCAAGACTGTTATTCGGAGCACTTGCTCCTAAAGTCGGCAGCGCATCAAATGAGCCGGCGGAATAAATTGGGCGGGTACGGGGCGTGTATTATTCTAACTAAGCGCGATCCCGCCGCCAACGTATCGCATGCGTCGAGTTCAATGCATCCCAGTGCGCATTTTCTGGCAGTGAACGTATCTATTCCCATTCATGAATGTTTTACGAGCGACGCGATTTGTTTTTTTTTCCGACGCGATGCGACGCCTTACTTAACATAGGATACTCCATAGGGGGCTTACTTTACGTCGCGTATCGCTTCCGGAAACGTCGTAAAGTACGCTCGCGCCCGAAAAAGATCTAATTGCCGATCCGCTCATTAACAATTTTTTGAGCGTAAATCGGCGGAACGCCCCCGGCGCCATTTTTAAGTTGAAGTACATGCGATGGCGAAATTCAATTACGCCGACGCATCGGAACTCCAACCCGCGTTTCTTGTTTTCTGGTTATAGAAAACGAAACGCCGGCTAGTGACAGTTAGTAATGACAGCCTACTCCGGCCACTAGGTGGCCTTTACGTTGTTTTCTTAGCATTTGCATAGATACTAACATGACAAGTAAATTACACTTGAGGTTGTAATGACTCCGGCCAGTGGCCTTTACGCCGATTCCCGATCGCTTTTACGCCGCCCCGTCGTCGCGTACGTCGTTTACGAACTCGTAAGGTTACCCCTGCTTCTATGAGGAGTAATCTTACGAAGTACAGTCGGATGCCGTCGGGTGCCGTCGGACGCCATGTTAAGTATGGCGTCGGATCAGCGTCGGCTTTTTTCGTCGCTTACGTCGTTTTACTAACTCGTTCGCGAATAGGGCATTGCGTAAGTGACGATCACGTCGTTTTGACGTCGGTTTCAACAACGCTTTCCGACGTGAGCTGGAGCATGCGCACTGGGCTTTTTCCCCGGGCGGCGCATGCGCAGTTCGTTCGACGCGTGGGCGCGCTTAATTTAAATACAAGCCGCCCCATTTGAATTACGCGGGCTTACGCTGGGCCATTTTCGCTACGCCAACGCAAACTACGGAGCAAAGGTTTAGGGAATACGGCACTTGCTCTAGCACGATGCGGCGGCGTAGTGTAAATGGCTTACGCTACGTCGGCGAATTTCTTAGAGAATCTGGCCCATTGAGAACATACAAAGAATCCCCCCCCCCCAATCTAAGGGCTAATTTACACTTGCTTCGACTTGAACACACATTCAAGGGCATACCACTTTACCATGATTTTTTTATGTGTTTTTGATGCTTCAGCGATGCTTCCGTGATCCTTTTTTAAAGCTTTAATGAAGCTTAGCAAATGCCCTGTGTGTTGATTTTCTATTTATTTTAAGGGGGCCCAATAGAACCTGGCTCTGTAGTTCTGATGTGGCTCAGCACATCCCTAGCTCATTGGTACCCTAATTCCCCAGATCTCCAGCTTAATAGTACCCTCATTCTGCAGATTCCCTGCTTAGCAGTAGCCCCCCTGGTTATGCTAATCCTCCATTCAGTAGTAACCCCCAGCTCTGCTGATCCCCAGCTAAGTAGTAACCCCCTGGTCTGCTGATCCTCCACTCAGTAGTAAATCCCAGGTCTGCTGATCCCCTTCCCCATCAGTATAGAATTCTCCCTCAGTGCAGACCCCCCATCAGTATAGAATCCCCTCCTCAGTGCAGATCCCCATTATTATAGAATCCCCCTCAGTGCAGACCACCCATCAGTATAGAATCCCCTCCATCAGTATAGAATTCCCACCTAAGTGCATACCCCCCATCAGTAAAGAATTCCCTCCTCAGTGTAGACCCCCCATCAGTAAAGAATTGCCTTAGTGCAGACCCCCCATTAGTATAGAATCCCCCTCAGTGCAGACCCCCTATCAGTATAGAATCCCCTCAGTGCAGACCCCCATTAGTATAGAATCCCCCTCAGTGCAGACCCCCCATCAGTATAGAATCCCCTCAGTGCAGACCCCCCATCAGTATAGAATCCCCTCCTCAGTGCAGACCCCCCATCATTATAGAATCCCCCCTTTAGTGCAGACCCCCCATCAGTATAGAATCCCCCTTTAGTGCAGACCCCCCATTAGTATAGAATCCCCTTCTCAGTGAAGACCCCCATCAGTAAAGAATCCCCCCTCAGTGCAGACCCTCCATTAGTATAGAATCCCCTCCTCAGTGCAGACCCCCATTATTATAGAATCCCCCTCAGTGCAGACCACCCATCAGTATAGAATCCCCTCCATCAGTATAGAATTCCCACCTAAGTGCATACCCCCCATCAGTAAAGAATTCCCTCCTCAGTGTAGACCCCCCATCAGTAAAGAATTCCCTCAGTGCAGACCCCCCATCAGTAAAGAATTCCCTCCTCAGTGCAGACCCCCCATTAGTATAGAATCCCCCTCAGTGCAGACCCCCTATCAGTATAGAATCCCCTCAATGCAGACCCCCATTAGTATAGAATCCCCCTCAGTGCAGACCCCCCATCAGTATAGAATCCCCTCAGTGCAGACCCCCATTAGTATAGAATCCCCCTCAGTGCAGACCCCCATCAGTATAGAATCCCCTCAGTGCAGACCCCCCATCAGTATAGAATCCCCTCCTCAGTGCAGACCCCCCATCATTATAGAATCCCCCCTTTAGTGCAGACCCCCCATCAGTATAGAATCCCCCTTTAGTGCAGACCCCCCATTAGTATAGAATCCCCCTCAGTGCAGACCCCCATCAGTATAAAATCCCCTTCTCAGTGAAGACCCCCATCAGTAAAGAATCCCCCCTCAGTGCAGACCCCCCATTAGTATAGAATCCCCCCTCAGTGCAGACCCCCCCATTAGTATAGACAACCCCCTGCACATGTCCATCCACATATACATTAGTAATGTTTACAGACCTCAGAACAGCGCGGACAGATACACACAACGGTATGTGTGTCCCTCGGGCTCCTCCTCCTCTTGTGTGGATGTAAACAGAGAGGAGGGGAGGCGCCTTTAGTTCGCTCCATTGAGGAACGCAGATCAGGGCAGCGAGCAGTGGTGACACCCTTCTGGCAGGTGTCATCCAGGTGCGGCCTGCACCCCCCGCCCCACCTAGCAACTCCACTGCTTACTTTTAGTTTTTTTTTTTAACTGAATTTCCTCTTTCTAGATGAAACAATAAACAGCTTACTCTGTTATTTAATTGAAATGGAAATTCCACATTTGGATTCATCGCGTGTAAAGCATTGGCCAGAGCGTATACGGCAATGTAGACGTAGTAGTGCCCGAAGTAAGTAGTATAGCTAATATTGCAAATCCGGTTGCAATTTTCCGGGATGATGCCATAGATTTGTTGAAAATACAAATTTTTGGCGGTGTTATCAGATAGACAATTACAGTGAATAATGGAGAGATCTTCCAGAAAGGGATCGTTTGGGAGGTTGGGCGGATTCTCTATAAAGGCCTTCAGACCAGGGATGGGTTTGGTTGGAAGCGAAAAGTAGAAACTGCAGTTCATTGATGGAAAACATTTCTTCATCGGTTTTGGAAGAGTCCACGACTTATGGAGAATTAAAGTTGCATCCCTCTTAAAAAGTTCTAAGTAATCAATGAAAAAGATGTAATCCTCGTAGAACTCGCCACTTATTACAATGACCGTACTCAGAGAGTTCTTTAGAACCTTTGAAGCCGATCCCATGACATTTGATAAGAAAATGACATATTCGGTACAAATGCCGTGGTGGGTCAAAGTCTTCTTCAGAGGTTCTGCGTCTCCGGCGGCGTTATCTGTTATTACTATCCCAACAAGATTCCAACCAAAGTGTAAGAGGAATTGGATGAGAGCCGCAAAGTGAATCCGATCATTGGGGACCGTCTGATAAAAATGTGGGTACGATCGTCTGTCGCTCAGGGAAGGTTCTGTGAAACTGTAACTGACCTAGGTAGGCATAGTAAAATATTTTAAAATGATTTTCAATTTTATATTTTTTTATCACAAAATTATATGTTGCTCCATTTTTTTTTTTTATATATCCCAGGAGATTACTACTATTTGACAAACTTAAAAAATGGCTGTCCAGTTAGTTTTCTCTCAGGCCGCGTACACACGACCGAGCTTCTCGCCAGAATCCAGCGAGAATCTCGCTGGGAGACAGATTCTGGTGAGAAGCTCGATTGTGTGTACACTTTTCGGCGAGCGTTCCGTCGGGAAGCTCGTCGAGCCAAAAAGAGAGCATGCTCTCTTTTTCCTCGTTGTTCAATGAGGAAATTTGGCTCGATTAGCTTTCCGACCGCTCATCGGGAACCTTGTCGGGCGGAACGATGAGTTTAGCCCAACGAGGTTCCCGTTCGTGTGTACGCCACCTAAGGATGCTTTTTACATTCCAGCGTCGAGGCGCGGTGGCGGTATAGCGCCGCTAAAAATGTTGTGCAGTATGTCCGCAGTCTCTGGTAATCTTGTGCAGTATGTCTGCAGTCTCTGGTAATTTCGTGCAGTATGTCCGCAGTCTCTGGTAATCTCGTGCAGTATGTCTGCAGTCTCTGGTAATCTTGTGCAGTATGTCCGCAGTCTCTGGTAATCTTGTGCAGTATGTCTGCAGTCTCTGGTAATCTTGTGCAGTATGTTCGCAGTGTCTGGTAATTTTGTGCAGTATGTCCGCAGTCTCTGGTAATCTCGTGCAGTATGTCTGCAGTCTCTGGTAATCTTGTGCAGTATGTCCGCAGTCTCTGGTAATCTTGTGCAGTATGTCCGCAGTCTCTGGTAATATTGTGCAGTATGTCCGCAGTCTCTGGTAATCTTGTTCAGTATATCCGCAGTCTTTGGTAATTTTGTGCAGTATGTCCGCAGTCTCTGGTAATATTGTGCAGTATGTCCGCAGTCTCTGGTAATTTCATGCAGTATGTCCGCAGTCTCTGGTAATCTCGTGCAGTAAGTCTGCAGTCTCTGGTAATCTTGTGCAGTATGTCTGCAGTCTCTGGTAATCTTGTGCAGTATGTCCGCAGTGTCTGGTAATTTCGTGCAGTATGTCCGCAGTCTCTGGTAATCTCATGCAGTATGTCTGCAGTCTCTGGTAATCTTGTGCAGTATGTCCGCAGTCTCTGGTAATCTTGTGCAGTATGTCCGCAGTCTCTGGTAATATTGTGCAGTATGTCCGCAGTCTCTGGTAATCTTGTTCAGTATATCCGCAGTCTTTGGTAATTTTGTGCAGTATGTCCGCAGTCTCTGGTAATATTGTGCAGTATGTCCGCAGTCTCTGGTAATTTCATGCAGTATGTCCGCAGTCTCTGGTAATATCGTGCAGTAAGTCTGCAGTCTCTGGTAATCTTGTGCAGTATGTCCGCAGTCTCTGGCAATCTCGTGCAGTATGTCCGCAGTCTCTGGTAATCTTGTTCAGTATGTCCGCAGTATCTGGTAATCTTGTGCAGTATGTCCGCAGTCTCTGGTAATCTTGTGCAGTATGTCCGCAGTCTCTGGTAATCTTGTGCAGTATGTCCGCAGTCTTTGGTAATCTCGTGCAGTATGTCCGCGGTCTCTGGTAATCTCCTGCCCATTTAGAGTCCTTTACTACTAACAGTGTAATTTTTTGTTTGTTTGCGCCAATCTGTAAGGCTGCGCTATATACCATGATTTGTGATGCTGGGGCTGTATACTCTGTCCTGTGATGCTGAGCTGTATACTCCTGACACTGTGGGCCAGATTCAGGTAGAAGGGCGAAATCTTTATTTTGGAGTCATTTACGTTACTCCGCTGAAACTTTATGAGCAAGTACTGTATTCACATAGCACTTGCTCCTAAAGTTGCGGCGGCGTAGCGAAAATGAGCCAGCGGAATTTAAATTGGGCGGGTAGGGGGTGTGTATTATTTAAACGAGGCACGATCCCGCGGCAAACGTACTGCGAATGCGTCGACTGTCAGTGCGCATGCTCCAAATTCTGTCAGTGAACGTCAATGACGTCAATTCCCATTCACGGACGTTTTACGCAAACGACGCTAAACTTTTTAAATTCGACGCAATGACGAAGGCCATACTTAACATAGGATACTACACGTAGGGGGCATGTTTTTCTTTACGCCGTGTATCGCTTACAGAAACGTCGGAAAGTCACTGCGTCGGGCCCGCGTACGATCGTGAATTTCCGTCTCTCGCTGATTTACAAATTCTTGGCGTAAATCAGCGGGAACGCCCCGAGCGCCCATTTTAAAATTGCAGTTCCGATACGACGGCGAAATACAATTACGCCGTTCGTATATGAACTCAATCCCGGCGTATCTTGTTTTCTGACTACAGAAAACAGAAACGCCGGCTCAAAGTGAGAGTTATGCTGGCGAATCACTGATACTCCCGAGTAACTCTACCTGAATCTGGCCCTATGAGTGTAAGCAAATGGAATACAGGGGACAGAGAGGGTAGATTATATAAGGGGCGCGGCTTATGAGAAGTGGGAGGGGCCAGCCATGGAGGGGCGGGGTCTTGCGCCCCCCATCCTAAAACTTCACCAGCCGCCACTGGTGGGAGAAGAGGGTTGCATTGACAATCCAACACAATGGGCAGCACATTGAACACATTTTATAAGTGGTCAGAAACTTGTAAATAACTCATGAAAGAATAAAGTTACGTTAAAACTAAGCACACCATTGTTTTTCTTGTGAAATTCACAATTATTTTGATGTGTCACATGACCCTCTTCCTATTGAAAAAACTAAATATTGGATTCAAAATGGGCGACTTTCACATGGGGCAGTGGAGGTGCGGTGGCGGTATAGCAACGTGATTTTTAGCGCCGCTATACCATTGTATTTACCGCGATATTCGGCCGCTAGCGGTGCTGTTTTAACCCCCGCTAGCAGGCCGAAAAAAGGGTTAATACCGCCCGAATGCACCTCTGTAGAGGCACATTGCGGGCAGTTTTACCGCGGTTTTCCATTGATTTTAATGGGAAGGAGCGGTATAGGAGCGGTAAACACCCTGGGGTAGATTCACATAGAGATACGACGGTGTATCTACTGATACACCGTCGTATCTGTGAGATCCGACACTCGGATCTATGCGGCTGATTCCTCGAATCAGGTTCCGTATAGATCTCCCTTAGAGCCGACTGGTGTAAGTGAGTTACACTGTCGGATCGTAGGCTGCAATCTCCCGCCGTCCGCTAGGTGGCGCTTCTGTTATTATACGCGACGAATATGCAAATGAGGAAAACCGCCGATTCTGAAACAAACGCCCGGCCGTCGTTTTTTTTTTTTTACGTCGTTTGCGTTCGGCTTTTTCCGGCGGAGAGTTACCCCTGCTATATGCGGGGTAAGTGCGGCGTATCCTATGTTAAGTATGGCCGTCGTTCCCGCGTCGAATTTTGAATTTTTTACGTCGTTTACGTAAGTCGTTCGGGAATGCGGCCATACGTTAATAGCGTTAACGTCGAAAACAATGACGTCCTTGCGACGTCATTTGAGGCAATGCACGCTGGGAAATTTAGCTGGTGGCGCATGCGCAGTACGATCGGCGCGGGGACGCGCGTGATTTAAATAGTAAACTCCCCCTAGCCGCGGAATTTGCATTCCGCCGGGGGATTTACGATCCGCCAGGGCAACTTATGAGGCAAGTGCTTTCTGAATACAGCACTTGCCTCAAAAACTGGCGCAGGCGGATCGTAAAAAAGATAGATCACGCGGATCAAAAGATCCGCTGATCTATGTGAATCTACCCCCCTGTGTATCTTGTTTACGCTACGTCGCCGAAACTTAGAGAGGCAAGTGCCGTATTCACAAAGCACTTGCGTCCTAAGTTACGGCGGCGTAGGGTAAATTTTCCGGTGTAAGCGCACCTAATTCAAAATAGGCAGGTAGGGGGCGTGATCCATGTAAATGAATCGTGACCCCACGTAATTAAGGCTTTTTCCGAACGGCGCACGCGCCGTCCGTGGACGTAGCCCAGTGCGCATGCTCCAAATTACGCCGCAAATACTCATTGGTTTCGACGTGAATGTAACTTACGCAAAGACCTATTCGTGAACGATTTACATAAACGACGGATAATTTGACGCTGTCCCGACGTCCATACTTAACATTACGTACGCCTCATATAGCAGGGGTAACTTTACGCCGGACTTACGCTTACGCAAACAACGTAAAATACGATGACCAGGCGCAAGTACGTTCGTGAATCGGTAAATCTAGCTCATTTGCATATTCACTGCGTAAATCGACAGAAGCGCCACCTAGCGGCCAGCGTATATATGCAACTAAGATACGACGGTCGTAAGTGACTTACGCCGGTCGTATTTGAGCAAAATTCCGGCGTATCTTGTTTTCTGAATAAAGAAAAAAGATACGCCGGCGCATCTTAGAAGTTACGCGGCGTATTTCGAGATACGCCAACGTATCCTCTTTCTGAATCTGGCCCCCCGCTCCTATACCTCTCCAAAGATGCGGCTAGGAGGACTTTTGGAGCACTCCTGCTAGCGCACCGCTTCAGTGTGAAAGCCTTTGGGCTTTCACATTGAAGACTACAGGGCAGGTTTTTTTCAGGCGATATAGCAGTGCTATTTTTAGCGCTGTACCGCCTGAAAAACGCCCCAGTGTGAAAGGGGCCTTATAATGCACTTTTTACAACCATTTATGGCCATATATCACATACACAATGAGCTAGATTCAGTAACAATTTACGCGGCGTATCTGTTGATACGCCGCGTAAATTCTCGGATGCGCCGGCGTATCTTTTTTCTGTATTCTGAATTGTGCTAAGATACGAGCGGCGTAAGTCTCTTACGCCGTCGTATCTCAGTTGCATATTTACACTGGCCGCTAGGTGGCGCTTCCGTCGATTTACGCATTGAATATGCTAATTAGGTCGATACGCCGATTCACGAACGTAGTTGCGTCCGGCGTATCCTTTTGCATCGTTTACGTTAGGCTTACGCCCGGCGTAAAGTTACCCCTGCTATAATGAAGCGCAGCCAATGTTAAGTATGGACGTCAGGACAGCGTCGTAATTTACGTTGTTTGCGTCGTTTGCGTAGGTCGATTAAGAATGGGGCTGGGCGTAAGTTACGTTCACGCCGTTTTCATTGACTATTTGCAACGTGATTTGGAGCATGCGCACTGGGATACCTTCACGGCCGTCGCATGCGCAGTTCGTTCGGCGCGTAATTTAAGTGGGGTCAACGTTAATTTAAATACAACACGCCCCCTACCTGCCCTATTTGAATTACGCGGGGATACACCGGCCCATTTACGCTACGCCGCCGCAACTTACGGAGCAAGTGCTTTGTGAATACAGCACTTGCCTGTTAAAGTTGCGGAGGCGTAACGTAAATAGGATACACTACGCCCGCACAAAGATACGCTCTCTATCCTGAATCTGGCCCAATATTGTCAAAAGTATTGGGACGCCTACCTTTACATGCACATGAACCTTTAACCTTTTCCCGCCCGGTTGACGTCCAGGAAGTGGTTGTGAAATCCTGACTGGACGTCTATTGACGTCCTGCAGGATTTCATGCCGGCGCGCGCCCGTGGGGGCGATCGGTGATACGGGGTGTCAGTCTGACACCCTGCATCTCCGATCTCGGTAAAGAGCCTCCGACAGAGGCTCTTTATCGCGAGATCAGCCATGTCAATCACTAGTTTTACCAGAACGAGCGCTCCCGTCTCATAACTTGCTTCTGAGCATGTGCGTTTTTTTTTTTTGCCATGGTTAAAGCCCACACACGACCATTTTTCACAACATAAAAAACAACAACTTGAAAAAACTTAGAGAAAAATTAGAGCATGTTCTACATTTTTAATGGCCATTTTGAAAAACGCTCTGGAGCCCGCACACGATCGTTTTTAATGACCATTTAATTTTTTTGTATTTTTCACGTCATGAGAAAACGGTCGTGTGTACGCGGCTTAAGACTTACCTCTAGGTGCAAGAAATATCTCCTAATCCTGCACGGTTTAGGAGATATTTACAGTAATTACAGGCACCAATGTCTACAGCGCATGCGCGCCATACACAATGGCGCAGGTGCACTGAAAGTGGAGTTTTTCTGAATGGCATAACCTGGGTTAATGCCATATTCCATGGGAGTGGCGTCATCACCGCTCTGGCCAATCACAGCGCCGGAGCTGCGAAAACACAAAGTAGCGAGGGGACATGGCGGTGGCGGGGGATGGGGGATGAGGAGGATTTTGGGGCCTTCCATTTCAAGTAAGTGGCACATAATGAGCTAGTATGCTAGTATACTAGCTCATTATGCTTTTCTCTTGCAGGTTTTTTTCGGGGGGGGGGGGGGGGGTTTATTTCCCCTTTAAAGCCTCATACACACGATCGGTTTTTCCGATGGGAATTGTGTGATGGCAGGATGTTGTCAGATAATCCAACTGTTTGTGCGCTCCATCGGACAATTGTTGGTCGGATTTTCCGACAACAAATGTGGGATAGCACAAGTCCGTTGAAAAAAAAAAAAATCCAAAGTACGTACACGCATGCTCAGAAGTAATGCTCACCATAACACAACATTAGCAGAAGTTGCCCAAAGGGTGGTGCTAAAGAGCTGAAAAAACACGTAATTTGGTGTTTGTTGGCCAACAATTCTTTGCAGTTTGTATGCAATACAAGTTCACAGCCAATGCCCTTCGGACAAAGGTCCAACGCTTTGTTTGATGGAAAATCAGATTGTGTGTACGCGGCTTAAGAGTTCCCTTCACTGGAACTAAGGGGCCAAGCCCAACCCCTGAAAAACAACCCCCCATCGTAATCCCCCCTCCACCAAATAATTAGGACCAGTGCACAAAGACATGGATAAGCGAGTTTGGGGTGGAGGAACTTGACTGACCTGCACAGAGTCCTGACCTCAACCTGATAGAACACCTTTGGGATGAATTCGAGTGGAGACTACAAGCCAGACCTTCTCACCCAACATCAGTGCCTGACTTTACTAATGCTCTTCTGAAAGAATGGTCAAACATCCCCATAGACACCCTCCTAAACCTTGTAAACGGCCTTCCCAGAAGAGGTGAAGCTTTTATAGCTGCAAAGGGCGGGGCCAACTCAATATTGAACCCTCCGGACTAAGACTAGGAGGCCATTAAAGTTCATGTGCCTGTAAAGGCAGGTGTCCCAATACTTTTGACAATATAGTGTATATATCATGAAATGCCCGCTTGACGTTTATTCTTCTTTCTATTAAATACACAGATTAGAATGTTACTGTAAGTTAACCACTTCAGCCCCGGACCATTTTGCTGGTCAATGACCAGGCCACTTTTTGCGATTCGGCACTGTGTCGCTTTAAATGACAATTGCGCGATCTTGCGACGTGGCTCCCAAACAAAATTGGCGTCCTTTTCTTCCCCACAAATGGAGCTTTCTTTTGGTGGTATTTGATCACCTCTGCGGTTTTTGGGCCAGATTCTCAGAGGCGTTACGACGGAGTATCTCAGATACCCCGTCGTATCGCCTTTTTTTTGTCCTCGTATCTATGCGTGTGATGCTTGGCATCACTTTTGCATAGATACGCTTCAACATCCGACAAGTGTAAAAGCATTACACTTTCGGATCGTAGGTGTAATGACAACTCCGGCCACTAGGTGGCCTTCACGTTGTTTTTTAATTTGCATATGCAAATGAGGCTAGTACGGCGATTCCCGAACGCTTTTACGCCGCCCCGTCGTCGCGTACGTCGTTTACGGACTCGTAAGGTTACCCCAGCTTCTATGTGGAGTAACCTTACGAAGATCCGTCGGATGCCGTCGGGTGCCGTCGGACGCCATGTTAAGTATGGCGTCGGGTCAGCGTCGCCTTTTTCCGTCGCTTACGTCATTTCACTAACTCGTTCGCGAATAGGGAGTTGCGTAAATGACGCTCACGTCGTTTTGACGTCGGTTTCAACGACGCTTCCCGACGTGAGCTGGAGCATGCGCACTGGGCTTTTTCCCCGGCCGGCACATGCGCAGTTCGTTCGACGCGGGGCGCGCTTAATTTAAATACAAGCCGCCCCATTTGAATTGCGCGGGTTTACGCTTGGCGATTTACGAGACGCCGGCGAAAACTACAGAGCAAGTGCTTTTAGAGTAAAGCACTTGCTCTAGTACACAGCGGCGGCGTAGTGTAAATGGCTTACGCTACGCCGCCGAAAATATATGAGAATCTGGCCCTTTATTTTTTGCGCTATAGACAAAAATAGAGCGACAATTTTGAAAAAAAATGAATATTTTTTGCTTTAATAAATATCCCCAAAAATATATAATTTTTATTTTTTTCTCCTCAGTTTAGGCCGATACGTATTCTTCTACATATTTTTCATTAAAAAAAAAGCGCAATAAAGCATTTATTGATTGGTTTGCGCAAAAGTTATAGCGTTTACAAAATAGGGGGTCGTTTTATGGCATTTTCAATAATTTTTTTTTTTTTTTACTAGTAATGGCGCGCTCTGAACAATCATACGGCTCCGGCTCTGGCTCCTCTCCTACCCAGCACAGGTAGGCTGCAATGTGGGGGGACTCTGGATGCAACTGTGGGGGAACTCTGGCTGTAATGTGGGGGAACTCTGGCTGCAATTGTGGGGGAACTCTGGCTGCAATTGTGGGGGAACTCTGGCTGCAATTGTGGGGGAACTCTGGCTGCAATTGTGGGGGAACTCTGGCTGCAATTGTGGGGGAACTCTGGCTGCAATTGTGGGGGAACTCTGGCTGCAATTGTGGGGGAACTCTGGCTGCAATTGTGGGAACTCTGGCTGCAATTGTGGGGGAACTCTGGCTGCAATTGTGGGAACTCTGGATGCAACTGTGGGGGAACTCTGGCTGTAATGTGGGGGAACTCTGGCTGCAATTGTGGGGGAACTCTGGCTGCAATTGTGGGGGAACTCTGGCTACAATTGTGGGGAAACTCTGGCTGCAATGTGGGGGAACTCTGGCTGCAATTGTAGGTGAACTCTGGCTGCAATTGTGGGGGAACTCTGGCTGCAATTGTGGGGGAACTCTGGCTGCAATTGTGGGGGAACTCTGGCTGCAATTGTGGGGGAACTCTGGTTGCAATTGTGGGGGAACTCTGGCTGCAATTGTGGGGGAACTCTGGCTGCAATTGTGGGGGAACTCTGGCTGCAATGTGGGGGGACTCTGGATGCAACTGTGGGGGAACTCTGGCTGTAATGTGGGGGAACTCTGGCTGTAATGTGGGGGAACTCTGGCTGCAATTGTGGGTGAACTCTGGCTGCAATTGTGGGGGAACTCTGGCTGCAATGTGGGGGGACTCTGGATGCAACTGTGGGGGAACTCTGGCTGTAATGTGGGGGAACTCTGGCTGTAATGTGGGGGAACTCTGGCTGCAATTGTGGGTGAACTCTGGCTGCAATTGTGGGGGAACTCTGGCTGCAATTGTGGGGGAACTCTGGCTGCAATTGTGGGGGGACTCCTGGCTGCAATTGTGGGGGAACTCTGGCTGCAATTGTGGGGGAGCTCTGGCTGCAATTGTGGGGGAACTCTGGCTGCAATTGTGGGGGAGCTCTGGCTGCAATTGTGGGGGAACTCTGGCTGCAATTGTGGGGGAACTCTGGCTGCAATTGTGGGGGGACTCTGGCTGCAATTGTGGGGGAGCTCTGGCTGCAATTGTGGGGGAGCTCTGGCTGCAATTGTGGGGGAACTCTGGCTGCAATTGTGGGGGAACTCTGGCTGCAAAATGGGGACATTTTGCTGCACTGGGGACACATGCTGCATTGGAAGACACGGGCAGGCTGCATTTTTGGGCATGGATAAAGTTGTTGTTAATATTTATTTTTATAACTTAATTCTGCATAAAACATTTCATAAAATTTATGAGGGCGTGTCTAGGGGCAGGATTAGGGGGTGGGACATGGTAGGGGTTGGGTGGGACATGGTAGGGGTTGGGTGGGGCAACTGGTGTTAGTAGATTTCAATAATCCTGTAAGTGTTCCTGAACATCAATATTATTGTGGAATCTCCAGTCTGCACTCACATGTGTATATCTGTAGAGGCGGAGAAACTGTGCCATTGCCTGGGTTGCCTGATAACCGTAATCACCAATGAAACCAGCAACTTCACCCCGTTTCCTGCAGTTATAATTAGGGGCCTCTTTTATCCCCGATAATATCCGTAGAACATAATTTATGGTTTTCCTTGTCTCTCCACAGCTGTCATATATGTGATAACCCAGAGTAATATTGGGTAGAAGCTTCTGGCTCTTGTTAATCTCCTGGATAGCAAAGATAAACACCAAGATACTTCGATATTCATTCATATCAAGTCTGCAAAACATAAGAAATGTACTGAGATTATTCCGAGAGCCAAGAGACCTTTTCACTTTTAGATACAAACATTCTCTCAACATGTTTCGCCATGATTAGTAGCTTCCTCAGGAGAATTACATTTATCAGGCACTATCTACTGAAAATATTGAGAAACCAAAACATAAAAATGACAAAACAATACAAAATTACAAAGGTTATGAACAAAGTACAAATTGCATATTTTATCCCGAGTTGGCTGAGACCAAAAACGACAGACTAAAATAAGAGTGAAGATTACCTGTATAAACAGATGGACTGGTCAAACTACAGACTGTAATTGAGGCCAGGTAGTCAAAAGGAACCCTTCAAATGGATCGTCTAGTGCAGTGGTTCTCAACCTTCTAGTGCCGTGACCCCCTGATAAAATTTCCCAAGTTGTGGGGACCCCTAACAGTAGAATTTCCATAGCGTGGGTTGTCACCACCCAAGGCAAGACAAGTAATTTGTGCCCCTAACCCACGGACATTTAGCGCTCCCTGAGTCCCTTCCACTTTACAATATTTAAACCCCTTGTGGTACCTTTTAGGATGTACCACTCTCTCTACGTTCTCCTTTCTTTCCCTTTAATCACTATCTTAAGTTCTTGTTTTTTTTTTCAATATCACTCTCTCTAGCCATCTTTCCTGTTCTTTCTTTTCCTCTCCCTTCCATGTATTCCCCAGCTCTGTGGTGTCTTGCAGCAGTGACACCTATGCCAAAATCAGAAGATAGAGTCTCCTCCAGCCCCTCACACTTCACACCACATTTCTCACCAGTCAGCTGACTATGTTCTGCTTTTTCCAGCTGAGTCTGTGTCCCCTATCCATCCCACATGTTAGACCATCAAAAAGCAGACATCCTGTTCGCCGCTCAGACTTAGATGTTTTTCCTCCTCATGCGGATCGAGCGTCCTTTTGTTGGTGTGCGTAGCTCCTCCCCCGCGCGTTACGTCTCTAGGCACGTGCCTTAGTCAGGATGTCTGTTTTTTGATGGTCTAACATGCCCAGAGGATTGGTGAGTGCGCCTTCAGATTGAGGCTTATTGTGTGAATCCCATTTTTTCTTTATAATTGAGCAATGAGGTATTTTTTCATCTTTGTCTTTCTTTTTTCTAAAATGACTGTGGATGGCTATACACTGTGTCAGTGAAACATCATTTATCATTGGTGTTTATGGTTTTGCATCACATTAGTTAATATCTAGCGCAGATTATATATATTTATTTATTTATCATAGTTTGGAAATATGGTCACCCTAGTCTGCACTAAGGGGGTGTGTGTATACTGCAGGGGTCTGCACTAAGGGGTGTGTGTATACTGCGGGAGCCTGCACTAAGGTGGTGTGTGTATACTGCGGGGGTCTGTACTAAGGGGGTGTGTGTATACTGCGGGGGTCTGTACTAAGGGGGTGTGTGTATACTGCGGGGGTCTGTACTAAGGGGGTGTGTGTATACTGCAGGGGTCTGTACTAAGGGTGTGTGTATACTGGGGGAGTTTGTACTAAGGAGAAGTGTGTGTATACTGTGGGGGTCTGTACTAAGGGGGTGTGTGTATACTGCAGGGTCCTGTACTAAGGGGAGGGGGTGGTGTATACTGCAGGAGTCTGTACTAAGGAGGAGTGTGTGTATACTGCAGGGGTCTGTACTAAGGGGTGTGTGTATACTGCAGGGGTCTGTACTAAGGGGATGTGTATGCTGTGGGGGTCTGTACTAAGGGGATATTCTATACTGATGGGGGGGTCTGCACTAAGGGGGTGTCTATACTGATGGGGGTCTATACTGCGGGGGTGTCTATACTGTGGGGGTTTACACTAAAGGGGGTATCTTTATTTATGGGGGGTCTGTACTAAAGGGGGTGTCTTTAATGATGGGGGGTCTGCATTAAGGAATGTGTCTATACTGCGGGGGTCTGCACTAAGGGGGTGTCTATAGTGACGGGGGTCTGCACTAAAGGGGGCTGTCTGTACTAAGATGGGGGGTGTCTGTACTGATGGGGGGGTCTGTACTGAGGGAGGGGGTCTGTACTGAGAGGTGGTCTGTACTGAGGGAGGGGGGTCTGTACTGAGGGAGGGGGGTCTGTACTGAGGGAGGGGGATCTATACTGTGGGAGGGGAGTCTGTAGTTAGTGGAGAGGGGTCTGTACTGAGGGGGGGGGGGGGGTCTTACTGAGGGCGGACTATAGTTGGTGGAGGGGGGCAGACACCAATTTTTTTCGCACCAGGTGACACCAACCCTAGTGACGGTAAGTCAATCAAGTGACAGAGCTGAGCAATCAATGCCAACCTCCACCACTGTGCCTATTACTGATCCCATCCCCCCACCACTGATCTTATCCCTATCTCCCCCATTACTTTTACAACAGAGGTGATGGGGGGGATAGGGATGAGATCAGTGGTGGGGGGATGGGATCAGTAAGAAGCACAGGTGGTGGTGGGAGTGCCACCTCCCTCAAGTACCACCGCTGGTACTTGAGGGGGGTGGTAGCGGTGATACTTGAGGGGGTTGGTAGCGGTGGTACTTGAGGGTGGTGGCAGTAGTGATGCCATCCACTCCCACCACCACCTGTGCCTCCTTAGTAATCCCATCCCCCACCACTGATCTCATCCCTATCCCCCTCATTACTTCTACAATAGAGGTGATGGGGGGATAGGGATGAGATCAGTGGTGGGGGATGGGATCAGTAAGAGGCACAGCTGGTGGTGGGAGAGGATGGCACCACCACTACTACCGCAGCCACCCCCCTCAAGTACAACCGCTGCCACCACCCTCAACACCAGCACTTAAAAAGATCCCATCCCTCCTCCCCACCAGCACTGTGACTGATCCCATTCCCCAGGTCAGATTTAATTGATCCTATGATTGCTTCATAGGATCAGCAACCGATGTATTGCTTCATTTATGTGAAATCCCTGGTGATATGGCCAGTCCCTCTGCTTTCCTATTAAAAACTTACCACACTAGGCAGGAGCGCACAGCATGGTCAGTACTCTAGTTAGGCTGGTAACTCTGTGTACTCTCCTCCAATGATCAATAAAATGTTTTACTTTGTTGTACAGTGTAAAAAAAAAAAATATCAAAATCATAATTTCTTTGCCTCGGGGCCCTGAAGTTTCTAGTTACGCCTCTGGCCAGATGGATGCCGCTCCTTAGTTACCTGCTGATGGGGCAAGGCAACCTACGGTCCACCTAACCCGAAACCAGTCCTTAGGGACTTGCCAAAGCCCGTCTTCCAAGTACTTGGTGGAGGGCTCATTGAAGAGAGGGGGAACTGGGGAGGGAGAAAGAACCAAAGGCCACAGATCTTATCCCCAGTATTAGGGTAGGCCCTGATATTCTTCACCCTGCATCTCCATGAGAGGAACAAAAAAAAAGTGAAATCACAGCACACAAAAAAGCACATTAGGGTACAGTAATGGTCTGACCTCTGAAGAGGAAGGGCTTCATTCCCTGAACCCTCCAAGGGTGCAAGACTGCTGATGGGGCAAGGCAAACTATGGTCTACCTAACTCGAAGCCAGGTGGATGTCGCTCCTTTTTTACCCGCCCAGTCTTCCAAGTACATAGTGGAGGGCTGGTTGAAGAGAAGGAGGAACTGGTGCAGGAGAAAGAACCTAAGGCCACAGATCACCCCCCCCATCAGTTTTAGGGTAAGATTAAAAGCAAGATGTGAAATCACAGCACATAAAAAGGTACATGAGGGTACAGTAATGGTCCGAGGAGGGGCTTCATTCCCTTCAGGGGCGCAAGGCTGCTGATGAAGCAAGGCAACCTATAGTCTACCTAACTCTAAGTTAGGTGAATACCGCTCCTTAGGGACCTGCAGGGCTGGACTGGGACAGAAATTTGGCCCTGGAGTTCATCCAGACTGGCCCACTTTGACATGGCGGCTGGACATCTCCCAGACCCCCCTCGGCCACCCCGCACCCCCCTCTCCCCCTTCACTAGCCATTCTACTTTTTTTAGAGTAGAACGGCCCGCACTGGTAGGCAGTCAGTTCAGTGCCCCCCCTTATGGGACAAGATTAGGCAGAAGGGAGAAACTCCCAGGCCATAGCTGTTGAGTCAGCTGTCTGTCCTCTCCCCCATGCTCCTCTGTCGCCCCCTTCCCCCTGCTCCTCTGGTCCTCCCCCTGCTTCTTTGTTCACCCCCAGGTGAGCGCTGCGGGAAAGGAGAGACAGTAGTGAAGGGGGCAGCGGTCCACTGTCACTGAAGCCGGCCCACTGAACCATCGGCCCACCGGGAAACTCCCTGTAGTCCCAATGGCCAGTCCATCCCTGGGGACCTGCCAAAACCAGCCTTCCAAGTACTTGATGAAGAGAGGGAAAAGTTGCAGAGGAAAAAAAGACATGAGGGCCACAGATCCTCTCCCCGGTAATAGGGTGGACACTGATATCCTTCACCCTCTATCTCTGTGAGAAGAACAAAAAAAAGTGAACAGTCAAATCACAACACAAAAAAAAGTACATTTGTGTACAGTAATGTTCCAACCTCCGAAGAGGAAGGGCCTCAGTCCCTAATCCACCAGGGGGCACAAGGCTGCAGACCAGGTGTAAGGCACTCAATAGTCTACCCGACACTAAACCATGTGGATTCCTAGAGACCTATCAAAGCAAGTCTTTCACGCAAGTTTGAGGACTCAATGAAGAGAGGGAAGAGGGGGAAGAGTTGGGGGGATCAACTAATCAGAACCTCCTCCACATTCCCAAATCTCGCTACAAAATGAAAGGAGAGCGAAGATTCGCTGTCAATGGACCGTTATGCAACACTCTACCCTCAGACATTCGGATGGAGTAAAATCATCGGGCCTTCAGAAAAAAAACTTAAGACCCATCTATTCTGAAACATAGCTGGACGACCACATTGGTTACAGCGCCTTGAGGCGATTTAGTTCGCATTTGTAGCGGTATATAAGTTACTCACTCACTCAGAAAAAGACCCGAAGACCACAGATCCACTCCCCAGTATTATGGTAGACCCTGATATCCTCCATCCACCCTCTCTGTGAGAAGAACAAAAAAAGTGAACCACGAAATCACAACACAAATAAAAGTGCATGAGGGTACAGCAGTGGTCTGATTTCTAAAGAAGAAGGGTCCCAGACCCTGAACCCCCCCGGTGGCACAAGGCTGCTGAAAGGAATCATAAATGCCAACATGTCCTGGCTGTGACATACTGAAGCAGAGCATGATCCCCTCCCTTCGGAGACTGGGCTGCAGGGCAGTATTCCAACATGATAATGACCCCAAACACACCTCCAAGACCACCACTGCCTTACTAAAGAAGCTGAGGGTAAAAGTGAAGGACTGGCCAAGCGTCTCCAGACCTAAACCTTATTGATCATCTGTGGGACATCCTCAAACATAAGGTGGAGGAGCGCAAGGTCTCTAACATCCACCAGCTCTGTAATGTCGTCATGGAGGAGGGGAAGAGGACTCCAGTGACAACCTGTGAAGCTGTGGTGACCTCCATGCCCAAGAGGGTTGAGGCAGTGCTGGAAAATAATGGTGGCCACACAAAATATTCACACTTTGGGCCCAATATTTAAATAAAAATTATTTAATTTAAAATATATTACACACGGTTGCAGGTTAAATTATAATTTTTTTAACATTCACATTTAAACTTCTTTTCATTTCCACATTTGTTTTGCTTGGTAATTTCTTTTTTTTTTACATTAAAAAAGCACATACAAAAAAAACAACGTACACAGGTTTTTTTTTTTATAACAATCTGGGCTTCAATCACCTATAGTTAAGGTTAAACAAAAAAAAAAGTTGTAACACTGTGTTTCCATATTTAAATGTAATATATGTTAAATAAGATATTAAATATGCGTGCAGGTCAAATTATAATAATTTTTTATCAGTCGCATTTTAACGTCATTTAATTTCCACGTGTTTTGACCCACCAGAAAAAAAAAATTGTAACACTGTGTTTAAATATTTTAGATTAATATTTGTTCAATAAGAATTTAAATATGGTGGCAAATTATTATTATTAGGGTTGTCCAGATACCGATACTAGTATCGGTATCGGGACCGATACCGAGTATTTGCGGGAGTACTTGTACTCGCGCAAATGCTCCCGGTGCCTAAATAGAATACTTTTCTTTGAGTTTCTTTACTACTGCGTGACAAGAAAATAAAACATTTTTATTCATTTTTACTCATTTTTATTCTTTTATAATGTCTTGAGTTAGAGTTCTTCATAATTCTAAAGAAAATATCCTTAGTCTGTATTGTGGTTTGAAAACTGTCACATGACATTTAAAAAAAGTATCGGTATTCGGTATCGGCGAGTACATGAAAAAAAGTATCGGTACTTGTACTCGGTCCTAAAAAAGTGGTATCGGGACAACCCTAATTATTATTATTAATTTATTATACAGGATTTAGATAATGCCAACAGTTTGCACAGTGCTTTACAACATGAGGGCAGACAGTACAGTTACAATACAATTCAATAGAGGAGGGATCAGAGGGCTCTGCTCGTTAGAGCTTACAGTCTAAAGGCTCGTACACACGATCGGATATTCCGACAACAATTGTGTGATGGAACGGTTTTGTCGGATAATCCGACCAACTGTGTGCTCCATTGGACATTTGTTGGAAAACCATGCTCTCAAATTGTCCGACAACAAATGTGTTCCGTCAGATTATCCGATCGGTCGTGCAGAAGTCCATCGGACTAAAATCCAAAGTACAAACACGCATGCTCCTAACCAATGCTAACCATAAGACAATATTAGCAGAAGTTGCCGAAAGGGTGGCGCTAAACAGCTGATAAACAACATAGTTTTGTGCATGTTGGCGAAAAAAGTTCTGCCATCTGTATGCAGAACAAGTTCATGGCCAATGCCCTTCGGACAAAATTCCACAGATTTGTCCGATGGAAATCCGATCGTGTGTATGAGGCTTGAGGCGGCGTACACACGGCAGAGAACCTCGACGGGCAGAACACATCGTTCCGCCCGTCGAGGTTCCCTGCCGGCCGTCAAAATCGGCGACCCGCCCGTCGGGAATGGCAACCAGCCATTCTTCCGGGCGGGCCGTCGAGGAAATAGAGAGCGTGCTCTCTATTTCGGCTCGACGGGCTTCCCGACGGGAAGCTCGCCAAGACCGTACACACGGCCGAGGTCCTCGCTGGAATGTGCATTCCAGCGAGGTTCTCGCTGATTTTCAGCGAGAACCTCGGCCGTGTGTACGGCGCCTAAGAGGGAGGATCAAGTGGAACAAAAGGTAATAACTGTGGGGGGTGAACTGATGGAGAAAATGAAAATACAGTTTTTAGGTGTGGGTAAGATAGGCTTCTCTGAAGAGGAGGGTTTTCAGGGATTGTCTAAAAGCTAATTAGAAAGAGTAGAGTAGTAGAGTAGAAAATAATTGGGCAGATTGGGGTGACGAGGGAGCTAGAGAACAGGAGGTCTTGGGAGCTACAAAGAGAACAATTAGGTTGGTATTTTGGGACTAGGTCAGTGATGTAGTTGGGGGCAGAGTTGTGGTAGTATTTTGAATTTATTTTGTTGGGCTCCCTTGGTCACCAAGTATTGAAAATGTGTAATTATGTTGGCAAAATTTCCAGGATTGTGAATGTGATGGCCAAAGCCACATCAATCAATCTGACCGGTTAAGATTCAGGCAGATCAACTGACTTACCACTGATCATACTGATCATACCTACTATCCCACTTACCCCTCACACATATCACCCCACTGAGAGGGGCAATCCAGATAGTCTATTTCAGTGGTTTTAATATGGGCAGAAAACAGTCCTCCGATGGAGATATCTCCCGGCTGGAAATATTCATACTCAAATATAAACGGAGATGTGGTGAGTTTACATGGTTGGTTTGGTGATGGTGGGTGTGGTGATGGTGAGTTTGGTGATGGTGAGTTTGGTGATGGTGAGTTTGGTGATGGTGGGTTTGGTGATGGTGGGTTTGGTGATGTTGGGTTTGGTGATGTTGGGTTTGGTGATGGCAAGTTTGGTGATGGCGGGTTTGGTGATGGCGAGTTTGGTGATGGTGGGTTTGATGATGGTGGGTTTGGTGATGGTGTGTTTGGTGATGGTGGGTTCTGTATTAAATCCCCATGAGTTGATGCTTGCAAGACCAATGTAAGTGCAGAGAAGGCTGTGAGGAGCATTATTGAGGAGATCATCTCACCGACACAACGTGCACACTGACAGCTCGGAGGATCTTCAGTATCAGAGTGCTCAGAATCAGCACCTTTTATACTTTATCTGTGACTGGTTTACATCCCTTCGCTGTTAACTGATAAAAATACACACATCAGTATATAGTCACTTCTTTTTTTTTTTGCTTTTAAGATACTGTTAGATTTGAAATATCCAACATTATATATATATATAGTTTTTTTTTTAACATGAACAGAATGTTCTTTTATTGAAAGAAAAAATTAGAGATAAAGGACAACAAAAAAATAAAAAATATACAGTACAGAATAGTGACCCAGACATGGAAGATATGGCAAACACACACAGGGAGTCTGGCAACATCATCACAGTCATTTACAGTACCACAGGGGTGTAGTAGTAAGGGCACAGTAAGGTTTTCTAAGCAGTCCAGGTCTGCCAGACCCTGTCATATTTCTCAGGACAATTCCGATTTATATAGGTAAATTTGTACAAAGGAAGAGCTGAAGTAATGGATCTTTCCCACAAACCCACCGAGGGGGGGGGTCGGGAGTTCCATTTCAAAACAATTTCCCTCCTGGCATAAAAGAAGAGGAAGCATAGAAGTATTTTGGTGTACCTGGGTCTTTGGTCATCATCCTGAATACTAAGAAGCAAAAGGGCAGGGGAGACCGGCAGGTCCAAATGTAGTCGTAGTTTATAAGCTCAACCACTCCAGTCCAGAACAGAGCCACCTTAGGGCAACTCCAGAACATGTGCATGTATGTTCCCACCGCCCCACCGCACCTGGTGCAGAGCGGCGACCTATCAGGGTAAATAGCATGTAGCCTCTGTGGTGTAAAATAGGTTCTGTGCAGACACTTGACCTGAATCAGCCTATCCCTGGAAGATATCAGTGCCTGCGTACTATCTCCAAGACAGTCGTCCCAGTCTTCCCTATCCAAGTCGGGCAAATCCTCCCTCCATTTCACCCAGAGGCGCTCCATCCGGGGGGAATGGCAGGACTGTAAGTCGAAATATAATGTAGACAAGGGTTTGGCCAGCTGCTCACCCACCAACCTACTCTCAATTGGGTCCATCTCCAGCGTCGGCTCAGTAGGCAACTGAGCCCACATGGCATGGCGCAACTGAAAATAGCGAAATGTCATCCATCCAGGCAGATGGAAACGAGCTCTAAGTTCCGTCAGGGAAAGAAGTCTGCCAGCTACAAGGATGTCCCCCAATATCCTAATCCCATATCTAGCCCACACCAGGGGGTCCGGAACAGTACGGAGATGCGGAAGATTTGGGTTACCCCAAAGTGGAGTAACGGGCGACCATTTATTAGAACAGGAAAACCGTTTCCTCGCCGCCCCCCAAACCCGGAGTGTGGTCCTAGTGGAGAAGGGCAAGGCATCATATGCCCGGGGACCCCGATAAATCAGATTCCCCAGCTCCTGAAGAGAGCCAACAATAGCAGCCTCCAGACAAACTGCAGCATTGGTCCTCAACCGCATGAGCCACCAGCGGACCGTCACCAGGATCACCGCCCAAAAATAGACCCACAGGTCCGAAAGCGCCAAGCCCCCACACCGCAGCGGGAGAACCAGGGTAGAGTTGGCTATCCTAGGTAACGTACCCCCCCAAATAAATCTGCTCATACATTGTTCTACCTCCTTGAAAAAAGAGTTGGGCAACCAGGTCGGAGAGTTGCGGAAGACATAGAGAAATTTGGGGAGGAAAACCATCTTGAGGAAATTGATCCTGCACATCAAATTTAGAGGCAATGAAGCCCAAGTCTGGCACTTTTCCTTAAGTTGAGTGAGCACAGGTAGCACATTAAGACCTGAGTACCCTGCTGGACTTCTACAGACCCGGATGCCCAAGTATTTGAATTGCTCAACCCAAACCAACTGGCTATCCAGGGCAGTGGTCCGCGCAGCTGGGTCAAGGGGGAACAACAGTGACTTTTTCACAATTTTTACGAACCCCAGAATAACCCCCGTAATCATTGAACAGATGAAGAGCTGCCTCAAGTGAGCCACCCGCATCTTTCAGATAAAGCAGCGCGTCATCCGCATACAAAGAGAGTTTTTCTTCTAACGGACCTATCCTGAGGCCCTTGAAATGCTCTGAGCCCCTGATAAGGATCGCCAGAGGCTCAAGGGCAAGAGCAAAGAGGGAGGGGGAAAGTGGGCATCCCTGCCTAGTGCCCCGCTGTAGTGGAAAGACGCCCGACAAATGACCATTGGTACGAATCCTGGCCCTGGGAGAGTCATACAACAACTGGATCCAATGGATAAAACGGGGCCCAAACCCAAACCTATCAAGAACCTCCCACAGAAACCCCCACTTGACCGAGTCAAAAGCCTTCTCTGCATCGAGAGAGGCTATGACTCTAGTGCCACCGTTGGAGTGAGCGACCGAGAGATTCAGAAAGAGACGGCGGAGGTTGATGTCAGTGCCCTTGCCCGGAATGAACCCAGTCTGGTCCATATGAATAATGTCTTCCTTCACCACCGAAAGTCGGTTAGCCAGGACCTTAGCAAGGATCTTGGCATCTACATTAAGTAGAGAGATCGGCCTATACGAGGCGTAATCCTCAGGATCCCGACCGGGTTTAGGCACCAACACCACCACCGCCTCATACATAGAATCCGGTAACACCCCCAATCGCTGAAAGACCCCAAAAAGAGAAGTGAGCCTAGGAGCAAGGAACTCCACATGTTCTGAGTAAAATTCCATGGGCAGCCCGTCCACCCCAGGTGTCTTACCTGGTTTAAGTTGGGCTATGGCCTTTTGAACCTCATCCAAACCTATATCCCTCTCCAGGTCCAAGCGGCTCTCGTCCTCAAGTCTGGGAAAGTCAAGTCTGTCTAGATATGCCTGCAGGTCTGAAACCTTAGTAGAATATAACTGTTTGTAATAATGGAGAAAGCAGTCATTAATGTCAGAGGGCGTACGCTTCACCACACCAGATCGATCCCTAACACCACTGATAATAGTCACTGCGAACTGCCCCTTCGCCAACCATGCCAGTAACTTGCCATTCTTATTTCCAAATTCAAATATTTTTTGCGCCTGGTGCAACCGGGATTTGTGGGTCATATGTATGCGCAACAGGGACAGCTGCTGCAGCGCGGACTGCCAGGCCCCATATGCAGCTGGGTTAGGGTTGGCCACATAAGCAGACTCCTTCTGAGCAACCTCCCTCTCTAACTCCATCAGAGACTGCGCCAGGGCTCTGCGCGCAGCCGCTATGTGGGAAATATATGCCCCCCGAGTCCAGGCTTTAAAAGCATCCCAGGTAATCCCAGGGGTGGCAGAGCTCTCATTGTTAAGCCAATAGTGACAAACACCCTCCTGCACACTTTCTAGAATATCAGGATTCTCAATCCAGTATCTGGACAAACGCCAAACCCGTTCCTCCAGCGGGCCGACTGCCAACCCGACCCGCAGTGGAGCATGATCCGAGACCCCCCGTGGGAGCATACTGGTCTCTGAGATCCGGTGCAGCAAAGGCCAGGTCAATGCGCGAGAACGTCCGGGAGGATGCCGAATGACAGGTAAAACCCCTGTCATTAGGGGAAGGTGACGCCAAACATCCACCAGGTCAAACGCGCCTATCCACCGGGCCAGTCCAGGGGCCCATGAAGAGGCAGGGGGGATTCTATCCAGATCCGGGGAAGGGGTCATATTGAAATCCCTCAAAAGCAGAATGTCATCAACACCATATACCAGGGCTTTCCTCATAATTTCAGCAAGCACTGACACATCAGCTGGAGGGGGGAGATAAAGGTCCACCAGCAGAAGGGGAGTATTGTAAATAAGAGCATGTAGGATGACAAATCGACCCCCCGGGTCGTCTGCAAATCCAATAGTTGGAAAGGAGGCCCCCTATGCACCAGGACACTGACCCCTCTGGAATAGTTGGAGTATGTAGCATGATAATGAGCCCCAACCCATGCCCTCTTAAGACCCAGGATCCGAGACCCCACCAAGTGGGTCTTCTGGAGCACAACCAATTGGGGCAAATATTTTTTAAGGTAGTTGAACACCAATGAGCGTTTCACAGAGGAGTTAAGACCCCTAACACCTAAAAGGCACTGCATTACGTAAAAGAACACTGTTCAAAAGGAAAACAAAACAAAAACATAAAAAATAAAACTTAACCACTCTAACCAACCAGACATGGTCGACAACTGCCGACAATCCCATCCCCCCTCCCCGCAGGTCCTCAAACTGAGGGTCTGCCAAGTACCCAGAACCAGCCCAAAGGCAACAGAAAAAATAAAACGTGGGAGACGTGAAGTGAGCGTAAAGCAACAGTCAAATCATTGCTGGAACTTCTGCAACCAAGAACATAAAGAAAATTATCAACAGAGTCTGTAGCATAAGGTTCTTTGAGGAGATGCCAGAACCAGGATAAACAGTACCTGAGGCATGAAAAACACCCGGTAAAACCAGGGGCACAGTGCTTATTTTGGCTCCGAAGTGGGCAAGGTAGTCCAACCGGGAACAGTCTTCAAAAGCCAGTTCAGTGCAGATCGAATTAGCAGTTCAGATCCAAGGAGAAAAAAAGGGAAAGTTATAAAGGTCTGTCTGCAAAATCAAGTCCTGGGGCCGAAGTAACTAGCCCAACAGAAAAGTAAGCAGCTGACTGATCGGGGACAGATCCTCCACTCCATCAGGGACACATCAGCCTGGAGACGGGAGGGACTCCAGCCAGGCAGTAACCTCCCGTGGGGAGGTAAAAAAGCGCTCAGTCTCTCCATCCACCACCCGCAGTTTAGCCGGGAACAGCACACTATAACCAATCTTCCTGGCTCTAAGCGCGGACTTGATAGCATCAAACGCTTCTGCGTTTCCACAGAATAGTCAGGGAACAACATGAGGCGAGTGTTCTGATAGCGGCCATCTCCAGCCTGCCGAGCAGCTCTAAGCAGTTTGTAGCGGAGTACGATATTAAACTCCACGATCTCCGCTGGTAACCAGGGTAAATCCACAGTCAGCGTTGAAAAGTAAGGCAATGTCCCAAATCTCCCCAGTAACCAGACGACACACAGCTCTGAGAGTCAACTGACTTTTTATTCACAGGCTTCCATATTAATATAATTCCCCATGCAAGGGGTTTCCAAACAGCCAAATAGATTTAACAGGGGTAATACAGGGAGGACCAGATGGGGAACTTAACATTTTGGATAATTCTCCCATCAGGCATTGCTGCACGAGGGAAAAGTCGGTTGATAGCTGGGGTTATGTATTGTGGGAGTTCGGTTTAAAACTGCCGAACACCGATTGGGCAACATAAAACAAAGTACTTGAATGCTAGTGGCTTACGGCTGCCAGCATACCAATTACTATGCCCACATAAGACCCAGCAGAATGCATAGCATATAATACAGACAACCTTTTGACATGTAACGTCCAGCGTTCCAGAAGTGGCTAGGTTTGCCACACAGTTCATCCCTGTCTCGAAAATTTAGCAGGCGCAAAATAAATGTGCGGGGGGGCGCTCCCGGAGGGCCAGGCCGCGATGGCATACGATGAGCCCTCTCCACAGTGAAATGCTGGGATAAGTGAGCCACAGGCAAGATGGCGCGCAGCAGCCCCTCCGTGAACTCTGTGGGGTTCTTACCCTCAGCCCCCTCCGCCAAACCAATGTTGCGAATGTTATTGCGGCAGCACCTATTTTCGGCGTCCTCTGCGCGATATTCCAGGGTCCGCAGCTTGGATTGCAGGGTGCGGATAGCCCCATCATGCTCCGCCACCATGTCCTCCACATGGCCGATCCTGCCCTCCGCACCCGTCAGGCGGGAACGGACCTTATCCAGGTCCTGACGAACCAGTCCCACGTCCAGCTGCACCGCCTCTATCTTGCCTGTTAAGGTGGTCTGGCATGCGGCTACGGCCGAATGGCAGGCAGCGATTGCCGCCATAACCTCCAGAATCCCCGGGGAAGCATCCGCGGCAAGTTCAGGGGGATCCGTCTGTGACGCCATGCTGGTACGAGGCGCGGGATTAGGCCGCGGTCAGATCTCAGGGCCGGGAAGGACCGAAATGTCAGGTGGAAAGCGCAGCCTCTTACCGCCCTTGCCTCGGCCCGACGATCAGGACTGCATCCGTCGAGTCTGGGAGCCAATTTCAGGTGCAGGGCCTCAGGCAGCAATAAATGTCTGGTAAGCCTCCAGCAGAGCTCCGGGATGTGCGTCTGGTCACTCCACCATCTTAGACACGCCCCCCATATATATATATATAGTTTAATTACAGTTACTTATTATACTACAACATGGGCGTAAAGTGTATCTATGATCAAAATGTAAAATAATTTATTTGTTTCCACATTGGATTTTCCAATTATTTCTTATTACTCCGAATGATCTTGAGTAGACATGGGCCAAACATGTTCGGTTCACAGCAGAACTCCCAAACGGGAAACGTTCTAACCCAAATGGCAAACCCCATTGACATCTATGGGAGCCAGACAGGAAAAATCAAAAGTCACAATTTTGAAGGCTTATGTGCAAGTAATTGGCCATAAAAGGTATATGAGGTTCTGGGTACTTACTGCTTTGGGGCACATGTATTAATGCAAAAACAATGTTAAAAATGATTGTTTTTCAGGAGATGTGATTTTATTGATGCTCAAAGTGCAACATTAAAACGAAAAATGCCTTTAAACACAGTGCCTGGGTCTGCCTTAGTCTTAGTCTGCCTGTAAAGTGGCACATCTGTACCATGTATAGAACCTGCTGCAGGTAAGGTCAAAAGTCAAATCACATTGAAAATGACTTGTGGTTGCAATTGCCGAAACCCGGCTATTTGAAAAAAAAAAGAAAGAAAACAACTGCATGGGCTCCTCCAGTCAGGGGGCAGTGCCACCAGGTGACATAGCCAGGTGGCCTCACCCCATACCCATATAAGAACCATCAAACAGCTTATACTGCAGTAAGTGGCCAGCCTTAATGGGCTGTTGGAGCGTTTTTTTTTTTTCGGTGTGGCGGATGATATTTAGATTTTTTCTGTTTGGATAGTTTTCTCCCTATTGTGGGGTCACCAGTACGGTATTTGTAAATTGAAATCATCTCCTCTCTCATCGTCTCTTCTCCAGAGAGAATAAGTTCAGCGCTCACAACCTTTCCTCATAACTAATATCCTCCAGACTCTTTATTAGCTTTGTTGCCCTTCTTTGTACTCGCTCCATTTCCAGTACATCCTTCCTGAGGACTGGTGCCTAGAACTGGACGGCATACTCCAGGTGCGGCCGGACCAGAGTCCAGAGTCTTGTAGAGCAGAAGAATTATTGTTTTATCTCTGGAGTTAAACCCCTTTTTTAATGCCAATATTCTGTTTGCTTTGTTAGCAGCAGCTTGGCATTGCATGCCATTGCTGAGCCTATCATCTACTAGGACCCCCAGGTCCTTTTTCCATCTTAGAATAGCGCCACTTGGCGCCATTATGCCTTTAAAAGGTCAGCAACTGCAATTATGCATTGCTGTTTGATCTGCAGCTGTGTACCAGTAATCTGCATACCTGTTTATCTGTTACCTGTACCAACCTGGCTCTGCTTGACCACCCGATATCTCCAATTCCGACCTTGGCTTGCTTTGACCCTGTCTTCTATTTGCCTACCTGCTGCCAGACCTTGCCTGTACCTCCTGACCACGCTTAGTCTCCTGTATCCAACCGTTTGATTACCTGCTCCGACCCAGCCTGTCTGACCCTGCTACTGTCTGCTGCTCTGTGTTGCACCTAACCTGGCTTGTCTCACCCTGCTCCAGCTTTCTGCTGTTCCTGTACCTGCCAGCTTCTGGGTCGCTGACCTACAACCATCCCTACTGCTGCCTACAGTTCCAGCCATCCCTGGAGGATCATCATTCTGCCACTGTGCCCGGCTACCACAACTACCCCAGGCACTCCTACCTCGCTGCGCTCTCGAGCTCACTGTTCTCACTCCAGTGACTCCTGAGCCAGGGCTGTAAGAGAGCTCTCCTCCTACAAGTCAGGCTCTACTACCAGGTACACTTTGTACTTAACATAGGTTCTCTCCTCAGTGTATAGATTGCATTCATATTTTTGCCACCTAAATGCATTATTTTAAATGTTTCTACATTAAACCTCATTTGCCATGTAGTTGCCCCCCCCCCCCATTAATTTATTCAGATCTTCTTGCAAGGTTTACACATCCTGCAGAGAAGTTATTGCCCTGCTTAGTTTAATATCATCAACAAATACAGAGATTGCACTGCTAACCCCTCCTCCAGGTCGTTTATGAACAAATTAATTTGGTCTAGTCCCAGCACAGAACCCTGGGGGACCCCACCACCCACCCTCTACCATTCCGAGTACTCCCCATTTATCACCACCCTCTGAACTTGCCCTTGTAGCCAGTTTTAAATCCATGTACTCACCCTATGGTCCATGTTCTTACACTACGGACCGTACTTTGTACAGTAAATATTTATGGGGAACTGTGTCAAATGCTTTTGCAAAATCCAGATACACCATGTCTATGGGACTTCCTTTATCTAGATGGCAACTCGCCTCCTCATAGAAGGTTAGTAGATTGGTTTGGCAAGAATGATTCTTAATGAATCCATGCTGATTACTGCTAATGATAGCGTTCTCATTACTAAAATCTTGTATATAGTCCCTTATCATCCCCTCCAAGGCTTTCATACTATTAATGTTAGGCTAACTGGTCTATAATTCTCAGGGATGTATTTAGGGCCCTTTTTAAATATTGGTGCTACATTGACTTTTCTCCAACCAGCTGGTACCATTGCAGTCAGTTCCTAAAAATTAGCAACAATGGTCTGGCAATTACTTGACTGAGTTCCCCAAGTACCCTCGGGTGCAAGCCATCTGGTACCAGTGATTTATTAATGTTAAGTTTCCCAAGTCTCATTTTAATTCTTTCCTCTGTTAACCATAGAGGTGCTTCCTGTGATGTTTCATGAGGATAAGCACTGCAGGTTTGGTTACTGAAGCCCCCCGATTCCCTCGTGAAGACTGAGGAGAAGAATACATTCAATACCTTCGCCATCTCCCCATCCTTTGTAACCAGATGTCCTTCCTCATTCATTATGGGGCCAATATGTTATGTCCTCCCTTTTTTACTGTTAACATACTTAAACAATATCTTGGGAGTTTGTCTCAGGTTGTGGGGAGACATGACTAGTGTAGTTCAAAGTTACACACCATTATAACCATTATACCACTTTACCCCCCACCTCAACTTTACCTAAAATAATGAGACCACACCATGCTTTTGGAGTAAAATGGCCATAACAGCCTAATTTATTTAAAACAATGTAGGGTAAAAAACTCCAAACTCAAAAGTAATCATCATAATAACATATAACATATAATATCAAATATAACAGTCTGTTGGTCTTTTAGGCAGCCCCCCAGAACTCAAAACCATCTCTAATCAATATATCTCTAATCATATAACCTTAAGCCTCCAGCCGTGTAGACCACTCGGAGACAACCCCCGCCCGCAGCGCAACCAATACGGTATTACAGCAAACCTTCAGCTGGAATACACCGGAAGGGCACATACCAATGAGCCCCCCACCCCCTTTTCATCACCTTTTTTGCTGCCACCTTAAAAGACCAACAGACAAACACCGCCACAGCCCGCAAGGATGACACCTCCACCTTAGGGGCCCCGCCACACCCACAGGGCACACTGGATCCCATCTTGCAGACCCAAGTTCCAAAGATCGATCCCTATATCTGACAGATGCACACCATCCTTCCTTAGGTACATCCCCAAGTTGGTTCCAGCTCCAAATGCCGGATCACCAGAGCACCCTGGCTTGCCATAAACCGCCCAACCACCGGATCCTGGCCCTGTTAAGTTTCGCCACCGACCTCGCCCTGCGCCACTGAGTTCGGGCTACAATATCCGACCACAGCAAGACAGTATTCGGAAAAGTCGCTCGCAACTTCTCAATGTCCGATTTCATATCCGCGATCAGGGCCCTGATCTTACGAAGACCGAAATCATTGCCGCCCGCATGCATCACCAGCACATCCGGCGGCCTGTCCAAACTGGCATAACGTTCCACGTCACGCACAACCCTATCCCACATCATGCCAGGAACTCCCAACCACCTCACCACGGCCTCCCTCCTTGAAATGCCCAATTGCCTGCCGTCAGGTCTCACATCTGGTCTCCCGGCCCCCCAACAGACATATGAGTGGCCCAGAATCCAGACGAGGCGTGTAGACCCTCCATCTGAAACGAGAGAAACAGGACCTGCTAGCAATCACAAGTAAAAAAAAACCCAGCCAAGAACCACCCCCCCCCCCAAACTCCGCCTGTACTACAAGTAACAACATATTTATTTATTTTTAATCAACAACCAAATGCGGCCGCACATAAGAACAGAATTTCCTCGATTCCCACCTTCCAATCCTTCGCACCGCAGCTTCGTCCAGCCCACACCTGGCAGCTTCAGTAGCCGCCCCAATGCGAAAGGAATGCGCAGCATATTCGGACCCCTCAAAACCGAGTTTCTGCAAGCATTTCCGGAACACGGCCACGAACTGGAACCGCAACAAAAAGGACCCGTCCCCATGCATTAACAACGGACCCTCCCCAACCGGCCTTACCTCCACATACTCCTTGACCGCTGACACCGGGCACACCCGAGATCCCGGTAAAGAGAATAGGACTACATCCACCCCTCTACCCGTCTGGTCGGTCTTAGACCGTCGCAGCCGAACACACACCCTATCCTCCGACACCCGCACGTCCCGTTCCAAAAGCCCACGGCTAGCTTCCTAGAGGGGCTAACTAGTTCGCTGATACGAAAAGCCCCGTAAAACGCCAGCGAAAAGGCAGCAGTAAATATCAAAAACGCTCATACCGTCCCGTGCACACCCTTTCCAACTCGCCGCAGATTGCCAACAACTTGGAAAAGGTTCCCGGCCTCCTAGTATCTGCCACCGTGTACATTTTCCTATAGCCCTTCACTGCCTGTCTAACCCAGAAATCCTTCGTCCAATCCTCCCCCCCCAAAAGCTTGAAGAAAAAGGCCAAACCTGCCAACTTTTTCTCAATTCCAGACACTGACACACCCCGTTCCATGTTTCTAGCCACAAAGTATACCACCCTCAAACGCACCTCGGCCCCTTGACTCATGGACCCCGCCTCGGTCTCAAAGTCCGACCACTCTTTCCATACCTTAGCGTAGGCAGCCCATGTGGCCTCGCTTACCGACCGCTGGATCCATCCAGCGGCAACTCCAAAGCCAGCTCCCAAATCCAGCCCGGGCAAAGAACCCCAAACGCCTCCACAGCGGGGGCCAGCTCTTTGAACTTTTCCCACTGAAAATGAGACAAGGAGTCAGCCAGCGTGTTATCGATGCCAGGGATATCAACAGCAAAATGTTCAACTGCAAACACCTCAACACAAGATGTCGCAGCATCCGAATGACCGGTTGTGAGGACGCAGACATGCGGTTCACCACCTGAACCACACCCATGTTGTCACAATTCAGCCGAAGTTTTAGGTTACGGCAGGACTCCCCCCACAGCTCAATGGCTAGCACCACTGGAAAAAGCACCTGCAAAACCAGATTGTGTGTAAAACCAGCCTCCACCCAAGAATCCGGCCAGGGCTCAGCGCTCCACTGCCCCTGAAAAAAGGCCCCGTAGCCCGTGGAACCCGCCGCATCGGTGACCAAATCCACATCAAAATTACTCACCGGGCCGGACATCCACATCGATCTGCCGTTATGGGACGCCAGGAACTCATACCATACCTTCAAGTCTTCACGATGTTCCCTTGTCAAACGCACAAAATGAGTGGGGGCTTTCACCCCCGCTGTCACCGCCGACAGCCGTCGGCAAAAAACCCTGCCCATCGGTATGATTCTACAGGCAAAATTAAATTTACCGAGAAGCGACTGCAACGCCCTCAACTGCACCTTCCGCAAACCCTGAAACGCCCTCACCTCCGCCTGCAAAGACTCTAGCTTATCTCTGGGCAGGCGACACTCTGTCGTGGGGCCTTCCATTTTGTCGGCTGCCAATGGCACCCCAAAACGTCCCGCGATGTGCTGCAACGTTGACAAGAGAGTCGCACACACACCAGAGGAAGGCGGCCCCACGCACAGAAAGTCGTCCAGGTAGTGAATCACTGAATCCAAGCCTGCCACATCCCTCACCACCCACTCCAAAAAGGAACTGAATGCCTCGAACATGGCACATGAAATGGAGCAGCCCATGGGCAAACACAGATCCACGTAAAACTGGCCCTGCCAGCAACACCCCAACAGCCGAAAGCTGTCCGGGTGCACCGGCAAAAGCCTGAATGCCGATTCAATGTCCGACTTAGCCATTAAGGCCCCGCACCCATACCGCCGGACCCAGCTGACCGCTGCGTCTAACATCGTGTATGAGACCGTGCATGCGTCGGGTCAATGAAATCGTTCACCGAACAGTTCTCACAGTTCTCTCCTTGCTCATCAACCTTTTCTCTACCGTGTGTCATGTTGATGTCGGCCATGTTGGGCCCTGGAATAAAGTATTGAAAACTCAAGTTGATGTCTGGACACTTGCGCTTTAACCACCTTCACTAATATTATCCCTAGACAAGAATCACTGGTAACCTAACATGCCGGTCCCAAACTAATCAGCGGCTCCTTCGGGGGTGAGCGCTACATTACTTTTTGACACTTTCTTGGTGAATGGTTAGGGGTACTATGTACCCCATACTCATTCACATAGGGGGACTGGGAACTGGGGGCTCCCTTGGTAAAGGGGGCTTTCAGATTCCAATGAGCCCTCTGTCCACAGACCCCCACAACACAGCCCAGTGATTTGGAGAAGAGACTCTTGTCCCCTTCAAAATGGGGACAAGGTGCTTTGGGGTGGGGGGCAGAGACATTTTTTTTTATTCGGCTCTCAACAGGGAAGCTAATTGACAGCTGATGACTCATCGGTTGTTAAGGACACCGCGGTCTGGCTTCCCGCCCCTGCTACTTAGCAACCAGCTTTTACTGAGCCCTGATTGGGCAAAACTTTTCCCAATCAGGACTCAACCTGAAAATTCAGGTGTTCCCCGAACTGTGCAAACAGCCAATGTTCAGCCTGAACTCTTACTGAATCACTCGCCCAACTCTACTAAGATGTATGTGTTATTTTTGTTTTAGATATATAAATTTTGCATTGAATTAAATGTCACAAGTGTCATGGACATGCAATAATGTCTGGTAGCTTACCTTCTCTTCCATTTGTTCATTAGAGGCCTGACTCTCTTTCTGGCGGCCTTTTATCATCTCTCCTCGCTGTATGGATCCACCACAGGCCATCCCAGGAAGTCTATATTAGCTAGTGCACTGCAGGTCTGTTTCCCCAGACCTTGGCTTACCCATCACTATCCCTTGTGTCCTCAGTGGCTGCTTCCCCTCTCTCCCTACGGAGCGTGACCTGGGGGACTTCAGGGGCCGCGACCTGGGTTCAGCTGCAGCGAAGGCCATCCTTACCACTAGAGGCTCTGGTGAACACCTGCTGTACCTTAGACTCTGTGCCCTGGGGAATCTTGGGCTCATGTCTCCTGTCCATCCGCCGCAGTCTGCTATTGGGTTCACTACCTTGTGGTGCACCCCTGTCTCCAACGGGGTGCATTTGTCACCTGGCCACAGGTGACCTGACAACAAGTATTTCTGGTGTCAGGACCTGGACCTAAACCAGGGACCTCTGCTGTGTCTGGCAGTGACTCTGCTCACTGGATAATCCTTAAATGATCCTGGCATGAATATTATTTGAATGAATGAATAAAAAACGTATAATCGCCTCTGGGCGCTAGTTGTTCTTATCTCTCTAGACATCAAAAGAGCAGAGTTTTGATCTGTCTTCTGAAGGTCAGGTGGTTTTCCTCCAATCAAATGCTGGTTGGTAAAGCGTTCCATAGTCTAGGACCGCAAACCTTCTTTCTCCCTTGGACTTTGGGTATCTAGCTTTGGGTATCTGGACCAGATTTTGGTCAGCGATTGGAGTTGTGGGCTTTTATCTTTTCGCATAGATATTGCGGAGCCTTCCCATGGATGCACTTATGCGTTAGACAGAGTGCTTTAAAAGCAATTCTGTCCTTTACTGGCAACCAGTGAAGGGTTCTCAACGAAGGTGAGATTGATTCCCATGTTGTTTTCCCAGTCACAAGTCTAGCGGCCATATTCTGAACGACTTGCAGACAAGCGATTTGGTACTTTGGGAGTCTGAGGTAAAGGGCATTTGCATAGTCCAGTCTGGAGTTCACAATTGTTCCCACCACGACTGCTACGTCTTCTTTAGGAATGCATGGATTAAGTCTGCATAGTAGGCGCAGCAGATGGTGAGATCCGCTGACTACTGACCCTATTTGTGCGTCCATTGTCATGTAGGTGTCGAAGATGACCCCGAGACTTTTAACTTTGGAGCTAGGGGTGATGATTTGTCCCAGAATGGGCAGAGGTGTCCAGGTTGTTGCCAGCTGATTCGTATGACTGGCGTGAAACAGAAGAAGTTCTGTTTTGGAACTGTTGAGTTTAAGATAACTCTTTGTCATCCAGTTTTCTATCAAAGAGAGACATTTCTCTAAACTGCGATGATGATCCTTATTGTTGCAGATGCGAAAATACAGTTGCGTGTCGTCTGCATAAGAGTGATAGAGTAGTTTTTCGCTACTGATGATTTCAAAGAGAGGGCGAAGATAAATGATGAAGAGGACTCCACATGATACCGTGCGTTTTTCAGAAGTGAAAAGTCCCAATTTCAGTTTGTGATCCGTTTTCCAGAAAGGAGGAGAACCAAGATAACTCACCTTCTGCGACTCTGGCTACCTCAGCCAACCGAGTCAGTAACAGTTTGTGGTCTACCGTGTCGAAGGCTGCTCTTAGGTCCAACAGAACCAGGAGACAAGATTCTCCTTCGTCTGCGGCCTCAAGGGCGTCCTCCCATATTTTGAGCAATGCTGTTTCCGTCCCGTGTCCAGGACGGAAACCCGATTGAAATGGATCAAGTAGATTATTATCTAGATGCTGTTGCAACTGTTGTACCACTACTTTCTCCATTACCTTGGAGAGAACATTTAGGCATGTTATGGGACGGCGGTGAGTTGGGTCCTTGGGGTCAAGGGTGGGTTTCTTCAAGATGGGCTGGATTGTGCCCTCTTTCAGCTGGGAGGGCACTATGCCTTCCTTGAATTAATGGTTTATAAGCTGCATGATAGGTGGTGCCAGGATGTCGGCACAATCCTTCAGCAGTTTAGTGGGGATGATATCATTAGGCTCTGTGCTGTTTTGCAAAGTACCGATGATATTTTTCGTGGCATTGATGGAGATGGGTTCCAGAGTGAACTTTTTGACTGTAGAAAATTTCTCTGGGTGTTGTGTGAAAGAATGAGGGGGGGGGGGGGGGTTGAGGGGGGTCTTGTTTTGCTGAATGCTTTCCCGCATTCTCTCAATTTTATTGATAAAGAAATCCGATAATTCATTGCAAAATTCTTAGGTATCTGAATTGGGGGTTTCAAGACAGCCTGGATTCATGGTCTGGGTGACCAGCTTGAAGAGTTCACGGGGGCGGTTTAGGGCGCTGTTGATAGCCTTGGAAAAATATTTTTTTTTGTCTTTGAAGATTTATTTGTGGTATTTTTTTGTTATTGCCTTGTAGATGATGAGGTTCTCCTCTGAAGCGCTTCTTTTCCAGACGGCTTCCACCCTTCTGCGCTCTTGCTTCAGTAACGACAGCTGGTTGTTGAACCAGCCGGACTTGTTTTTCCGGATGTGGGCTTTGCGTTTCGGCACTACTAAGTCGGCTGACTGTAATAGGGCTGTATTTATGGCATCCAGTGTTTCTGAGGCTGTTAGAAGTGGTTGAATTGTTTTTGTTTTATTTCCTAAAGTAGATTTGAAGAGTTCCGAATGGAGCTTCTTCTGATATCTAGTCCAGTGTGTTGTCACCGGCTTAGGTGTTTTTATCAATGGGGGAATTTTGGAAATTATGAATTTAATTGCATGATGATTTGTCCATGGCAATGGTTCATTTTCCAAAATGCTTATTTTCAGATCTTGTCTGAAAATTAGGTTGAGCGTGTGACCTGAAGCCTGTGTGGGCCCACATACTAGTTGCTGTAGCCCTAATCCTTCCAGGTGGTCAGTACAGGCGTCGGCAATGGGATCCTGTGAGGAGTTGGCCCAGAGATTGAAGTCCCCGAGCAGCAAAAGGTGTTTGCTGTTAAGGGTATAAGTGGAGATAAACTCCGTCAGTGATGGTAGAAGCTGCGATTTTGGCCCGGGTGGTCTATAGCAGAGATGAATACGGACGGTCTCCTGGGGATTTGTTTGCAGTTGCAGAGTTATGGTTTTCATGAATGGAAGATGGTTTTGAAGGACTGGTTTAGTGATCGCAAAGTGAGTCTTGTGTATCACTGCCAGGCCTCCTCCTCTTTGCCCTATTCTGTTTTCAGCTATAATACGATAGTGTTCTGGCACCAGTTCTCCTAGAATGGTGTTACAGTCGGCTGAGAGCCAGCTTTCTGTAATAAAGAGGCAGTCTAAATCGTATTGTAGTATGAAATCATGGATTTCTAGGCGGTGTCTTACTGCCGATTTTGTGTTGATCAAAGCACATGATATGTGCTTAGGTTGGAATAGATGGGTGTGGTGGTTGACTGTCGTTAGTCGATCGATTCTAAACAGTCGTTCGGTCCTTAGGGCTTTCTTGGTGTCGGTCGGTAACCTTGAGGCAAAAGACTTTAGTCCCCTAATGGTTGCTGCAGAGTATCTCAGCTTAGTCATGGTTGCCGAGGCACTGGGGGGCTGAAGTCTATCAGGGGGGGGTTTCAGTAATGGTAGGGAGGAGGATTCAATTAAATCCTACCTCTCGGTTTGATCCAGAGGAAGGCGAAAAAAAACTGTCTGTGCTATGCCAATAAGTCGAAGCAGGGGAAAAAAAATCCGTCCTGACCCACAGGGGGCGATCGGACGTAGCCCTGGATCAAAATGGTGAAAAACAGTTGGTGGTAACTTTAAGGCAGAATATGGAGAGGGGGGGGTCCTTTCAGTTGAGAATTATTGGTTTGTGGATGGGGAGGGGGGTGCGTGGTAGGGGTACCCCAATTGCCGGGGTGTACCAAGATGGCCGCCGACCGAGGAGCAGTGCTTTAGCCGAGAGGCTGTGTGGCTAGTTTGAATGGTGCAAGAGGTGGCTCAGGGATGCTGATAGTGGATGAGGGATCCTCCTGGGGTGGGGGGGGGCGTAATTGTGTCCTGTTTTGGGGTGGCTGGAGGTAGAAAATGTGGCGACCCGCTAGGCCGCGGGTGAAGCCGCTGTCTTTCCTAATCGCTCCACAGGTGGTGCGGGGGCCGCCGCATCGGCTTATCCTGAAAAGGACGGCCTCCAGCGGACATCGGGGGGATGTAGTAGCTCTGTGAATCAGGGGCTTACCTTTTTAGGCTTCCAAGGCTTCCAAGGCTTCCAGGTGGTGTCTGTGATTGCCAGTAAAAGACAGAATTGCTTTTAAAGCACTCTGTCTGACACATAAGTGCCTTCATGGGAAATTAAAAGCCACAGGAATGGTAGTATAATCCGGGTATGCATTGTTCTCTGGAACAACGCAGAATAAGGATTGACTGGACTGACTTGCTCGGTTGAGGGTCTGTGAGTGAATGATGGTAGGGGAGTGTTGGGGAAGTTCACTCCCAGTGAATCCAGCCCAACTTGGCAGAAAGGTGACGGTGGGCCCCTTTTTGAGGGCTTGGGCTGCTAGCTTTTGAAGATAAGTATCCAATCCGAAGTCAATAAAAGGGGAATCCTGTGATTATTGGAAATAGTACAGCATGGTAAAACTAGCATGTTTTGGGGGGAGAGAAAGACTCCCCCTTTTCTCTGACCATCTCCTGTAGTATGTCTGCAGTCTCTGACATCTCCTGTAGACATACTACAGGAGATGGTCAGAGACAGCAGTTACTATAGATGGCAGTAGATAATGGCTGACCAGCCCTCTCACCTGACCCAGCTCACTCTGGGTTGCCCGTGGCGACTCCACTGGGTAGCGCTCAGATTTAGATTCTGGCAATAACTGTGTAACGGAATGGCCCGTGACAGACTGAGATATTCCTATGTCTAGGGTCACCTTATGTCCACTAGGGCCATAGGGTGACAAAGAATCATAATTCATATTACATGAGATGGGACATTATTAATACTTCATATTTCAGGACTGAGATATCACAAGGAGCTCATGATGACATGACCAGATCAGCCAGACAGTGAGTCATACCTTTTGTATAATAGGCTATTGAAATATCTTAAGGTGTTGGCTATTCACTGTAAAGACATTCCGTTGAAGGTGTTGATCAGTGTTGCTCACGAATATTCGCATTTCGAATATTCGCTACGAATATTGCATATTCGAGTATTCGCGAATAACACGAATATCGCGGCTAATATTCGCTATTTCTAATATTCGAATTTTTTCAATTTTTTTTTTAGAACAGATCACATCCTAGAGAACCCCATCGACGTCTAAAAGCATTGCTGGTATGATTAGAGACCTTGGGCCGAGTAGCTGCAGCGCTCATTTTATATTGCCGAAAAATCGCAATGCGATTATTCGGCAATAGCGATATCGCGCGATTATTTTATATTGTAATATATCACGAATATTCTGAGCCAATCAGAGTGCTCCATTCCGCATTTCTCGAAATTTCGCAATTATTTTGTATTGTAATATATCACGAATATTCTGAGCCAATCAGAGTGCTCCTTCCGCATTTCTCGAATATTCGCAATTATTGTGTATTGTAATATATCACGAATATTCTGAGCCAATCAGAGTGCTCCTTCCGCATTTCTCGAATATTTGCAATTATTGTGTATTGTAATATATCACGAATATTCTGAGCCAATCAGAGTGCTCCTTCCGCATTTGCCGAATATTCGCAATTATTGTGTATTGTAATATATCACGAATATTCTGAGCCAATCAGAGTGCTCCTTCCGCATTTCTCGAATATTCGCAATTATTTTGTATTGTAAAATATCACGAATATTCTGAGCCAATCAGAGTGCTCCATTCCGCATTTCTCGAAATTTCGCATTCGCATTCGCAATTCGCATTCGCATTCGCAATAGCGAAAATTCGCAATAATTTCATTTCCAAAAAATATCACGAATATTCGTATTTAGCGAATATATCTCAAATATTCGACTATATATTCGAGATATATCGCGAAATCGAATATGGCATATTCTGCTCAACACTAGTGTTGATTGCACCCACTCTCACAAGACTCTGCCATTGTGTGATAAAGCTGTCTAGATAACTTATTCAACTAGATGTCTGTGTTATTATTCAAGGTTAATTGAACCCTATTGATGATACGGTGCCGTCATGTCTAGCTACCAATTAAAGAATTATCCTCAGTGAGTGAATAGGGGGGTGGAGATTGCATTGTCCTGTGATTAACTGCATTATGCTTGAGACTGTATAAGAATCTGAGAAAATACCAATAAATTGTCATATCTTTGGAAGCAAGTGCAGAGCTTGAGTCTCGTCTTGTTTATGGGAATTGATATGGATCGTGTATGCAATATTGTTGGAGTGTGTCAGATAAGCTTGTCGTGGGTGGATGGAAGGTCGTAAGCGGTGGTGACCGTTACAGACTCCATTCCTTTCTTCACCAGGGATGGTGCCAGGCTGTGTGACTTTCCCTCTTGTGCAGGGCAGCGGGGTTCTCTCTGATGGCATCACTTCTGCACTGTCCTCTCCAGAACTTTCTATCGCTCCGGCTCTCTCTCTCCAATTCAGCTGTGTGTGCTGCAGTTTTCAGCTTACGATGGGGCCAGTCCTTAAGTGTAAGGAAAGGACAGAGACGCCGTTGGCACGCACACGCGTGCATGTGCACATACCTGGAACGCAGAATACGTTGTTGACCAATGGCGCACATTTGCGCGCACATGCACGCATCCACCAACTGCAACGGCGCACTTCCGCGCATGCGCGGGTGCAGCGGACGGCGCGCACACGCAGGGGGCGTTCCTGACCCTTCCTTCCTATTTAAAGGGCGCTCTGATGACCGGGCAGTGCTGACTGGTCTTCAGCGGTTCCTGAATTCCTGACGCCCGTATCCATCACCAAGATTCCTGTTTAATCACCCGGCTTGTGACCTTGACCTTGCTCCTGCTTAACCCTCGTGTACTCCGCTGCCTGCCTGCTAACGACCCGGCCTGTGACCTTTGACCTTGCCTCTGCTCAACCCTTCTGTGCCTCGCTGCCTGCCTGCTGCCAACCCGGCCATCCTAGACCTCTGCATCCAAGGCTCCTGCCACGGGTCACTCTGACTTGCTAGGGATTGGAGTTTCCCTTTATTCGGGCTCTTCGCTCTACACCACCTAGCCCTGTGCCTGCTGCTCATCTAGGGTCTGCTGCTCTTCCTGCATCCAGCGGTACTTCAAGCAAATATCATCTGGCACTCGTGTTCCTCCTACCTGACCTCTTCACATCAGACTCCTACCAGGTACGTGACATTGAGACTACATGTTTCACAATCCTCTTCTTTGCTCCTTTTTTATTGTATTTCTTCCCTGGCCAATATGAAGGCGGGAGAAGAAACATAGTGGTTAACTGTGCTGGCAAGTGCCACTCAGTAGTACAGCAGCCCAAAGAGGAGAAGGAGGAGGGGAAAGAAGACCCCCGCAGCTGTTCTCTCTCCATGGCTGCTCTGATCTCCGGCTGCTTACTCTCCTCCTCTGACAGGAGGAGGGAGGTGTATGGGCAGAAAACACAGAGCGCCCTCTTCCCATTGATAACAGCGGTGGCGGTACAGTCTCTCCTCCTCTAATCTGCTCCTGTGCAGACGGAGAGAGCAAGCGGGAGGGGAATCTGCAGAACCCGCTACATGCGCTCCGCTTCTGGACACAGACAAGGAGAGGAGGAGGGTGGTGAGCACTCTGGAGCTTCGGGCGCCCCCACCTTTGCGGCACCCAGGTGCGATGCATCCTGCGCACCCACCCAGGATCGGCCCTGTTGTGTTTTGGGCCTGTTGGCACAGTTACATTTGCTTAATTGCTGTCCACCCTTTGTATTCATTGCTTTAGGACTCCCCGTTAAATATGAAAAACTTGCTGGTGTCAAATCACCTGAAGGAACAGGCCTATAATCAATAGTGTATGAATACGTTGCCTGTGCTATATGCATTACTACAAGATATGGAATTCACAAGTCAAAATTCCTCCTATATGACACCAAAATCTCTCCCCTGCCCCGAGCAGATTTGAATGAATGGATGAGTAACTTGTATATCGCTACAAACGTAAACTAAATCGCCTCAAGGCGCTTTTGCAGCCAGTGTCTGCCTGTGTCTTCAGAATAGGTGGGTCTTAAGCTTCTTCTTGAAGCCAAGATGGTTTTCTTCCAAGTGGATGTCCGCGGATAGAGAGTTCCATAGCCGGTGTCCTTGGACTGTGAATCTTCGTTCGCCTTTTGATTTGTAGCAGGTCTTGGGAATGTGGAGGAGGTTCTTGCGGAGCTTTTCCTTGTGTACATTTGTGAGTGAGGGAGAGGGTCATAAATGTAACCAGATCTTTCACAGCTAACCAGTGAAGCTTCCTCGGGACACGGTGATTGATTCCCAGAGATTTTTTTCCAGTTACCCATCTGGCTGCTTAAAGAAGGAAACCGGGAGAGGACCTACCCTGGAGAAGACCAAGCAAGGCAAGCTGATGTCTCGGGATAGACCTGGTGTCTTCGTTATAGAGGGATCCACTACCCAATTTGTCTTACAGTCCACCAGATCGGCTTAAAGACTCTTTTGCTGTAAGGCAGGAGGTTTGGGACTGAAATCCTGTGGCAGAGGATTCCTGACTATCCATCTTTCGTTCTCAGACGGTCTGTGGCAGAGACTGTTCTCATACTGTCCGTGCATCATTCCGACTGCTATGTGAGAGGGTGAGCAATACCCACTCAAGGGTGAGTGGTGAATACTGGAACTTTATATACTTTTGCGCATTCTGTACCGTGTACCTGAACCTTCCCCTTCTCTCTACTCCCAAGTTTATGCAGCGAAAATAAAACCGTTGAAACAAACAGTTGAAGGTTTTACTTCTTGTGTGGACATTGCATTTTCTATAGACTTTCTTCCCTGGACAACGAACTTAGAGGGAATATGCAAAACCCAAAATCTAAACCAGCAGCTCCTTCGGGGGTAGTGCTACATTAACAAAAAATAAATATATATTTTTTCAACTGCTTCTAGATGCAAACGCAGCATGTAAACGCGGCTAAATGCAGCATGTAAACTCGGCTAAATGCAGCATGTAAACGCGGCTAAATGCAGCATGTAAACTCGGCTAAATGCAGCATGTAAACGTGGCTAAATGCAGCATGTAAACTCGGCTAAATGCAGCATGTAAACGTGGCTAAATGCAGCATGTAAACTCGGCTAAATGCAGCATGTAAACGCGGCTAAATGCAGCATGTAAACTCGGCTAAATGCAGCATGTAAACGCGGCTAAATGCAGCATGTAAACGTGGCTAAACGCAGCATGTAAACGTGGCTAAACGCAGCATGTAAACGCGGCTGAACGGCAGTTTTTAGACACTGATTTTTTTAGCTATCAAATTAAATTGTTCAGGAGAGGTTGACCAACGTCCCATGTACATGAAGCCTAATGCCAATCACAGAGATATATGACAATATCACATGACAATAACTGGTTAAACCTTCATCTTGAAACATCCAGAGGATGGATAATATTATTCAGTTGAAAAAATAAGATTTTATTTTGCATATTGAAATTAATACTACCAAAATAGTTTTCCTCAGACATTTCTTTTCCAGTCTAAATACATCTCCCATATTGTATATAAAGTGCTGGAGATGGTCACTTATCAGTGCAGAGGAAACGCACAGCTGTCGGAGATGTCCTCTGTCATGGACGGATTCCTGATCCTCATTGTCCTCTCCGGGTTGGACTCCATCCTACAAGGAGATCATTTCATTGCCTCTACAACTGATTTCCATGTACCTGCGTGTCGCCTCTCCCCTCAGCGGCCGTTGTTTGAATATGAGTATTACCGGGCAGGAGATGTGATCATCGGAGGACTCTTCTCTGTACACCACTCCATACAGAAGATACAAGGAAGAAATGGTGTACATGATTTTCCGTATCACTGTAAGGAGTAAGTATCTTGTCATTGTATTCCTTGTTTTCATTAAGAGATTATCTTCATAAATACCTTGTATACTGTATGTATCTCTCTCTCTCTCCAAATGTATGTAGTATGAACCAAAGGTTGTCTCTCTCTCCAAATGTATGTATCTCTCTCTCTCTCCAAATGTATGTAGTATGAACCAAGGGTTGGTAGGGGCTGATATGCACTGATGGCATGACCACACGTATGTCAGATCATAGTTGCAGACTTCATTGGGGTGTGTGGTGTACATCATGCTGACTATCCCAGCTTCAGATACACAAAGAGCTGACGGATCAGGGAGGAGAAGATTAGGGTGCTGAATATTTAGGGTGCTGAAGTAATAATGGTATCCTTTATATTATAAAAAACAATAATACCCTCATTAATAATTATATTGCCCATACAATAAAAAAGTATGTATAAAATGTTGTGCTACCGGCGCCAAGATGCAATTCTATGTGTTTTGTTTGCTGCAACCAAAAAAGACACGCAACCGTATAGGTTGGATGCCAAACAATGAAAAATTTAGTAGGTGGATTGCGCTAACTTCCAAACATTAGCGCATATTGGAGGCACAACTCATGCAAAGGTATGGACCAGGGAACGAACGCTGTTCAATTTTACATAGTTTACGTTGTACGTGAATAAAGCTGGGCGTAGGTTACGTTCACGGCGTACACAATGATCCGGCGTATCTTAGGCAGTTGTTCCGACGTGGTTGGGAGTATGTGCACGGGGATACGTCCACGTCTCGGCGCAGTTCGTTTTAAGTACTTGTCTGGCGCCCGGCCCATCATTTGCATGGGGTCACGCTTCATTAGCATGGATCACGCCCACTTCTAGACCACTTCCACCTACTTCCACTTACGCCAGCCTGCGCCTTCAAAATCTACGCTATGCCAGCGCAGAGTTGGGAGCAATAGCTTGCTGAATTCAGTGCATGCCTCTCCGCGCTGCACCGGCGTAGCGTACTATGTGTGCGCTACGCCGGCGTAAATATGCGCCCATCTCTGTGAATCCGGGCCAATATATCCACTAAGCACGGAGTTATCACAATTCAATACATTTTTTTGAGAGGAGTGGACTGAAATATTATTATTATATCATTTACACATATCATTAACATTATCATCAACATTATCAACATTATCAACATTAATTATCATTAACATATATATGTTTGGAAGTTAGAGCAATACAACTACTACATTTTTCACATAATAAAAAAGAAAACGTATTATCCCTCCAGTAATAATTATATTCCCTCTATAATATAACACAATAATCCCCTCATTAATAATTGTATCACCCATGTAAAAAAAAAAAAAAAAAACGTGTTATCCCCCAGTAATAATTGTATCCCCATTATAACAAAACTTTATTTTACCCTCTGTAATATTTGCATCTCACTTATAATAAAATGGTATTATACCTCATTAATTATTGTATCCCTCCTCTAATAAAACCCAATTATCCCCCATTAATAATTACACTATATTACCAAAAAGTATTGGGACGCCGGCCTTTACACACACATGAACTGTAATGGCACCCCAGTCTTAGTCCGGAGGGTTCAATATTCAGTTGGCCCCGCCCTTTGCAGTTATAACAGCTTCACCTCTTCTGGGAAGGCCGTCCACAAGGTTTAGGAGGGTGTCTATGGGAATGTTTGACCATTCGTCCAGAAGAGCATTTGTGAGGTCAGACACTGATGTTGGAAGAGAAGGTCTGGCTCACAGTCTGCACTCTAATTCATCCCAAAGGTGTTCTATTGGGTTGAGGTCAGGACCCCAAACTCGCTCATCCATGTCTTTATGGACCTTGCTTTGTGCACTGGTCCAGATCATTTGGTGGAGGGGGATTATGGTGGGGGGGGGGGATTGTGATGGGGGGTTGTTTTTCAGGGGTTGGGCTTGGCTCCTTAGTTCCAGTGAAGGCAACTCTTAAGGTGTCAGCATACTAAGAGATTTTAGACAATTTCATGCTCCCAACTTTGTGGGAAGAGTTTGGGGGACGGTCCCTTCCTGTTCCAACATGACTGCCCACCAGAGCACAAAGCAAGGTCCATAAAGACATGGATGAGCGACGATGTGGTGGAGGAACTTGATTGCCCGGAATTCAACCCGATAGAAAACCTTTGGGATGAATTAGAGCAGAGATTGAAAGCCGGGCCTTCTCTCCCACATCAGTGCTCAAACATTCCCATAGACACACTTCTAAACCTTGTGGACAGCATTCCCAGAAGAGTCGAAGCCGTTATCACTGCAAAGGGCGGGGCCTAGTCTGTCCCCAGTTTTGTCCCCAGATTGTATTTGAACAGGGGCTGGCGCAATTTCAAAGACAGTCCGTGCAGAATTAAAAAAATAATAATTCTGAATTACACCCCCCCGCTCTGCTGCTCCTACTAGCTTAGGGGGGTGTATTTTTTTCCATTACCTGTGCCCCTTTCTGATGATCATGTGCTGGTCGGAGCGGAGAGAATATTTCTTCAGTTTCAGGCGCATGCCCATTCATCTCCGCTCGCATGTTCTTCTGCCTTGGCTCAAGTCCCGGCCAGCTGCCTGCCTGCTTATCTCCTTTCCTTCCCTGGCGGCGTGATCTTCCTCCGCACCCCACCCAGTAGTAGCCGGGGCCCGGAAAGTAAAACTTGACAGCCTGTGAGGCAGATGGCTGCGGCCATTAGTAGTAAAAAAAAAAAATGTCCCCGGATTTCATTTGAAAAATCTGGTCACCTTAATCTAGACACATAAACGCATACGCTCAGGGGTGTGCAGGAGGATTAAACCTGTGAAAGTGCCTGCTGTAGATGGAGTGGGATGACAAACTGTATAATGGTGAAAGTGAGGAGGATCTGGATGGCACCTACCTACGTAGAGTAAAAGAAAGCCCCATAGTAAGGGGAACCCAGGCGGAGGGGCCACATGACTGGGGGAACGCTGTGTGGTGCACACACAGGATAGGGAAGTGAGGTCTTAGGGGTGGGGTTACCTCGCACGAGGAGGGTAAGGCAGGCCAAACACGATTCGAATTTCGAACGAGCCGTCGAGCGATAAACGAACGCGGCGCTCACAAAAGCATACGAGTGTACCATCAATTACGTACGAAAATCGAGCGAGAAAACACAATGTTTTCATACCATAGAGGAAGTGATGTAATCTTCTGTGACCTTTTAAACACACCCCCTACTGTCAAAAGTCGGGTCGTGCCAACTCGGATCATGCGCAGTTATGTTTCTTGGGAAAAATCGTCCAACTCTACCATTAACGATACGACTTTTGGAAGTTTTTCGGAAAAAAAACAAACAACATGTTGGTTTTTGAAATTTCGCCTGTCGTACGAAAATCGCGTGTCGAACAAGCACACTAATGATACAAAAATCGTCCGATTTTACGCTCGTATGCGATTTTCGATCGAAATTCGAATCGTGTATGGCCTGCTTTAGTTAAAAGTTGTGGGTGGGCGGGGCTGGTCATTCTGGGGCCATTCCATGGAAGAGGTAACACACAGACTCTTTTTTCCTCCCTCCCTCCCTCCCTGTGGAAGTGTCTGGTATGGGTATTTGTTTTTCATGTTATTTTTGTGTTTCAGGTGGACGTTGGCATTGGTCTGGGGTTCCTGAGGGTTGGGTGGTGGTTGGTATATATATATATATGGGATGTATATACCTGAGATGGTTGGTAGGAGTTGGGGCCTGTCATGGGATGGGCACCTTCCCTATCTGGTTAGGTGGGGGCTATTGATCAATCGTGCTGAAGAGTGAAATGAAGGAGGAAGTCATTGTCTCGTGAGCTGATTGGAGCACGGCTAGAGGCAAGGATGCTTCCTGATGGAGTACAGCCGATTACCTCGCACCTTTTCTTTCCCTTCACTCAGGAACCCCTCGTTTACAGCAGTTTTGTATAATTGTTGTGTTTGGGTTAATTTATTCTATTTTTGGTAAATATATATATGAGGTTTTATAAATATATATATATATATATATATATATATATATATATATATATATATATATATATATCTTTATAAATGGTATTTTATTAAAGTTATTTTAATATTTACCTTTTGATATTAAATAAGGGGGCCTTTAGTGGCCATTTAATCCAGAAGGTGATGCGTGGTTTATATAGGGGCTTAAGAGGTTTTGGGGTTTGTTATTGGTTTAAGTAGCAAAGACACTAGTAGTACACCAGTGATGGTTTGTTTGTTATTTGTTTTTTTTTTTGCATGTTGTTTTTGTCAGGCGGAGGAGCTCAGGAGCTGGGAGGGAGTCTCTCCTTACATGGTCATGGAGAGGTGTCCTGGAACAGGAGCTGAAAGAGACAGTTGGTCAGCACGTCCGGAGTAAGTCCTTCATGAAGGATCCAGGGCAGGTGTCGGTGAGTGAGAGCACAGTGGAGGGATCTGGAAGAGACATGCTAGGGGAGCTGGATGCAGAGCCAGAGGGAGAGACTGTGGGAGTTAGTGTCAAATTGATGCAGTCATGCAGGATTTTCAAGTCGGACTAGCTGTGATCAGTAGTCCATCACCATTTAATATTCTCAAGCAAACAGTTGGTGCCATAAAGGGGTGCTGCAGGCCCCGGGCCTACAAAAAGGTCTTCAAGTAAACTAACTGGGACTTATTCAGAGTGAGGCCTAGTCATATTCTGATGGTGTGAAAGGATTACTAAGATTGTGACAGGAAGAGATTCTCTGAGGTAAAAGTCTGTCAAGTAGTGTGCTGGAGGAAGAGATTTTCTGAGGTAAAAGTCCATCAAGTAGTGTGCTGCAGGAAGAAGTGTTCTGAGGTAAAAGTCTGTCAAGTAGTGCGCTGGAGGAAGAAGTGTTCTGAAAGTAAAAGTCTGTCAAGTAGTGTGCTGGAGGAAGAAGTGTTCTGAGGTAAAAGTTTGTCAAGTAGTTTGCTGGAGGAAGATGTCTTCTGAGGTAAAAGTCTGTCAAGTAGTGTGCTGGAGGAAGAGATGTTCTGAGGTAAAAGTCTGTCAAATAGTGTGCAGGAGGAAGAGATGTTTTGAGGTAAAAGTCTGTCAAGTAGTGTGCTGGAGGAAGAAGTGTTCTGAGGTAAAAGTCTGTCAAGTAGTGTGCTGGAGGAAGAAGTTTTATGAGGTAAAAGTCTGTCAAGTAGTGTGCTGGAGGAAGAGATGTTCTGAGGTAAAGGTCTGTCAAGTAGTATGCTGGAGGAAGAAGTGTTCTGAGGTAAAAGTCTGTCAAGTAGTTTGCTGGAGGAAGAAGTCTTCTGAGGTAAAAGTCTGTCAAGTAGTGTGCTGGAGAAAGAAGTGTTCTGAGGTAAAAGTCTGTCAAGTAGTGTGCTGGAGGAAGAAGTCTTCTGTGGTAAAAGTCTGTCAAGTAGTGTGCTGGAGGAAGAGATGTTCTGAGGTAAAAGTCTGTCAAGTAGTGTGCTGGAGGAAGAAGTGTTCTGAGGTAAAAGTCTGTCAAGTAGTATGCTGGAGGAAGAAGTGTTCTGAGGTAAAAGTCTGTCAAGTAGTGTGCTGGAGGAAGAGATGTTCTGAGGTAAAAGTCTGTCAAGTAGTGTGCTGGAGGAAGAGATGATATGAGGTAAAAGTCTGTCAAGTAGTGTGCTGGAGGAAGAAGTTTTATGAGGTAAAAGTCTGTCAAGTAGTGTGCTGGAGGAAGAGATGTTCTGAGGTAAAGGTCTGTCAAGTAGTGTGCTGGAGGAAGAAGTGTTCTGAGGTAAAAGTCTGTCAAGTAGTTTGCTGGAGGAAGAAGTCTTCTGAGGTAAAAGTCTGTCAAGTAGTGTGCTGGAGAAAGAAGTGTTCTGAGGTAAAAGTCTGTCAAGTAGTGTGCTGGAGGAAGAAGTCTTCTGTGGTAAAAGTCTGTCAAGTAGTGTGCTGGAGGAAGAGATGTTCTGAGGTAAAAGTCTGTCAAGTAGTATGCTGGAGGAAGAAGTGTTCTGAGGTAAAAGTCTGTCAAGTAGTGTGCTGGAGGAAGAGATATTCTGAGGTAAAAGTCTGTCAAGTAGTGTGCTGGAGGAAGAGATGATATGAGGTAAAAGTCTGTCAAGTAGTATGCTGGAGGAAGAAGTTTTATGAGGTAAAAGTCTGTCAAGTAGTGTGCTGGAGGAAGAAGTGTTCTGAGGTTAAAGTCTGTCACGTAGTGTGCTGGAGGAAGAGATGTTCTGAGGTAAAAGTCTGTCAAGTAATGTGCTGGAGGAAGAGATGTTCTGAGGTAAAAGTCTGTCAAGTAGTGTGCTGGAGGAAGAAGTTTTATGAGGTAAAAGTCTGTCAAGTAGTGTGCTGGAGGAAGAAGTGTTCTGAGGTAAAAGTCTGTCAAGTAGTATGCTGGAGGAAGAAGTTGTATGAGGTAAAAGTCTGTCAAGTAGTGTGCTGGAGGAAGAAGTGTTGTGAGGTAAAAGTCTGTCAAGTAGTGTGCTGGAGGAAGAAGTGTTCTGAGGTAAAAGTCTGTCAAGTAGTGTGCTGGAGGAAGAGATGTTCTGAGGTAAAAGTCTGTCAAGTATGTGCTGAAGGAAGAAGTGTTCTGAGGTAAAAGTCTGTCAAGTAGTGTGCTGGAGGAAGAAGTGTTATGAGTTAAAAGTCTGTCAAGTAGTGTGCTGCAGGAAGAGATGTTCTGAGGTAAAAGTCTGTCAAGTAGTGTGCTAGAGGAAGAAGTGTTCTGAGGTAAAAGTCTGTCAAGTAGTGTGCTGGAGGAAGAGATGTTCTAAGGTAAAAGTCTGTCAAGTAGTGTGCTGGAGGAACAAGTGTTGTGAGGCAAAAGTCTGTCAAGTAGTGTGCTGGAGGAACAAGTGTTCTGAGGCAAAAGTCTGCTCAAAGACTGTTCATTGACTAAAGGAGTGTGTCTAATGCCGCATACACACGACCAGTCCATCCGATGAGAACGGTCCGAAGGACCATTTTCATCAGTTAACCGATGAAGCTGACTGATGGTCTGATGTGCCTACACACCATCAGTTAAAAAAACGATTGTTTCAGAACATGTGACGTAGAACACAACAACGTGCTGAAAAAAACAAAGTTCAATGCTTCCAAGCATGCGTCGACTTGATTCTGAGCATGCGCGGCTTTTTAACCGAAGCTTTTGCATACTAACGATCGGTTTTGACCTATTGGTTAGGCGTCCATTGGTTACATTTTAAAGCAAGTTCTATTTTTTTTGACTGAAGGATAACTGACCGATGGGGCCCACACGCGATCGGTTTGGACCGATGAAAGTCAGTTTTCATCGGTTTTGACCAATCCTGTGTACGTGCCCTTATGGATGTCTGGCAGCAGGGTGGAATGTGTGGATGTTGTAACTTGTAGCAACCAACTTGTCAGAAACCATGAGTCAGACCGAGACAGTACAGTTAAATCACACTTGTTTAAGGCCCCTTTCACACATACAGACCGTATGTCCGCTTTTTCATCCATCCGTTTGCGACATACATTGGTCCCTACAGTGCCTGCCGCCGAGAATGTGTTTATAGCACGACAGCATCACGCTGATTCTCGGCGACAGGCTGCCGACATCTCGCACTCGCTGGAATAGTAAAAGCACATTCCAGCGAGTGCGTCATAGAAGCGACGGGGATCCGACGCGGTTTCCCGCCAATTCTACACGTGGGCGGAGTTTGTTATGAATCCTGAGAAGGAAGTCCCCGCCGGATTTTAAATAAAAATCCGGCATGGGTTCCCCCCTCAGGAGCATAACGGGCCCTTAGGTCTGGTATGGGTTGTAAGGAGACCCCCCTACGCCGAAAAAACGGCGTGGGGGTCCCCCCACAATCCATACCAGACCCGTATCCAAAGCACACCGGCAGGCCGGTCAGGAAGGGAGTGGGGGCGAGCGAGTGCCCCCCCCCTCCTGAGCCGTACCGGGCCGCATGCCCTCAACATGGGGGGGTCAGGTGCTCTGGGGCAGGGGTCACACTGCGGCCCCCCACCCCAGAGCACCCTGTCCCCATGTTGATGAGGACAGGGCCCCTTCCCGACAACCCTGGCCGTTGGTTGTCGGGGTATGCGGGCGGGAGGCTTATCGGAATCTGGGAGCCCCCTTTAATAAGGGGGCCCCCAGATACCGGCCCCCCACCCTAAGTGAATGAGTATGGGGCATCGTACCCCTACCCATTCACCTGCAAGAAAAGTGTAAACACAAATAAACCACACAGTGTATTGAAATATTTTATTAGCTGGCCGCTGGGGGGGGGGTGTGTATGATAGCTTTTATAAAAGCGCCCCCCTCTGGCGGGCTTCTGCGGGGGGGGTGGGTGCCGCTGTTCTTCACCGCCGTCTGGTTCTCTTCCGCCGCCGGGGGGGGCGCTTTGATAAAAGCGCCCACCACCCGGCGGGCTTCCTTCGACATCTTCGGCGGCGGGGGGGTCTTCTTCCACTCTCCGGGGTCTTCTCCCGCTCTCCGGGAGTCTTCTCCGGCTCTCCGGGGGTCTTCTACGGCTCTCCGGGGGTCTTCTCCGCTCTCCGGGGGTCTTCTTCTTCTTCAGGACTCGCCGCCGCTATCTTCGTGTGTTAGCTCAATTACTGGCGGCGGCGAGTCCCCTCTACTGTGACGTCGTCTTCTTCTTCTTCTCCAGATGTTGACGCGACGCTTCCTTCCGCTGTTATGGCTGGAGCGCGGCTCGCAGCGAGTTATATAGGCCTGTCTTGTGACGTCGCAGTCCCATCATGCTCCGGTAGGTACCACGTGCTACCTACCGGAGCATGATGGGACTGCGACGTCACAAGACAGGCCTATATAACTCGCTGTGAGCCGTGCGCCAGCCATAACAGCGGATTGAAGCGTCGCGTCAACATCTGGAGAAGAAGAAGAAGAAGACCCCGGAGAGTGGGAGAAGACCCCCCCGCCGCCGAAGATGTCGAAGGAAGCCCGCCAGGTGGTGGGCGCTTTTATCAAAGCGCCCCCCCCGGCGGCGGAAGAGAACCAGACGGCGGTGAAGAACAGCGGCACCCACCCCCCCCCCCCGCAGAAGCCCGCCGGAGGGGGGCGCTTTTATAAAAGCGATCATACACACCCCCCCCCCGGCGGCCAACTAATAAAATATTTCAATACACTGTGTGGTTTATTTGTGTTTACACTTTTCTTGCAGGTGAATGGGTAGGGGTACAATGTACCCCATACTCATTCACTTAGGGTGGGGGGCCGGTATCTGGGGGCCCCCTTATTAAAGGGGGCTTCCAGATTCCGATAAGCCTCCCGCCCGCATACTCCGACAACCAATGGCCAGGGTTGTCGGGAAGGGGCCCTGTCCTCATCAACATGGGGACAGGGTGCTCTGGGGTGGGGGGCTGCAGTGCGCCCCCTGCCCCAGAGCACCTGACCCCCCCATGTTGAGGGCATGCTGCCCAGTACGGCTCAGGAGGGGGGGGGGCGCTCGCTCGCCCCCCACTCCCCTCCTGACCGGCCGGCGTGCTTTGGATACCGGTCTGGTATGGATTGTGGGGGGACCCCCACGCCGTTTTTTCGGCGTAGGAGGGTCTCCTTACAACCCATACCAGACCTAAGGGCCCGTTATGTTCCTGAGGGGGGAACCCATGCCGGATTTTTATTTAAAATCCGGCGGGGACTTCCTTCTCAGGATTCATAACAAACTCCGCCCACGTGTAGAATTGGCGGGAATCCGCGTCGGATCCCCGTCGCTTCTATGACGGCTTTGTCTCCATCGCGGCAAGCCAGCTCGGCGCTGGCTCCCGCGATGGGGCTCGCAAGTGCTCAATCTCGCCGAGAAAGGGAGCGAGATTGACACAATATCGCGGTCAACCACTGTATGTGATTGCGGTTGTCAGCGGATAAACATCCGCTGACACCCGTAATTGTTCACATCCGCAAACATACGATTTTGCGGACGGAAGAAAACCCTATTTTATCTTCCGTCTGCAGAGCGGATCGGATGAACACGGACACACGGTCCGTGTTCATCCGCTCCCCCATAGGGGAGAGCAGAGATAAGACAAGGCGGTCCCTGCACAGTGTGCGGAGACCCGCCCTGTCATCCGACGCCTCAGCGGGGATATACAGAGCGATCCCTGCTGAGCTTACGGACACACGGAGGCGGATCAATACTGATCAATACTGATCCGCCCCATGTGAAAGGGCCCTAATAATAATAACACAAAGATAAACAGAGTAAGCGTAGTAAAAACACAGCCAGGGTTCAGGAACCGGATCGGATAGTAAGCCAAGCCAAATGGCAGAGAGCCAGAGAAGAACGTGTAGAAGAGCAAGCGTGATCAGGAGCCAGAATGGACATCAGCCAAGCAAGTCTTCAACAGGAACACAGGCGACAGTCTCTGTGATGTTGACCAAGTAAAGGCAGAGAGCAACTGAGCTGGAAGGATAAGAGTCGGTTCACACTGGGGCCACACGACTTCCAGCGCGACTTTCAGAGGCGACTCCGACACGTCTGGAGCATGAACCACAGGGTGATCTGGGGCGATTTACAACACGACTTGAAGTCGTCTCCAAGACAGGAGACATTCCAGTGGCCAATAAAACAACAATCAGCTCTGGGAGAGGGAGGGGGAGGGAGGGGTTTGCCTGAGAAATGTATGTTATCTTCCTGGAAAGTAGCTTCAATTAAGACAGTGATCAGACTTGGAAGCGACTTCCATTGAAATCAATGGGTACAAATCGCCTACAAGTCGGATTGAAGTCGTACGGGAACCTTTTCAAAAGTCGGAGCGACTTGAGTAGTGTGTATTAAGTTAACACCGCTCCCATTCACTTACATTGTTTTTCTCTACAGCGCGACTTGGGACGACTTGAGGCGACCTCAAGTCGGATCCCAAATCGCCCCAGTGTGAACCGACTCTTAGCCCTGGTTCACACTGGGCTGCGGGAGTGAAATCGCGCGATTTCAGCTGAACTCGCGTGATTTCACTCCCTCTGGCAGTCCCGATTTCGGCGCGATTTAGGAGACATCTGTGCAGGGTTCTGCACAGATGTCAATGTAAATCGCGTCCTGAAATCACAAAAAGTAGTACAGGAACTACTTTTTGAAATCGGTGCAGCGCCGCAGATGCGGCGTCGCACCGATTAGGACGGTGTCATTGCCGGCAATTGCCGCCGATTTGAGATGCGATTTCACATGTGAAATCGCATCTCAAATCGAACTAAATCGTACCCAGTGTGAACCTGGGCTGTAGTAGGCAGGACTGACGAGCAGGATCATCATCAGGTGAGTCACTGTGGAGAGATAGGAGCTGACAGTTTGCCGACAGCTGAGCGGCCAGGTCAGAGAAGGAAGGGCTGAGTACATTTGTATGAATGGGCCAGGAAGTCATTCATTTATTAATGGTAGTGATCTGAGTGAGTGAGTGAGCAGGCCCAATCTGGTCATTTAGTTTGGCCATTACTGAACCTCAAACAACTAGAGTTCATTGACATGAAACCCCACCAAAAGTTCATCCCTAGACACAAGTTTTATGATCTATTAGCTCACTTCACCAGCTTTCTACAAATGTATTAAACCCAACAATGGGACCTAACAGATCCTGAAACCTTCCATCTTTAATACCGTATTTATCGGGGTATTGCGGGCTCCTGCGTATAGACCCGAAATTCCTGTAAAAAAAAAAACATTTTATTACTTACAGTTTGGTGTCCTGCCTGGCGTCCATCGGTGGCCTTGCCCGGTCCGGCGTACGTCTGCGGCCTTGGTGCTGTCCTCCCGCCTTCTCCTACGCTGTCTACGAGTCGAATCCCCGCTTCCCGCGCTCAGTTTGAAGCCTCCGTCGACATATACCGAGTGCAGTACACTCGGGCACGCTCGGCTTCTCACGCATAAGGGTCCCAGAGCGTGACTACGAGCGAAGCCGAGCTTGGCTGAATGTACCCCAGTGTATTGCGCTCGGTATATGTCGGCGGAGGCTTCAAACTGATCGTGGGAAGCGGGTATCGGCGTATATCGCGCACCCACGATTTTCCCCTTATTTTAAGGGGAAAAAAGTGCGCGGTATACGCCGATAAATACGGTAACTTAAAGAGGAACTTCACCTAAAAGGGAAAGTTCAGCTTGTTCGCATCCTCCTCCCCTTCTCCTTAACCACTTCCCGACCGCCCACCGCAGGTATACGTCGGCACTTTGAAGATGGATATCTCGGTAACGGCAGCAGCTGCTGCCACAACCGAGATATCCATCTCTTCTGTGGGCGGTCGGGTAAACGATAATGGCGGTCTCCGCGGCGGAATTGCCGCGAGATCGCCGTTATCGGTGGCGGGCGAGCGTCCCCCCCCCCCTCCCGCTGCGCTCCCGTGCCCTCCGCCGCTTACCGGAGCCGTCGGTAGCGGCGGAGGCGATCGAGTGCGCTCGTCTGTTCAGCGGGGATGCGAGTGAGGGAAAAAATTTCCCTCGTCCATCCCCGTAGCTCTGCTGGGCGGAAGTGACGTCAAGCGTCAGTTCCAAACAGCGTCTTAAAGAGACATTTGTTTTTTAATGTCATTTGAAAAATGACATTTACATTTTTTATTTTTTTTTGCATTTTAGCCTAAATATGAGATCTGAGGTCTTTATGACCCCAGATCTCATATTTAAGAGGACCTGTCATGCTTTTTTCTATTACAAGGGATGTTTACATTCCTTGTAATAGGAATAAAAGTGATAATTTTTTTATTTTTTTTATTTTAGTGTTAAAAATTGGTAAAATAAATACAAATAAATACGAAAACAATTTTTTTTTTTTTTTAAATCGCCCCTTTACGACGAGCTCGCGCGCAGAAGCGAACGCATACGCGAGTAGCGCCCGCATATGAAAACGGTGTTCAAACCACACAAGTGAGGTATCGCCGCGATCGTTAGAGCGAGAGCAATAATTCTAGCCCTAGACCTCCTCTGTATCTCAAAAAATGCAACCTGTAGAATTTTTTAAACATCGCCTATCGAGATTTTTAAGGGTAAAAGTTTGACGCCATGCCTCGGCGAAACATTATCTTTCACAATATGTAAAAAAAATGGGCCAAATTTATTGTTGTCTTATTTTTTAATTTAAAAAAGTGAATTTTTTCCAAAAAAAGTGCGCTTGTAAGACCGCTGCGCAAATACGGTGTAACAAAAAGTATTGCAATGACTGCCATTTTATTCTCTAGAGTGTTAGAAAAAAAATATATATAGGGGCAGATTCACGTAGATCGGCGCATTATCATTCCGGCGTAGCGCACCACTTTTCCGTTAGACTTGCGCAATCTAGCCGCGTAATCCGGCGATTCACGTAGCTTTTACGCAAGAGCTTGCGCAAACGTAAGGTTTTTTCCTGAGGCGTAAGGAGGAGTAATACAAATTGGGAAGGACGTGGGCGTGTTACATTGAAATGAGCCGTGACCCCATGCAAATGAAGGGCCGGCCGACTCGCGCATGCGCGCGTGAAGGAAACCATGTCAGCTCCGTTGTGCGCATGCTCACAACTCGGGAGCGGCGCAATCAGTGAAATTGGAAATGGACTAGGGCAACTTTATGAACTACGCAGACAGCATAAATAGACACACACAAACGCACTTCCTTTGCAAAAGTACATCCCTTTGTATCCCTCCCTATACAGCAAGGTGCTTTTGTTTGTTTGTGACGTGTCTTTGAGATATTTGGGGACTGTTTTGCAGAGTGATTTTTGTCTTTTATGTCTTTGTTGTTATTTTGTTTAAATTATATTTTTGCTGGGCATTTTTTATTTTTGCTCGTCATTTATTTAATTTTTTTGGTTCTGTTTGTGTATGATTTTGGAATGTGGGGGTGATATTCCTGCGGGAAAAGGGGTGTCACCCTCATTTGTGGTGGAGAAGTGATCGCCAGGTCTGTGTGAATGGTGTATGAATGTACAGTGACATAATTGGAGCCGTGGCATGGCGTTGCAGCTCACAAGTCCTGCATGGTGGACTGGTGCCAATCCAATGTGATGAGGATGTGGGGTGTGTGTGCTAGGGACCACAGTGGTGTGCATGCATGCATTCTCATTGTGCCATGATTAATGTGTGTGTTTAACGTGCAAAGATGCATAATGTGAGCTGGCATGAGATGGGGTCATGAGATGGGGTACCAGTGCATATGCAGAGTCACCTTGAAGGGAAAAGACAGGAGGATGTTAGTCATGCATGTGCCACTTGTGAGGTGTGCATCACGGGAGGGGATAGTCATGCCTGACTCCCATGTCACTCACCAACCAGCCAGCTGTCCCCATACATGTTCTGTTGGAAATCTGTGGGGATGGGGCTCTGATTGTATATGTAGCTGTCATGGGTGTCATGGGTGGTGCCATGTGTTGGGCTGGTGATGTCCTCCTGCAGGGTTGTGGTAATTCCATGATGGCATGAGGGGTGAATCTGAAGATGCGAGACACCTCAGAATCACTCATGCCATAGATGTCTATGCGTGTGTGATATATCAAGTGAAGAGTGAGGGGCTTGTATCAGATAAGAATATTGTATTAGATTAATTTAAATTGTAAATTTTATATAAGCAAATAAAAAAATTAAAAAAAACATCTCCCGTGCCCTCCTTAGTGCCATCCTCCGTGCCCTCCTCCTTCTTTGTTCATCTAAAGTCAGTAGTATAGCTATGCGCGACGATGCCCCTGGCATGTTGGCATACAGATTGTTGGGCAACACGTGTGACTGCTGAACTCCTCACTAACAGTGTTGCTTTATCTGACAATTAGACTTTTTTTCAAAATTTAGACCAGCTTTTAGGTCCTCTAACTTTAGACAGAACATTTTGCTGTTGCGCACATCGCGTAGCCTGCGCAGCAACTGCGTTTTTTTGTGGATCCCCGTAACTCCCTCATTAGCATATTTGACTAGCAAATCAATGGTGTGTCTAGCGCAGTTTTGCACGAAGGGAAGCGAATGTCTAATTCAATTACGCCGGACCAAAAAACGTAGATTTCTGGCGTATATTGTTTTGTGAATCGCGTCCAACTATACGCACGCGCACATTTAGACTTACGCACGCGCAACAGCAGTTGCGCAGGCGTAATCGCTCTGTGAATCTGGGCCATAATGTTTGGGGGTTTTAAGTAATTTTATAGCAAAAAAAAATGTTTTAGTCTCGTAAACACCGAATCTGAAAAACAGGCCCGGGGCTAAAGTGGTTAAAGGGGTTGTAAAGCTTTGCGTTTTTTTTTCTCCTTAACCACTTAAACCCCGGACCTTTAAAGGACCTGGCCAGTTTTTGCAAATCGGCACTGCGTCGCTTTAAATGACAATTGCGCGGTCGTGCGACGTGCCTCCCAAACAAAATTGGCGTCCTTCTTTCCCCACAAATAGCGATTTCTTTTGGTGGTATTTGATCAGCTCTGCGATTTTAATTTTTGCGCTATAAACAAAAATAGAGCGACAATTTTGAAAAATGCAATATTTTTTTACTTTTCGCTATAATAAATATCCCCCTAAAAAAATTATATTTTTTCCTCAGTTTAGGCCGATACGTATTCTTCTACATATTTTTGGTAAAAAAAAATCACAATAAGCGTTTATCGGTTGGTTTGCGCAAAATTTATAGAGTTTACAAAATAGGGGATACAGTAGTTTTATTGCATTTTTATAAATATTTTTTTTTTACTACTAATGGTGGCGATCAGAGATTTTTTTCGTGACTGCGACATTATGGCGGACACTTCGGACAATTTTGACACATTTTTGGGACCATTGTCATTTTCACAGCAAAAATTGCATTTAAAATGCATTGATTACTGCGAAAATGACAGTTGCAGTTTGGGAGTTAACCACAAGGGGGCACTGAATGGGGTTATGTGTTCCCTAATGTGTGTTTACAACTGTAGGGGGGTGTGGCTGTAGGTCTGAGGTCATCGCTTGTGTCCCCCTATTACAGGGATGACATGATCGATGCTGCCGCCACAGTGAAGAACGGGGAAGCCGTTTTTACACGCCTCTCCCCGTTCTTCAGCTCCGGGGACCGATCGCCGGACTCCAGCGGCGATCGGGTCCGCGAGTCGCACGGTTCCGGAGCTTCGGACCGGGTCACGGGCGCACACCGTAAGCGCGCCCGTGACCCACGGCTGGGTACTAGCACAGCATGTACCTGTACGTGTATGTGCCCAGCCGTGCCATTCTGCTGACGTAAATGTGCAGGAGGCGGTCCTTAAGTGGTTAGGGTGAAAAAAATGATGCTTACAAGCCCCCCGGTTTACTTACTTGAGCCTTCAAAAGTCCCGCGTTGTGAACGCGCTGGCTACTCCCTACTCCCCCCTGTTTTCAGCTCTTCATTGAAAATTGATAGCAGTGCAGCCATTGGCTCCCGCTGCTGTCAATCGAATTAATGATGCGGCATGCTGGGGGTGGTTCCAAGTGATACACTTGGCTGCTATAGCCGCCGACTATCACGGGAGTGCGCCCGCCCCTTTAACTATTGGCATTTTTGGAGGAGGGGGCGGATCAGGTACCTGCTTTTTTGCCAAAGCAATACAAGTGGAAGTTTGGCCCTCCCTCGTTCCCTCAGAGCCTTCTGTCCTCCCCCCCCCCCACAAAAGTGGAGGTACCTTTTATTGTTTGCCCTAGTGATAGGTTTGAATTCTTTCTCAGGTAATTCAGAAAATGTTGAGTAATTTTTTTTTTTGCAAAAAAAAAGGAAATTTAGTAAATGATGTGTTTATCTTTTTTAGTTTTTTATTATCTCTAAGCATTTTACAGTTTGTAGAACAATAATGTTGTTATGTGTGCCCAGTCCATCATATGTGAGATTTTTTGGTATCCTTCCTACAGTTTGGATACAGCAGAATATCAAATCTTGATGACATTTCTCTTTGCAATTGATGAGATTAATAAGGATCCCCATCTCCTTCCCAACATTACTCTGGGCTATCACTTGTTTGACACTTGTGGGTATGATATGAAGGCAATCGATTCCATTATGAAGATACTCACTGGATATAAGCAGAGAGCTCCAAACTACTCGTGTATGGAAGGTGCTGAAGTCGCTGGTTTTGTAGGTGATTCCACTTTCCCACCAACACTTGCTGTGGCTGAACTCATGAACCTTTACCGATACCCACAGGTAGATTCCCTTTGCCGAAAAATGTCTTGAGCATCATTTATTTAGAACGTTATGGTCATGCAGGATGTATCCAAGCAGGGGGGGGGTTCGGGAAGTCTTTGCTCAAATATGCGGCCTCCTGGCGACCAGGGTCTTGGCTCCGTGGAGCCGCATATTTTCTTGCCTGAGCGCCGATGGAGCTGTGTTGAGAGTTTGCACCCTACGCGCTCCCGGCACAGTGACCGGTGGCTCCCAAAAAGCTCCCGATCGCGTCTTACCATCTGGATTTTTCCAATGGTCACAAGCCCCACCCTGCCTCCCGGAATGCCATACCCCTTAAAGGGTCAGCAGTAGTCGGCGCCAAGGGGGTAAACAACATTCACCTTTTGAAAATTGCATCAAACAAGATTTATTAATGAGATTCACTCAACATCTGTTCTTCAATAGGAAAGGGTTGTGCTGTACAATTCATCCTATTCATCACTCAGCCAACCACTTCAGCTCAGCCCCGGACCATTATGCAGGTAAAGGACCTGGCCAGTTTTTGCGATTAGGCACTGCGTCGCTTCAACTGACAATTGCGCGGTCGTGCGACGTGGCTCCCGAACAAAATTGGCGTCCTTTTTCCCCCACAAATAGAGATTTCTTTTGGTGGTATTTGATCACCTCTGCGGTTTTTTTATTTTTTGCGCTATAAACAAAAATAGAGCGACAATTTTGAAAAAAAATTCAATATTTTTTACTTTTTGCTTTAATAAATATCCATAAAAAGATATAAAGAAACATAATTTTTTCCTCAGTTTAGACCGATACGTATTCTTCTACATATTTTTGGTAAAGAAAATCGCAATAGGAGTTTATCGATTTGTTTGCGCAAAATTTATAGCGTCTACAAAATAGGGGATAGTTTTACGGCATTTTTAATATTATTATTTTTTTTTTACTACTAATGGCGGCGATCAGCGTTTTTTTTTTTTTCGTGACTGTGACATTATGGCGGACGCATCGGACACTTTTGACACATTTTTGCGACCATTGTCATTTTCACAGCGAAAAAGTGCTATAAAAATGCACTGGTTACTGTGAAAATCACAATGGCAGTTTAGGAGTTAACCACTAGGTGGCTCTGTAGGGGTTAAGTGTGACCTCATGTGTTTTTCTAACTGTAGGGGGGCGGGGCTGGACGTGTGACGTCACTGATCGTCGTTCACTATGACAGGGAGCAGACGATCACTGACATTGCCACAGTGAAGAACGGGGAAGGTTTGTTTACACACAGCTCTCCCCATTCTTCAGCTCCTGTGACTCGATCACGGGACACCGGTGGCGATCGGGGTCTGCGGGTCCCTCCGGGTGTGGTCGCAGAGCTTCGGACCGTGCGCAGGCCGGTGGTGCGTGTGCGCGACCCATGGCTGGGGATAAATATATACGTCCATGTGCCCAGCCGTGTCATTCTGCTGACGTATCTCGTCATGCGGCGGTCCTTAAGTGGTTAAAGTGTCATGCACCACCAAAGGTTGCTTCCAGAACTTCTTTTACAGAACTAAAACTTGATTATAATAATAATAATTGTATGGTGTTTATTTTTCCAAATAACTTCAACAGTATAATTTCCAGTCCACCGAGCCACTTACAGGTCCCTTATATTGTGCTTCTTTAGATCAGCCATAGAGTTACCGACCCTCTCTTGAGCGACAGAGAGAAGTTCCCAAACTTTTACCGCACCGTTCAGAATAGTTGGGTTTGGTATGAGATGGTTACGAAGGTCCTGAACATTTTTAGATGGAATTGGGTTGGAATCATCACATCCAGTGACGGCACCGGAGAGTCGGAGCTGCGGGAGCTGAGAAAAGACATGGCCAGACGTGGGATCTGTATAGAGTTTGTTATTTACCTGACCAACAACGTGGACGTTAACAGACGGAGAATGACGGGCTTCGAGTTGTCAACTACAGATGTCGTCGTCGTATGTGGCCATTTTATTTTCACGTATGTCATCTTTTTTGAGGAATTAAGTGCCCTCAGACCAAACATCACATTCATCCTCAATAAGTCTTGGAATGTCTTTTCCTATTCAGAGATGAGTTTACGGAAAACATTTAACTGCAGTTTAGTGCCTCGCCATCTCCGTCGCTACATTCCGAGATTAGACGTTTATTTGGATAACGTTGATCCGTCCAAATACCCGACCGATCCACTGCTGGAGGATATTTGGCTCATTAAGTTTCAGTGTCTTTCCTCGAACCCAAATAAGATGTTTTGGTTATTAGGCCATGTTCCTAACATCACCTGTACCGGGACAGAAATGATGGAGAACCACTTTAGTGATGGGCATAACTCAAACTTTTTTTTCATCTACACGGCGGTATACGCGCTGGCTCATGCTTTGAACAATATGAAGCTAAGAGGAAATTCAAAGTATGGATTACGGCAAAAAGTAAGACTATTTCCTCCTATACATGTATCGAAAAATGTACTGTATATTTTATTGGGATTTAACGTGATAGACCGACACAAAGTGGCCCATAATTGTGAAGTGGCGGGAAAATGATAAATGGTTTTCACATTTGTTTTACAAATAAATACCGTAAATACTCGAGTATAAGCCGACCCGAATATAAGCCGAGGCCCCTAATTTTACCACAAAAAAATGGGAAAACGTATTGACCTGAGTATAAGCCTAGGCTGTCCATCTGCATGCCTCACTGTGCCCATGCCTCACTGTGCCCATTCCTCACTGTGCCCATGCCTCACTGTGTCCATACCTCACTGTGCCCATGCCTAGACTGATGTTTAACATGGGAGTCTATGGAAGGGGTACCTGGGTTTGAAACATCGGTGCTACCCAGCTGTAGGTCCCCCAGACAACACACTTGGCACACTTGTAGAGGAGAAATGGGGCTACATGTGTACCAGGTTCCGGGTCCAGGGGACTTACGACCGACTGGTACCGGGTCCCCAATTCACTAGAGAAATTATCATTTAACATGGGAGTCTATGGACGGGATGCAGGGTTTAAAAAATCAGTGCTACCCAGCTGTAGGTCCTCCAGACAACAAACTTTGCACACTTGTAGAGGAGAAATGGGGCTACCTGTGCACCAGGTTCCGGGTCCAGGGGACCTACGACCGACCGGTGCCGGGTCCCCAATTCACTAGAGAAATTAACATTTAACATGGGAGCCTATGGAAGGGATGCGGGGTTTGAAAAATCAGTGCTACCCAGCTGTAGGTCCCCCAGACAACAAACTTTGCACACTTGTAGAGGAGAAATGGGGCTACCTGTGCACCAGGTTCCGGGTCCAGGGGACCTACGACCGACCGGTACCGGGTCCCCAATTCACTAGAGAAATTACAATTTAACATGGGAGTCTATAGAAGGGATGCCGGGTTTGAAAAATCGGTGCTCCCCGGCCATAGGTCCCCCAGGCAACAAACTTTGCACACTTGTAGAGGAGAAATTGGGGCTACATGTTTGTCAAGTTCCGGGTCCAGGGGACCTACGGCCGGCCGGTATCAGGCAGGGCTGGACTGGGACAAAAATGTGGCCCTGAACTTTAGGGTACAGTGCACATCAGGGCACAGGGCACATCAGGGCACAACACATACAGGGCACATCTCATCAGGTCCCATCACAGCACATCAGGGCACACCACATTGAGGCACAGCACATTGGGGATGCAGAATGAATCAGCTACTATAAGCGGAAAAGAGGGTCAACAATACCCATTTGCAGCCTCACTGTGCTCATTTGCAGCCTGACCTCACTGTGCCCATTTGCAGCCTGACCTCACTGTGCCCATTTAACCCCCACACCATATTACTGGTCAATGACCAGAGCACTTTTTGCGATTTGGCACTGCGTCGCTTTAACTGACAATTGCGCAGTCGTGCGATGTGACTCCCAAACAAAATTGGCGTCCTTTTTTCCCACAAATAGAGCTTTCTTTTGGTGGTATTTGATCACTTCTGTGGTTTTTAGTTTTTGCGCTATAAACAAAAATAGAGCGACAATTTTGAAAAAAAATAATATTTTTTTACTCTTTTTCTATATTAAATATCCCCAAAAAGATATAAAAAAAAGTTTTTTCCTCGGTGTAGGCCGATACGTATTCTTCTACAAACTTTTCGTAAAGAAAAATCGCAATAAGCGTTTATTGATTGGTTTGCGCTAGGGTCGTCCCGATACCACTTTTTTGAGACCGAGTACAAGTACCGATACCGAATACCGATACTCTTTTTTTAATGTCATGTGACAGTGGCAGTATTTTTTTTTTAAACTTTTACAGTGATTTTTTTGTTTGTTTTTTTAGGGGGGCGGGGTGGATTGTTAGTGTGTCTTTTTTTTATTATTATTTCCATTTTATTTTTTATTTTATTTTAACATTTATTGAAATTTTTTTTATTTATTTTTTAATCAGCCCTGTTGGGGGTTTTTTTGGAGAGATGTCAGGGGTCTTAACAGACCCCTGACATCTCCCCTTTAAGACAGGGAAAGGGACTAAGGACACAGATTCCCCGGTCCCTTTCTCAGCAGCCTCAGCTGAAATGAATGGAGAAGTTCCTCTCCATTCATAAACTGAAGCATCGTAATCACAGCAGGTTGCGATGCTCAGTTTTATGAATGGACGGAGTCAGTGATCACTGACTCCGTTCATTCTGAAAAGGTAGGAGCCGGGTTTAGGGGCTCATACCTCCGCTCTCCCCCCCATGACAGATTGAGGGGGGAGAGCGGCATGGATGGGGGGCAAAGCGGACTGCACGGGGGGAGAGAGAAGAGAAGGCTGCACGAGGGGAGAGAGAAGAGAAGGCTGCACGAGGGGAGAGAGAAGAGTGGGCTGCACGAGGGGAGAGAGAAGAGTGGGCTGTACGGGGGGAGAGAGAAGAGTGGGCTGTACAGGGGGGAGAGAGAAGAGTGGGCTGCACGGGGGAGAGAGAAGAGCGGGCTGTACGGGGGAGAGAGAAGAGCGGGCTGTACGGGGGAGAGAGAAGAGCGGGCTGTATGGGGGAGAGAGAAGAGCGGGCTGCACGGGGGGAGAGAGAAGAGCGGGCTGCACGGGGGGAGAGAGAAGAGCGGTCTGCACGGGGGAGAGAGAAAAGCGGGCTGCATGGGGGGAGAGAGAAGAGAAGGCTGCACGAGGGGAGAGAGAAGAGAAGGCTGCACGAGGGGAGAGAGAAGAGTGGGCTGTACGGGGGGAGAGAGAAGAGTGGGCTGTACAGGGGGGAGAGTGAAGAGTGGGCTGCACGGGGGAGAGAGAAGAGCGGGCTGTACGGGGGAGAGAGAAGAGCGGGCTGTACGGGGGAGAGAGAAGAGCGGGCTGTATGGGGGAGAGAGAAGAGCGGGCTGCACGGGGGGAGAGAGAAGAGCGGGCTGCACGGGGGGAGAGAGAAGAGCGGGCTGCACGGGGGAGAGAGAAAAGCGGGCTGCATGGGGGGAGAGAGAAGAGAAGGCTGCACGAGGGGAGAGAGAAGAGAAGGCTGCACGAGGGGAGAGAGAAGAGTGGGCTGTACGGGGGGAGAGAGAAGAGTGGGCTGCACAGGGGGAGAGAGAAGAGCGGGCTGCACAGGGGGAGAGAGAAGAGCGGGCTGCACGGGGGGAGAGAGGAGCGGACTGCACGGGGGAAAGACAGCACGGGGAAACACAGCACGGGGGAGAAGACTTGCAACTCCCTTGCCTCCCCAGGTATCGGGTAAGGCATCCGAGCATTTCCCCCGAGTACAAGTTTCGGCGGAGTAACGTAAATGACTTATGTTACTCCGAAATAAAGAACCGCTGTCCTACCTGAATCTGGCCCATAGCGTTTACAAAATAGAGGATAGTTTTATGGCAGTTATTAATATTTTTTTTTTACTAGCATTGGCGGCGATCAGCGATTTTTTTCAGTACTGCGACATTATGGCGGACACATCGGACTATTTAGACACATTTTTGGGACCATTGTCATTTTTATAGCGATCAGTGCTATAAAAATGCATTAATTACTATAAAAATGTCACAGGCAGGGAAGGGGTTAACACTAGGGGGCGAGAAAGGGGTTAATTATGTTCCCTGGGTGTGTTATAACTGTAGGGGGGATGGGGACTCACTAGGGGAAATGACAGATCGCTGGTCATACATTGTATGAACAGACAATCATGCATTTCTCCCCCTGACAGGACCGGGAGCTGTGTGTTTACACACACAGCTCCCAGTCATTGTTCTGTAATTAGCGATCGCGGGTGTCTGGCAGCGCACAGGGGTCAGGGGCAAGCTTTTTCTAAATAGGTTCCATTAAGCTTGTGCATTGTTGGTTCACTTACCCTTTCCTTCCATTTCCCTTCTAAATGTTTTTGTCTGAATTTCTCACTTCCTGTTTCTCCTCAGTAAGCTTGCCCCCATCATCCGAGCCATTCTAGCTGTGGGTTAGTCAGCGTGCTCGCCCCCTCCCTTGGGACTACATCACAGTTTCTTCCCGCAGGGATGTGGTCCCAAGGGAGGGGGCAACAACGCAGGGATGTAGTCCCAAGGGAGGGGGCAAGCAGATTCTCCTCGCAGGGATGTAGTACCAAGGGAGGGGGCGAGCAGATTCTCCTCGCAGGGATGTAGTACCAAGGGAGGGGGGGAGCAGATTCTCCTCGCAGAGATGTAGTACCAAGGGAGGGGGCGAGCAGATTCTCCTCGCAGGGATGTAGTACCAAGGGATGGGGCGAGAACGCTGACTAACCCCCAGCCAGAACAGCTCGGATAATGGGGGCAAGCATACTGAGGAGGAACAGGAAGTGATTCAGACAAAGAAAGAAATAACATTTAGAGGGGAAATGGAAGGAAAAAGTAAGTGAACCAACAATGCACTAGCTTTAACCACTTGACCACTGGGCACTTAAACCCCCTTCCTAACCAGACCAATTTTCAGCTTTCGGTGCTCTCACAATTTGAATGACAATTACTCAGTCATACAACATTGTACCCATTTGAAATTTTTGTCCTTTTTTTCACACAAATAGAGCTTTTTTTTGGTGGTATTTGATCACCTCTGGGTCTTTTATTTTTTGCGCTATAGAAGAAAAACGACTGAAAATTCTATAAAAAAAAAAATCTTGTTTCTGTCATATTAGCAGGTTATTTCTCACACACAGCATATGCATACCACAAATTACACCCCAAAACACATTCTGCTATTCCTCCCGAGTATGGCGATACCCCATGTGTGAGACTTTTACACAGCGTGGCCACATACAGAGGCCCAACATGCAGGGAGCACCATCACATGTGTGAGACTTTTACACAGCGTGGCCACATACAGAGGCCCAACATGCAGGGAGCACCATCACATGTGTGAGACTTTTACACAGCGTGGCCACACACAGAGGCCCAACATGCAGGGAGCACCATCACATGTGTGAGACTTTTACACAGCGTGGCCACATACAGAGGCCCAACATGCAGGGAGCACCATCACATGTGTGAGACTTTTACACAGCGTGGCCACACACAGAGGCCCAACATGCAGGGAGCACCATCACATGTGTGAGACTTTTACACAGCGTGGCCACATACAGAGGCCCAACATGCAGGGAGCGCCATCAGGCGTTCTGGAACACCCAGACCAATTCTGACATTTCTCTCCTACATGGAAAAATCATCATTTATTTGCTAGAAAATTACATAGAACCCCAAAACATTATATATGCTTTTTTAGCAAAGACCCTAGAGAATACAATGGCGGCCCTTAAAACTTTTTATCTCGCATGGTATTTTCGTAGAAATTTTGTGCTAAAAAAAAAAAAAACAGTAAAGTTAGCCCAATTTTTTTTCATAATGTGAAAGATGACGTTACGCCGAGTAAATAGATACCCAACATATCACCCTTCAAAATTGCGCATACTCATGGAATGGCGCCAAACTTTGCTACTTAAAAATTCCCATAGGCGACGCTTTAATTACTTTTACTGGTTACATGTTTTTAGTTACAGAGGAGTTCTAGGGCCAAGATGATTGCTCTCGCTCTAACGTTCGCAGAGATACCTCACATGTGTAGCTTGAACACCGTTTTCATATGCGGGCGGGACTTACGTATGCGTTCACTTCTGCATGCGCGCACACGGGAACAGGTGTGCTTTAAAAAAATGGGTATTGCAGAGTATTTGGGTATTGCAGAGTATTGCGCAGGGTATTGCAGAGTATTGGGGTATTGCAAAGTATTTGGGTATTGCAGAGTATTTGGGTATTGCAGAGCATTGCGCAGGGTATTGCAGAGTATTGGGGTATTGCAAAGTATTGGGGTATTGCAGAGTATCGCGCAGGGTATTGGGGTATTGCAGAGTATCGCGCAAGGTATTGCAGAGTATTGGGGTATTGCAGAGTATCGAGCAGGATATTGCAGAGTATTGGGGTATTGCAGAGTATCGCGCAGAGTATTGGGGTATTGCAGCCCCATCTTTATCCAGGGATGTTGCATGAGAGACTGGACTGCCTGGGACTCTCCCTCCTCATTGACTGAGGCGCCACTGGCTCCCAATGCCGTCAATCAAAGTCGGTGAGCCAATGAGGAGAAAAAGGGGCAGGGCCAAGCCATCCCTCCGTGTCTGAATGGACATAAGGCGCTGCAGCTCAGCTCAGGTGCCCCCATAGCAATCTGCTTTCTGTGGGGACACGCAAAAAGAGGGAATGCCCAGGAGCACCAAAGAGGGACCCGAAAAGAGGGGGATCTGGGTTGCTCTGTGCAAATTAGCCCATTTTTTTATATTGTGAAAGATAATTTTATGCTGAGTAAATTGATACCCAACATGTCACGCTTCAAAATTGCACCCGCTCGTGGAACGGCGATAAAACTTTAACCCTTAATCTTCTTCATAGACAACGTTTAATTTTTCCCCCATTTTTTACCTTGAAAGCTGCACAGATACATCCGGACAATGCGCTACACCAGCCCCACCGGAGAGGAGATCTTCTTTGATGAAAGAGGAGAAGTGCCCTCTGAGATCCTTATGGTAACTACGATCTATGACGATACTCCAATGGAACAGTTCATTGTCATTACACAAACTTTTACAACCAGCATCAGTCTCATAAGAGTCATCAAGCCAGAGGATTTTAGGGTAGAGCTCCATTGGAAGCATGACCAAGTAAGAGCTTTCTGTTATTTCTTTCTCTTTAATGCTTTTTTAATCCACAATCCAGATCAAGTTAAATAACTACTGATACAAGAAAAAATAATAATACGGAATATACTCGAGTATAAGCCGACCCGAATATAAGCCGAGGCACCTAATTTTACCACAAAAAAAGGGAAAATCGACTCGAGTATAAGCCTAGGGTGTCCACGTGCATGCCTCAATGTGTCAATGCCTCACTGTGTCCATGTGCCCATGCCTCACTGTGCCCATGCCTCACTGTGCCCATGCCTCACTGTGCCCATGCCTTACTGTGCCCGTGCCTAACTGTGCCCATGCCTCACTGTGCCCATGCCTCACTGTGCCCATGAATAGACACTTTAATGGTAAACTCAGGATTTTATACAGTTAGAAACCCCAAGGAACAATGACTTAACTCCACCCACAACATGACACAAGGAGCTCAATACACGTCTTTTAGCAGACAGACATTCTGTCTCCGAGATAATCTACATGAGCTAATTACTAATCCTTTACCCAGACAAGGTGATTTCGAGATAAGCTCTTCTCACCTGCTATACAATACACATTTATCATCAATAGAAATTCACACAATACAGTGTCAATTAGCATCACACAATTAAATGTTTTTGAGAGCCAGACTAAGGTTCATTTACATGACAGTAGCAGAGGACATTAAACACCTTTAACAGTCTGTGTTCCCACATTGAAGGAGTGAGGCCTCGTACAAGTTTCTTGTTCGGCTGTCGAGGAACTTGACAAGACAATTTTCTCCATTTCCATCAAGGAAAAAGAGAACATGCTCTCTTTTTGGCTCGTCGAGTTTCTCAACAGTTTCCTCGTCGAAAAAATGTACACACGACCGGTTTCCTTGGCAAAACACGTCTCCCAACAAGTTTCTTGCTGGATTCTGCCAAGGAAACCGGTCGTGTGTACGATGCCTCACTCATCTATTGGCCTGTTGGGTTCAGAATCAACCTGTAATTAGTTCTTGCAGACATTCTTGAATATATTGTGGATTACAGACCCATGTTAAAACAATCCAACATATGTCCCTTATTTCCTGGCTCAATCTGTGTAAGAGCTTCTGGGTCCCACGGCCCATTCCGTTACAATAATTATATAATTTTCCATTAGGTTCCCCAAGCTCGATGCAATGATCCGTGTCCTCTGGGATACAGGAAAGGTCCAAGTGGAGGAATCCATGCCTGCTGCTATCGCTGTGTGCCGTGTTCTGATGGGGAAATCTCCAATGTAATAGGTAATAAATACTAATACATCATTATTTAAAGACTGGTGTCTGATATGTGTCATGCTATTGATGTTTTTAGTCATTTTTTATGAATTGGTGTCTAACACACAGTTTTGTCCCATAGACAGTGACATTTGCCACAATTGTCCTAATGACCAGTGGCCGGATGAGAGCAAAGTGAAATGCATTCCTAAAACATATGATTATCTCTCTTATGAGATGGACATAATTTCTCAAGCTTTTTATGCTGTCTCAATATTATGTTCAGCTGTAACTATCCATATACTGACATTATTTATTATGTTTCGGGACACACCAATTGTAAAAGCCAACAACCGAGCCCTGAGCTTTATTCTCCTGACCGCCATCTTGCTGAGCTTCCTCTGTGTTTTCTTCTTCCTCGGACGTCCTGTGGATATAACCTGCATTCTGAGACAAATATCATTCGGCATCTTCTTCTCCATCGCTGTCTCCTCTGTTCTGGCCAAGACTATCACAGTCTGCATTGCCTTCAAAGCCTCCAAGCCCGGCAGCTACTGGAGGAAGTTGTTCAGAGAGAAGATTACTAATTCTGTGGTCATAATCTGCTCCTCTGTCCAAGTCGTGATCTGTGTTATTTGGCTGTCAGTGTCTCCTCCCTACCAGGAGTATGACATGGACTCCTATCCTGGGAAGATCCTCATTCAGTGTAATGAAGGGTCAGTTATCGGCTTCTACTCTATGTTGGGTTATATGGGGTTTCTGGCAGCTGTGAGTTTTCTTCTGGCTTTCATGGTGAGGACATTACCGGACAGTTTTAATGAGGCCAAGTACATCACCTTCAGCATGCTGGTGTTCTGCAGTGTCTGGATTGCCATGATCCCGGCCTATCTGAGCACCAGAGGGAAATACATGGTGGCTGTGGAGGTATTCGCCATACTGGCCTCCAGCGCTGGATTATTAGGATGTATATTTTTTCCTAAATGTTACACTATTATCATTAAACCTAAGAGAAATTCCAAAAAACATATATTAAACAAAGTGAAATCGTAGTATACTGATTTAAATTTTTTATAATGCAAGGGTATGGACTAGTAGAGCATGATTTTGAAGCATAGATGGACTAAGTATACTTGACCTACCTAAAACTTCAATGGGCATAAAAAGTTCTGACAGTGGACAGGTCAAATTGTAAACCAACAAATACACCAATGGACAGGATTTATTTTTCTACTTTTATTTTAACTTTTATTTAAAGTAAATATTTGATCTACTGTATATACTTGAGTATAAGCCGACTCGAATATAAGCTGAGGCACTTAATTTTACCACAAAAAACTGGGACAACTTATTGACTTGAGTATAAGCCTAGGGTGCCCATCTGCATGCCTCACTTTGCCTCACTGTGTCCATGCCCATGCCTCACTGTGCCCATGCCTAGACTGACGTTTAACATGGGAGTCTATGGGACCTACTACCAGCCGGTACCAGGTCCCCAAAGTCACCGAAGAAATAACCGTTTAACTATGGAAGAGGTGCACGGCTTTGAAAAATCGGTGCTCCCCGGCCGTGGTTCCAGGGGACCTACAGGTGGCCGGTACCGGGTCCCCAAAGTCTGGGAGATTAGGCGCAAAAAGGTGACTCGGGTATAAGCCGAGGGGGGCTTTTTCAGCACAAATTTGCTGAAAAATTCGGCTTGTACTCGATTATACACAGTAATTGAAATTAACCACTTAAGACCCGGACCAAAATGTAGGTAAAGGACCTTGCCCCTTTTTGCGATTTGGCACTGCGTCGTTTTAACTGACAATTGCGCGGTCGTGCGACGTGGCTCCCAAACAAAATTGGCGTCCTTTTTTGCCCACAAATAGAGCTTTCTTTTGGTGGTATTTGATCACCTCTGCGGTTTTTATTTTTTGCGCTATAAACAAAAATAGAGCGACAATTTAAAAAAAAATTCAATATTTTTTACTTTTTGCTATAATAAATATCCCCCAAAAATATATAAAAAAACATTTTTTTTCCTCAGTTTAGGCCGATACGTATTTTTCTACGTATTTTTGGTAAAAAAATTGCAATAAGCGTTTATCGGTTGGTTTTCGCAAAATTTATAGCGTTTACAAAATAAGTGATAGTTTTATTGCATTTTTATAATTTTTTTTTTTTTTACTACTAATAGCGGCGATCAGCGATTTTTTTCGTGACTGCGACAATATGGCGGACACTTCGGACAATTTTGACACATTTTTGGGACAATTGTCATTTTCACAGCAAAAAATGCATTTAAATTGCATTGTTTACTGTGGAAATGACAGTTGCAGTTTGGGAGTTAACCACAGGTGGCGCTGTAGGGGATGTGTGACCTAATGTGTGTGTTTACAACTGTAGGGGGGTGTGGCTGTAGGTGTGACGTCATCGATCGCGTCCCCCTATTACAGGGATGACGCGATCGATGCTACGGCCATAGAGAAGCACGGGGAAGCCGTGTGTACACACGGCTCTCCCCGTTCTTCCGCTCCAGGGACGGATCGCCGCACTCCAGCGGCGATCGGGTCCGCGAATCCCGCGGTCCCGGTCCTGGAGCTTCGGACCAGGTCGAGGGCGCGCGCCCGTGACCCACGGCTGGGTACTAAAATCAACGTATATATACGTTGATGTGCCCAGCCGTGCCATTCTGCCGACGTAAATGTGCAGTAGGCGGTCCTTAAGTGGTTAATGTGTTTTGCTGTTTATTAGTTTAGCGCTTACTCACATAGGAGCCATTGGATTTTTGGGTCTTCCCTTTCATACACAGCCAGGCAACATGAAATTTTCAGCACTCGTATAGTAGCGAATTGATGAATGAACTTGGATGGGTAAGGGGAAATATTTGATGCCCAGTACTGTCATTTGGATGCAAACTGAGGGCTTAAAGCGGAGGTCCTGCAAAAAAAAATTAAAAATAAAAGCCAGCAGCTACAAATAATGTGGTGCTGACTTATAAACGGGCACTTATTTGTCCAGAAATCACTCATCTCTCTGCTGCCCCTGCTGCCATCCTCGGTGAGGGAATCAGGAAGTGAAGCCTTGCGGCTTCACTGCCCGGTTCCGTACTGCGCATGTGCGAGTAGCGCGGCACGTTCCTATTGGTCCCAGCTGTGTCCTGGGACCAGTGTTGTAACGGTCAGGGGTTAACGCCGTTTACAATATTCCATTCCACCAACCCAAGACAGCTTCCGACACGCCACAATCCAGCAGACAGAACCCACTGGATTTCCCCCAGATCAACGAGACACAACTCTGTTCTATGGTTCCAAACAGACAGATAGTTTAATTATAAAACTCAGGCTTTTATACAGTTAGCAACCAAAAGCATGCTGCAGTATTCAAAAGGACGATGACACACTCTACCCACAACATCACACCATGGCTCCTAACGAGTTCCCCTCAATCCACATCTTAGCCAGACATTCCGACTCCGCGATAAGCTATTCTCACCTGCTACACAATACACATTCCTTTAGTAAACATAAGTCAGACGTCTGACCTTTAGAGGGTGCTAAGTCACATTCCACATATTACCATCAATAGACTTTCACACAATACAGTGTCATTAGCATACACAATGAAAAGGTCTTTAGAAGCCAGGCTGTCTACCAAGCTCAAATTCACATCACCACAGTAGCAGACTTAATTAGCACCTCAACAGTCTATGTTCCACATTGAAGGAGACACTCTATTGACCTGTTGGGTTCAGAATGAACAACTTGTAATATTTCAAGATATCCTGCAATACATGAATTATCATTACTGTCCCATCTCATGTAATCTGAGATATCATTTCTCAGTCATCCTATGCCCCTAGTGGACATAGGATGACCCTAGATGCAAGAGTCATTGGTGAAGCTGACACAGGAGTACCCCACATCCTTTAAGAGCCTCTGGGTCCCATGGCCATACAGTTACAAGTGTGTTTCCCAGAAGGCCGCGGGGGGAGCGGTTGGGGGAAGTAGAGTGACTCCCGTGGGAGTCATTCCTGGAAGTGGGTGCAAATACCTGTATTATACAGGTATCTGCACCCCCCTGAAAGGTGCCAAATGTGACACCGGAGGGGGGGAGGGTTCCGAAAAGCAGAAGTTCCATTAGCAGGCTCTGGGGTATAGTGTTTAAAGCTACCAACTCAGTCCCTTTGGTGAATCCTGAAGCTCAAGCGACTGCTAAACAGGCCCCAGTATTAGACTGGGGAGGCTGTTGCCAATGCCTGGAAGACGAAGTTCCAGGGGCTGAAGAAAGAGAATGTTTAAATGAGGGACATTTACTCTTCTTTTTAACTGGTAACAGTGTAGACTTGCCTCCGGTAATCTTTTGAATATATTTGTCCAAATCATCCCTGTGACAGACTCACCTGGGACATCCCCAGACCCTCTTGTGTCTAAAATCATCCTATGTCCACTAGCTAAAGCGCTGGTCACCGGAGAGAGGGTTCAATACCTCTGCCCCACCCCTGTGGCAGTTCCGGAGGCTCTGGTTGAGAAGGTGGCGATCACTTCCCAGCTGCCGATACAGGGGGAGAAAGGGGAGGAGGTGTTCATTGTCCCTCCCTAACAGTTGGCCAGGGTGGAAAACGTGGTATTTCCTCCCCAGCAAAGATTCGTGCATCTGAGAGACAGTACCACAGACATGTTGTCCCAGCAACTACATGAGGGAACGGAAAAGGAAGCAGCTAGCTCACCTCCCCAATAGCAGCTACACAGTTTGGGGGTGGAGGAATCCAGCCTCCTTCCACAACGGTCAGCCAGGGTGGATGATGTGGAGTCCCCAGCAGAAGTGCCGCTGGCTGGCCCCTGCCAAGCACATACAGTGCCTCTACAGCTTCAGGAAGCAGACCAAGCCTCGGAATGTTAAAAACCACCCAGCTGAAGCGCTGGCAGCCGGACAGTGAGTCAATGACTTCTGCCCCACAACTACTGGTGTCACCTACTCCTTGCAGCCAAGATTAGAGGTCATGCAGACAGACTATGTGAGTTCACTTTGTTCGACTAACGCATGTCCAGAACAGATGAGAGCCTGAGACCTTGTTAGTTGATATTTGATGGGGGAGAAATGTGACAGACTCACCCGAGACATCCCCAGACCCTCTTATGTCTGAAATCATCCTATGTCCACTAGGGGCATAGGATGACTGAGAAATTATATCTTGGACTAACTGAGATGGGATTATTATGTAATTATTATCCACAATATATTCCAGGATATCTGTAAAGAACTATTTCCTGTTTGTTGATTCTGAACTCAACGGGTTAATTGTAAGAGTGACTCATTCATACTGTTGGGACACATACTGTTAGATGCTAATGTCCTCACCTCCAGCTATCTGTCTGTTCTCTGTGCTAATTGACCCTGCTATAGTGTGAAGATGTCATGTGTTTACACTTATGATAACGTGAGGAGGAGACGTGACGTCTACTCTGAAAGGTCATATATAAGAGTCGCCTAGTCTGGGTAAATGATTAGTTTATTAGCTCATGTTATTTTATGTTCTGGTTACCTCCTCTTTAAAATGTATATACTTCTTGGTTCTATTAAACACTCTATGTTCAGCAGACAAACAAATCTTGTCTTGTTGTGTGCTTGAGGGCAGCTGGAATATCTGATATCTGTATCCAGACTGATAGGAAGAGGTGTATGACGGAAGCAATTAAGCGGAGTGTGGGGCGTTCCGTTGGTTACATTGGTGATCAGCAGTCGGGGACATCCAACCTCCACCTGGATCCAAGTTCCGGATAGCAGGAGAGGAGAGGTACAGATACCAGCCGCCATGTAAGAAAAATTCTGAAGGAGGTTGCGAGAGAAGCAGATACAGCACAGAGGACCAGTATCAGAGCAGGTCCTGCTGGGATGGTTTGATTCTATTTGCTACAAACTCTGGAAGGAAGTGCTAGCCCGTGAGCAGCGACACCAGGGAAAAGTGCTCCCCTCCAACCGGGAAAGGTACTGGTCGCAGTATGGATTGCGGGTGCTGTTGTTGGGAGAAAAAACGCACAAGCAACAGACAGCTGAATTAAGCAGGCTGGTCTGGGCAGACATGCGGCTGGATGAGAGCTACAGAGCCCTTCGTGGCATGTATCCCAAGCATGTCCCTGGATAGCGGATGACAGCCCAATGAAAGGCTTAAGCTACGGCGGCCTGGGACTGTTGTATTTGAAGCTGACAGGGGACTGTAACTTTGGCAGTGATTTGGAGTGGCGCTTGGACCAAATCATGGATTTCAGAGAAGGGCTACTGAACGTCTCGAAAGTGCACTGGGCACTGGAAGATATAGAGTTTCTGGCCATTCAGGAATGGGAGCTGGAAATTGCCTACAGACGGCTGCTAGACTCTGCTCAGCGCCAAGGCTGGGCTCCCTTTGCCTGGGACTATCAGGAAATATCAGTGGACAACGTTGAAATTGTGGCTGAAGAGTCGGCAATGTGGCAGAGTAACAGTGTGCTTTGCCAACTTGCCCCTGCAGCTATGGACGCAGAGGTCTTATGGGGAATGCAGCAAGTGCTGACTGACATTGATGATCCTGTTTCTGCATGGGGTGATCTTGGATGGAGGAATGTGCCTGTCCAGCAGTATGCCAGAGAATCAGCAGTGGAAAATCTGTATATTGCCATCCCCAAAGATGAAGTGCTGACAGCAGGGCAGAGTACTGCTAACCTCTGCCCAGCACCGATGGCATCTTCTGGGTTCCACGGACAGGAGATGGTGAACCCCTACCCCCAGACACCAGTTGCAGAGACAGGGGATTTGATAGACTTTTCTGCTGAGGAAGAACAACCTGATAAGCCTCCAGCAGAAGAGCTGGAATCAGGGCCACACTTCACTATGCTCTGCAGTATCTGTGGAGTTGCAAGAAACTTCCCCAGCTAAAGCGCTGGTCACCGGACAGAAGGTTTAAGACCTCTGCCCCACCCCTGTGGCAGTTCAGAAAGCTCAGGGTGAGAAGGTGGCGATCACTTCCCAGCAGCCGATACAGGGGGAGAAGGGAGAGGAGGTGTTCATCGCCCCCCCCCAACAGTTGGCCAGGGAGGAGAATGTGGTCTTTCCTCCCCAGCAAAGATCCGATTTGTAATAGATATAAATATCACATGAACTATTTCACGAGTGCAAAAATGTAATCACTAAATAATTGGCACATATTTCTTATAATTTCTGCATAATAATGCACCTGCATCTTAAGCGCCTGAGCGGTAGAAGGAAACCTCTCGTCCTCTGAGTTCCTGGTGTCAATAGACATCAGAGATGCATATCTTCATGTGCCAATATTTCCCGCTCACCAAAAACCTTGAATGTTTGCAGTAGATCAGCACCACTTCCAGTTTGTGGCCCTTCCATTAGGTCTGTCTACTGCACCTTGTGTATTCATGTTCCTATGTTCAGAATGCACATGATCCTCATCTCCAGAGAGGGATTTTTCACTCTCAGAAGGCTCATCTGATGAGAGAGATCACACGCCACAGGAAAGCTGCTAAAAAAGCATATCCAGCCTACATCCATCATAGCAGGTTGTGTTGTGCCAACCTTCAGGACCACTTCCAGTTTGTGGCCCTTCCATTAGGTCTGTCTACTGCACCTTGTGTATTCATGTTCCTATGTTCAGAATGCACATGATCCTCATCTCCAGAGAGGGATTTTTCATCTTGGTACCATCCATCTTGGCATTTTGTTTCGGCCCGAGGTATGAATCTGGTTGTATAGATCCTAGGCCGTCGCAGAAACCATCAAGAGAGCTTTCTTCTTAGCACATGTTCAACGTGACCAACCACTTTAGACACTGGTGAAAAAAACTGAGGCACTCTCCATATGGGAGGGGTTATATAGGGGAGGAAAACTTGCCTGTAATTAGGGTTTCCAGTGTCCAATCACCTCTAACCCACTAAGTAATTAACTGAGGCTCTGTGCCCCATGATGTATGAACAAGAAATGACTATTTCTCTTAAATATTGTTCACAAATCTGTCTAAGCCCAGGTTCACACTGGGCTGCGGGAGTGAAGCCGTGCGAGTTCAGCTGAACTCGCACGATTTCACTCCCGCTGGCAGTCCCGATTTCAGCCGCGATTTAAGAGACATCTGTGCAGGTTTCTGCACAGATGTCAATGTAAATCGCAGGCTGAAATCGCAAAAAGTAGTGCAGAGACTACTTTTTGAAATCGGTGCAGTGCCGCAGATGCAGCGTCGTGCCGATTAGGACAGTGCCATTGCCGGCAATTTGCGGCAAAATCCGCCGTTTTGACATGCGATTTGACATGCCAAATCGCATGTCAAAACGCACCAGTGTCAACCAGGGCTGAATCCGTATTGGTGATCACTTACCCTTTGCCACAGGTGTGGAATATCAAGATGGTGATTAGACAGCATGATTATTGCACAGGTGTGACTTATGCCGCGTACACACGATCACTTTTTGTGATGAAAAAAAACGACGTTTTAAAAAACGTCATTTAAAATGATGGTGTGTGGGCAAAACGTCGTTTTATGTCTTCAAAAAAGACGACCAAAAAAAATTCCAACATGCTTGAATTTTTTGTGTCGTTTTTCAAAATGTCGTTTTTTGTGTCATAAAAAGTGACCGTGTGTGGGCAAAACGTCGTTTAAAACGAAGTTTTTAAACCCGCGCATGCTTAGAAGCTAGTTATGAGATGGGAGCTTCAATGGAACAGAGTGCCGTTGAAAGTGTCTTATGTAACCGCGCTTTGCAAGAGCATTGTGGAAAAACGATGGTGTGTATGCAATGTCGTTTTTGAAAATGAAGTTTGAAAAACGTTGTTTTGTTTCGTCAGATAAAATGACGTTTTTTTTCATCACAAAAAGTGATCGTGTGTACCCGGCATTAGGCTGTCCACAATAAAAGGCCACTCTAAAATGTGCAGTTTTATCACACAGCACAATGCCACAGATGTCGCAAGTTTTGAGGGAACGTCAATTGGCATACTGACTGCAGGAATGTCCACCAGAGCTGTTGCTCTTGAATTGAATGTTCGTTTCTCTACCATAAGTCGTCTCTGAAGACATTTCAGAGAATTTGGCAATGTATTCAAGCGGCCTCGCAACTGCAGACCACGTGTAACCACACCAGCCCAGGACCTCCACATCCAGCACCTTCACCTCCAAGATTTGGTTGTTCAGGCATTCAGAATAACACACAAACTACTGCATGCCTGGGACCCTTTTTGGTGGGAGCTGAGCATCATATATAGAACTGGTATTGCTACCTCTTCTATATAAGACAGATTCCTACTGTTGTGGACATTTTATCAAGATATATTTAATATGTATTGTCATAGTGTCGCCCATTGTTTTGTTTTTGTTTTTTTAATCAGAAACAAGTTTATTGAGCAAAAGAGAAAGAAGATACATTCACATACACAGACAGATCAACAGTAATTGCATTTACCGGGGGAGACATCAGTGTACAACTATACAAGTAGTGGTACAACAGCTGCAACAGCATCTACATACCCACAAGCTACTTGACCCATTGCAATCAGGGTTCCGTCCCGGACACGGGACTGAAACCCCGCTGCTCAAAATATGGGACGATGTTCTCGAGGCCGCAGACGAAGGAGAATCTTGTCTTATGGTTCTGTTGGACCTAAGTGCAGCTTTCGACACTGTAGACCACAAACTGTTAATGACTCGGCTTGCTGAAGTGGCCAGCGTCGCAGAAGGCGATTTATCTTGGTTCTCCTCTTTTCTGGAAAACCGATCGCAAACAGTGAAGTTAGGACCTTTCACATCTGAGAAAGGCACAGTAACATGCGGAGTCCCTCAAGGATCGCCTCTGTCACCGGTGCTAATTTAACATCTATCTTCGTCCTCTTTTTGAGATTATCAGCAGCCAAAAACTGCTTTACCACTCATATGCAGATGACACGCAACTGTATTTCCGCATTTGCAATAAAAAGGATCATCACCTCAATCTAGAGACATGCCTCTCTTTGATAGAGGACTGGATGACAAAGAGTTATTTTAAACTCAACGGAGCGAAAACAGAACTTCTCCTGTTTCACGCCAAGCAAAGGAATCAACCTGCAACAAGCTGGACACCCCCGCCCATTTTGGGCAAAACCATCACCCCTAGCGCCAAAGTCAAAAGTCTCTGGGTCATCTTTGACTCCTACATGACAATGGACGCACAAATAGGGTCAGTAGTCAGCGGATCTCACCATCTGCTGCGCCTACTACGCAGACTTACCCCTTTCATCCCCAAAGAAGACTTAGCGGTCGTGGTGGGAGCAATTGTTAACTCCAGACTGGATTATGCAAATGCCCTTTACCTCGGACTCCCCAAGTACCAAATCCCTCGTCTGCAAGTCGTTCAGAACACGGCGGCCAGACTTGTGACAGGGAAAAAACCCTGGGAATCCATCTCACCTTCACTGAGAGCCCTTCACTGGCTACCAGTTAAAGACAGGATTGCTTTTAAAGCACTCTGTCTAACATATAGATGTGTCCATGGGAATGCCCCCCAATATCAATGCGAAAAAATAAAAGCTCACAACCCCAATCGCGTTCTGCGATCCACCAATCAAAGCCTACTACAGATCCCGAAAGCCAACTACAAGTCCAAAGGAGAAAGAAGATTCGCCGTCCAAGGTCCCAGACTATGGAACGCATTACCGACCAGCATTCGGTTGGAGGAGAATCACTTAGCCTTCAGGAGAAAGATCAAGACTCATCTCTTTTGATACCAAAGGAAACAGGAACAACAAGCGCCCAGAGGCGATTCAGTTCGCATGTGCCGCGCTATATAAGTTTTTCATTCATTCATTCATTCATTCATTCAGTGTAGATTAACGTTCTATGAAGTGAGCACCCACATTGGAATAAAACGGTGTATTGAAGTTCTCAATGAAAACAAAGGGTAAGAGAAATTATATAATAGTCCACTGCCCATCGAATTCCAGCTCCTAAAATTGTGGGATCTGACTGCGCATTATGCAGCATTAAAAAACATTATAATCAGGTAAGGGAAAGAACTTCAAAACTGGAAAATTAACAACAATAAAGAAAACATTGCATTTATAGCTCACCAGAGTAACCACAGGGGAGGACCACACACCACACCACCCCCGGAACCCCAACCTTGTTACTAGCCACAACATGTTACTCATTCCATTCGCCCTCCTAGTAAGCAGATTATCCCTGTAGCAGCCTATCTCTCACCAACTGGAGAGGACCCAACCCTGGGGTGTCTAATCATGGTTGCCACATTGAGTAAAATTTCTTTAAAACATTGCGGTGTTGATATGTAAGCTTCTCACGGATTAGCAGACTATTAACCTGTGTTACCCATTGGTCACCCGTTGGTACTCTCGGAGTAATCCAAAGTCTCGCAATCGCCTTACGGGAAACATAAAGTATGCGTAGTATAGCAATATGGCCATTTGGCGACAAATCGGGTAGCTCCAAGGCACCAAGTAGGCAAACATCCGGGTCCTGCAGGACTGGTATTTGGAATACTTGGGAAAAAGTATTGAGGACGTACCGCCAGTACCTGAAAAGTTTTGGACACTTGTACAGCATATGCAATAGATCCCCAGTATGAGCTTGGCATTTTGGGCATAGAGGAGAGTCTCTAAGACCCCACTTGTGTAGTCATGCCGGTGTTCTGTACACTCTATGTAGAAGATATAAATGGGACAGCCTCTGTGATGCAGAGACAGAAACCAGGGGAGCAGATGTCAGGCATATCTCCCATACCTCTCCATCAATAGGACCCAGGTCACGTTCCCACCCTCTCCTGCAGGGAAGCTTACTCGCATCATATGTGGAGTTAAGTAATCTGGCATACACCCTTGATATCATGCCCCTCCTTTCATCTGTCAATAGCACCTCCCTCATCAGAGGGTGTTCCGTCTAAGCAAGTGGGGATAACCGGCCTTTGCAATATATAGCATGCCGTAATTGAAGATCCTGATAGAATTGGGAGTTATGGAGATGAAATTCCTCTTTTATATCTGCAAATGGTTTAAGTACTGCGCCAGAGTATAACTGAGTAATATAGTGAAGTCTCGCTTCCTCCCACGGGCCAAACCCTCTGAGCTTGAAGAGTTCCTTAAAATATTTATTCCTCCATATTGGAGTAAACGGCAAACCCCTTTGATTCTAAAAACGTATTGGACATATTCCCAGAGTTTGTTCAGTAAACCGATGGTGGGGAGATTAGGTGGAAACTGTGTGAGACCCGCCTCTAGATACACCAAAGCTGGGAGGGAAGAAAGACTCCCCCTTTTCTCTGACCATCTCCTGTAGTATGTCTGAAGTTTCTGATCATCTCCTGTACTATGTCTGCAGTCTCTGACCATCTCCTGTAGACATATTACAGGAGATGGTCAGAGGCAGCAGTTACTATGGATGGCAGTAGATAATGGCTGACCAGCCTTCTCACCTGACCCAGCTCACTCTGGGTTGCCCGTGGCGACTCCACTGGGTAGCGCTCAGATTTAGATTCTGGCAATGACTCCATTCTTTCTTCACCAGGGATGGTGCCAGGCTTTGTGACTTACCCTCTTGTGAAGGACAGTGGGGTTCTCTCTGATGGCATCACCTCAGCACTGTCCTCTCCGGAACTTTCCCAAGCTCCGGGCTCTCTCTCTCCCTCTCAAATTCAGCTGTGTGAGCTGCAGTTTTCATGTTACAATGGGGCGAGTCCTTGGGAGTACATGTTTCACAATCCTTTTCTCTGCTCCTTTTTTATTGTATTTCTTCTCTGGCCAATATGAAGGCGGAAGAAGAAACATAGTGGTTGACTGTGCTGGCAAGTGCCACTCACTAGTACAGCAGCCCAATGAGGAGAAGGAGGGGGGAAAGAAGACCCCCACGGCTGTTCTCTCTCCACGCAGAAACACGGATGCTCTGATCGCCGGCTGCTTCGCTCTCCTCCTCTGACAGGATAGGGATCTGCAGAACCCGCTACATGCGCTCCGCCTCTGGACACAGACAAGGAGAAGAGGAGGGTGGGGAGCACTCTGGAGCTTCGGGCGCCCCCAACTTTGCGGCGCCCAGGTGCGATGCACCCTGCGCACCCACCCAGGATCGACCCTGTTGTGTTTTGGGCCTGTTGGTTGGCACAGTTCCATTTGCTTAATTGCTGTCCACCCTTTGTATTCATTGCTTTAGGACTCCCCATGATGTATGAATAAGTTACCTGTTATCCTGTCCTGCAGGGTACAATTAACATGATGGGAGTCCTCAAAAACTTGCTGGTGTCAAATCACCTGAAGGCACAGGCCTATAATCAATGAATAAGTTGCCTGTGCCATATGCATTACTACAAGATATGGAATTTACAAGTCAAAATTCCTCCTATCCAACACCAAAATCTCTCCCCTGCCTCGGGCAGATTTGAATGAATGGATGAGCTACTTGTATAGCGCTACAAACATAAGCTAAATTGCCTCAAGGCGCTTTTGCAGCCAGTGTCTGCCTGTGTCTTCAGAAGAGGTAGGTCTTAAGCTTCTTCTGAAGCCAAGATGGTTTTCTTCCAAGTGGATGTCCGTGGACTGTGAATCTTCGTTCGCCTTTTGATCTGTAGCGGGTCTTGGGAATGTGGAGGAGGTTCTTTTTAGTTGACCGGATGGGACGACTTGGGGTGTAGGGCTTTATTTTTTCTCAGAGGTATTGCGGGGCTTTCCCTTGTGTACATTTGCGAGTGAGGCAGAGGGTCTTAAATGTTACCAGATCCTTCATGGCTAGCCAGTGGAGGTTCCTCAGGGACAGGGTGATTGATTCCCAGAGATTTTTTTCCAGTTACCCATCTGGCTGCTTAACGAAGGAAACCGGGGGAGGACCTACCCTGGAGGAGACCGAGCAAGGCAAGCTGATGTCTCGGGGTAGGCCTGGTCAGGGCCGGCGCTACCACTAGGCGGATTAGGCAACCGCCTAGAGAGCACTGCTGCCTAGAGCGCTCGGCCGCTGGTTAATCTACTACCGCAATAATCTACTACCGCAATATCCTCTCCGCTCTGCCATGTTTTCAGAAACCACGCAGCACGCAGCCCCCTCCCCCTTCCCCAGCAGGGCGCTCTCCTCTCTGATGTGTACAGTGTCCAGTAATCCCCCCTCCTCTTCGCTCTGAGATCACTCCCGAGTCCCACCGCTCCTGTGTGCTCCATCCAATCCCCCTTCAGCTTTCTATCCCAATCAGCTTCATGCTTCTCCGGAGTCCCGTCCTCCTGTGTTTGCTCGTCTGTGAAGGGGAGGTGGGCGGAAAGATTAAAACAAACAGCTGACAAAATGCTGAATGAACCAGTGAGCCAGCCCCTGGGGGCAATGCCAAGTGAGTGAGCACTTCCACTGACCAGACCCTGCTCCCTCGCCCCTCTGACCCCCCCTCTCTCTGACCTCTCTTTTTCTCTGTGTGTCCCCCCTCTCTCTCTGACCCCCTCTCTCTCTCTTTCTCTGTCTGATCTCCCTCCCCTCCCTCTCCCCCTCCCCCTCTCTCTCCCTCCCCCTCTCTCCCTTCCTCTCAAATCCCCCCTCTCTCTCTCCCTCCCCCATCTCCCTCTCTCACCCTCTCTTTCTCCCTCCCCGTCTCTCCCCCTCTCTATCCCTCTCTCTCCCTCTCTCCCTCTCCCCCTCTTTCCTCCCTTTCTCCCTCTCCCCCTCTCTCTCTGACCCCCCCTCTCTCTCTCTTTCTGACCCCCCCTCTCTCTCTCTATCTCGCTCTCTGACCCTCCCATCTCTCTCTCTCACCCTCCCCACTCCCTCTCTCACCCTACCCACTCTCTCCCCCCCTCTCCCCCTCACTCTCTTCCCCCTCACTCTCCCCCCCCCTTTCTCTCTCTCTCCCTCTCTCATCAACAACAGTCTAAACCCAGCATGTAAACGTGGCTGAACAGCAGTTTTTAGACACTGATTTTTAGCTATCAAGTTAAATTGTTCAGGAGAGGTTGACCAACGTCCCATGTACATGGAGCCTAATGCCAATCACAGAGATATATGACAATATCACATGACAATAACTGGTTAAACCTTCATCTTGAAGCATCCAGAGGATGGATAATATTATTCAGTTGAAAAAATAAGATTTTATTTTGCATATTGAAATTAATACTACCAAAATAGTTTTCCTCAGACATTTCTTTTCCAGTCTAAATAAATCTTCCATATTGTATATAAAGTGCTGGAGATGGTTACTTATCAGTGCAGAGGTAACGCACAGCTGTCGGAGATGTCCTCTGTCATGGACGGATTCCTGATCCTCATGGTCCTCTCCGGGTTGGACTCCATCCTACAAGGAGACCCTTTCATTGCCTCTACAACTGATTCCCATATACCCCCGTGTCGTCTCTCCCCTCAGCGGCCATTGTTTGAATATGAATATTACGGGCCAGGAGATGTTATCATCGGAGGACTCTTCTCTGTACACCACTCCATACAGAAGATACAAGGAAGAAATGGTGTACATGATTTTCCATATCACTGTAAGAAGTAAGTATATTGTCATTGTATTCTTGTTTTCATTAAGCGATCTTAATAAATACCTTGTATACTGTATGTCTCTCTCTCTCTCTCGCCAAATGTTTGCAGTATGAACCAAGGGTTGGTAGGGGCTGATATGCACTGATGGCATAACCACACGTATGTCAGATCATAGTTGCAGACTTTGTTGGGGTGTGTGGTGTACATCATGCTGACTGTCCCAGCTTCTGATACACAGAGAGCTGATGGATCAGGGAGGAGAAGATTAGGGTGCTGAATATTTAAGGAATACTGGTCTCCTCTATATCAGTGTTTCTTAACCTTTCTAGTGCCGTGACCCCTTAATAAAACTTCCAAAGTTGTGGGGACCCCTAACGGTAAAATTGTTTTCCTATCGTCGGTTGTCGGCACAAGTATTTTGCTCCCCTAACCCACAGACATTTAGCGCTCCCTGAGTCCTTTCCACTCGTACAGTATTAAAACATCTTATAGCACATTTTAGCATGTACTACTCTTTCTCTTTGTTCTCCTTTCTTTCCCTTTTACCTCTCTCTATCCTAATTTCTTGTTTGTTTTCACCATCCCTCTCTAGCCGTCCGTCTTTTTCTTTCTCTTATTCTTTCTCTCCCCCTTTTTTTTTTGTTCTTCACCCTCTTTTCCTCTCCCTTTCATGTATTCTCTATTTTTATTCCTTCTCTTACTTCCTAATGGCCAGTATGGGATCAGTGGCAGTGCTGGTGGGGAGTTGGGATCAGTGGCAGTGCTGGCGGGGAGTTGGGATCAGTGGCAGTGCTTGTGGGGAGATGGGATCAGTGGCAGTGCTGGCGGGGAGTTGGGATCAGTGGCAGTGCTGGTGGGGAGTTGGGATCAGTGGCAGTGCTGGTTGGGAGTTGGGATCAGTGGCAGTGCTGGTGGGGAGTTGGGATCAGTGGCAGTGCTGGTGGGGAGTTGGGATCAGTGGCAGTGCTGGCGGGGAGTTGGGATCAGTGGCAGTGCTGGTGGGGAGTTGGGATCAGTGGCAGTGCTGGTGGGGAGTTGGGATCAGTGGGAGTGCTGGTGGGGAGTTGGGATCAGTGGCAGTGCTGGCGGGGAGTTGGGATCAGTGGCAGTGCTGGCGGGGAGTTGGGATCAGTGGCAGTGCTGGTGGGGAGTTGGGATCAGTGGCAGTGCTGGTGGGGAGTTGGGATCAGTGGCAGTGCTGGTGGGGAGTTGGGATCAGTGGCAGTGCTGGCGGGGAGTTGGGATCAGTGGCAGTGCTGGTGGGGAGTTGGGATCAGTGGCAGTGCTGGTGGGGAGTTGGGATCAGTGGGAGTGCTGGTGGGGAGTTGGGATCAGTGGCAGTGCTGGCGGGGAGTTGGGATCAGTGGCAGTGCTGGCGGGGAGTTGGGATCAGTGGCAGTGCAGGCGGGGAGTTGGGATCAGTGGCAGTGCTGGCGGGGAGTTGGGATCAGTGGCAGTGCTGGTGGGGAGTTGGGATCAGTGGCAGTGCTGGTGGGGAGTTGGGATCAGTGGCAGTGCTGGTGGGGAGTTGGGATCAGTGGCAGTGCTGGTGGGGAGTTGGGATCAGTGGCAGTGCTGGTGGGGAGCAGTGTTGCTCATCATCCTTTAAAAAAGTAATTAGTTACAGTTACAAATTACTTGTCCGAAAAAGTAATTGAGTTAGTGACTCAGTGACTCAGTTACTACATTGGCAAAGTAATTAGTTACTCAGCAAAGAGTAAGATGACCCCCTAATTTTCCAGCTAAAATTTTGGTTTTGGGATATACTCACTGTATAAGACGACCCCTCACTGTGCCATCTGTAACATGCCTCACTGTGCCATCTGTAACATGCCTCACTGACAGTGAGGCATGTTACAGGCACAGTGAGGCATGTGAGGCATGTTACAGGCACAGTGAGGCATGTGAGGCATGTTACAGGCACAATGATGCATGTTACAGGCACAGTGAGGCATGTGAGGCATGTTACAGGCACAGTGAGGCATGTTACAGGTACAGTGAGTGAGGCATGTTACAGGTACAGTGAGTGAGGCATGTTACAGGTACAGTGAGTGAGGCATGTTACAGGCACAGTGAGTGAGGCATGTTACAGGCACAGTGAGTGAGGCATGTTACAGGTACAGTGAGTGAGGAATGTTACAGGCACAGTGAGGCATGTTACAGGTACAGTGAGTGAGGCATGTTACATGCACAGTGAGGCATGTTACAGGTACAGTGAGTGAGGCATGTTACAGGTACAGTGAGTGAGGCATGTTACAGGCACAGTGAGTGAGGCATGTTACAGGCACAGTGAGGCATGTTACAGGTACAGCGAGTGAGGCATGTTACAGGCACAGTGAGGCATGTTACAGGCACAGTGAGTGAGGCATGTTACAGGTACAGTGAGTGAGGCATGTTACAGGTACAGTGAGTGAGGCATGTTACAGGCACAGTGAGTGAGGCATGTTACAGGTACAGTGAGTGAGGCATGTTACAGGCACAGTGAGTGAGGCATGTTACAGGTACAGTGAGTGAGGCATGTTACAGGCACAGTGAGGCATGTTACAGGCACAGTGAGTGAGGCATGTTACAGGCACAGTGAGTGAGGCATGTTACAGGTACAGTGAGTGAGGCATGTTACAGGCACAGTGAGTGAGGCATGTTACAGGTACAGTGAGTGAGGCATGTTGAATGAATGAATGAAGAACTTGTATAGCGCAGCACATGCAAAGTAAATCGCCTCTGGGCGCTTGTTGTTCCTGTCTCCTTTGAGATCAAAAGAGATGAGTCTTAATCTTTCTCCTGAAGACTAAGTGGTTCTCCTCCAGCCGAATGCTGGCTGGTAAGGCGTTCCATAGTCTGGGACCTTGGACAGCGAATCTCCTGTCTCCTTTGGACTTGTATCTGGCTTTCGGTATCTGAAGCCGATTTTGATTGGTGGATCGTAGAATACGATTGGGATTGTAAACTTTTAGTTTTTCGCATAGATAATGGGGAGCATTCCCATGGATACATCTATGCGTTAGACAGAGAGCTTTAAAGGTGATTCTGTCTTTGACTGGTAGCCAGTGAAGGGATCTCAGTGAAGGTGAGATTAATTCCCAGAGTTTTTTCCCAGTCACAAGTCTGGCGGCCGTATTTTGAACGACTTGAAGACGAGCGATTTGGTACTTGGGGAGTCCGAGGTAAAAGGCACAGTGAGTGAGGCATGTTACAGGCACAGTGAGTGAGGCATGTTACAGGTACAGTGAGTGAGGCATGTTACAGGCACAGTGAGTGAGGCATGTTACAGGTACAATGAGTGAAGCATGTTACAGGCACAGTGAGTGAGGCATGTTACAGGCACAGTGAGGCATGTTACAGGCACAGTGAGTGAGGCATGTTACAGGCACAGTGAGTGAGGCATGTTACAGGTACAATGAGTGAAGCATGTTACAGGCACAGTGAGTGAGGCATGTTACAGGCACAGTGAGTGAGGCATGTTACAGGCACAGTGAGTGAGGCATGTTACAGGCACAGTGAGTGAGGCATGTTACAGGCACAGTGAGGCATGTTACAGGTACAGCGAGTGAGGCATGTTACAGGCACAGTGAGGCATGTTACAGGCACAGTGAGTGAGGCATGTTACAGGTACAATGAGTGAAGCATGTTACAGGCACAGTGAGTGAGGCATGTTACAGGCACAGTGAGGCATGTTACAGGCACAGTGAGTGAGGCATGTTACAGGCACAGTGAGTGAGGCATGTTACAGGTACAGTGAGTGAGGCATTATACAGGCACAGTGAGTGAGGCATGTTACAGGTACAGTGAGTGAGGCATGTTGAATGAATGAATGAAGAACTTGTATAGCGCAGCACATGCAAAGTAAATCGCCTCTGGGCGCTTGTTGTTCCTGTCTCCTTTGAGATCAAAAGAGATGAGTCTTAATCTTTCTCCTGAAGACTAAGTGGTTCTCCTCCAGCCGAATGCTGGCTGGTAAGGCGTTCCATAGTCTGGGACCTTGGACAGCGAATCTCCTGTCTCCTTTGGACTTGTATCTGGCTTTCGGTATCTGAAGCCGATTTTGATTGGTGGATCGTAGAATACGATTGGGATTGTAAACTTTTAGTTTTTCGCATAGATAATGGGGAGCATTCCCATGGATACATCTATGCGTTAGACAGAGAGCTTTAAAGGTGATTCTGTCTTTGACTGGTAGCCAGTGAAGGGATCTCAGTGAAGGTGAGATTAATTCCCAGAGTTTTTTCCCTGTCACAAGTCTGGCGGCCGTATTTTGAACGACTTGAAGACGAGCGATTTGGTACTTGGGGAGTCCGAGGTAAAAGGCACAGTGAGTGAGGCATGTTACAGGCACAGTGAGTGAGGCATGTTACAGGTACAGTGAGTGAGGCATGTTACAGGCACAGTGAGTGAGGCATGTTACAGGTACAATGAGTGAAGCATGTTACAGGCACAGTGAGTGAGGCATGTTACAGGCACAGTGAGGCATGTTACAGGCACAGTGAGTGAGGCATGTTACAGGCACAGTCAGTGAGGCACTGTGCCATCATACATGCCTCACTGTGCCTGTAAAATGCCTCAACGAAGATCTCCCTACCTTCTCCTGCGGCCATCCTCCATTATTTAAAAGCTTTTTTTGGCAAAAAAGGGAAATTTAGAAACACAGGAAAGTAATTATTAAATGATGGCCCGGATTCAGAGACAACTTACACCGGCGTATCTATTGATACGCCGCATAACTTCAAGGATGTGCTGTCGTATCTATACGCGGTATTCTGAAAACAAGATACGCCTGAATTTTGTCGTAATACGACCGACGTAAGTCTCCTACGCCGTCGTATCTTGGGCGAATATTTATGCTGGCCGCTAGGGGCGCTTCCGATGACTTACGCGTTGAATATGTAAATGACCTAGATGCGCCGATTCACGAACGTACTGTAAGCTACGCGGTTTACGTAAGGCGTATGTCCGGCGTAACATTACCCCTGCTATAGGAGGTGCAGCCCATGCAAGGTATGGACGTCGGAAAACCCATCGAATTTTACGTAGTTTACGTAAAGCGTACGTGAATGGGGCTGTGCGTAAGTTACGTTCACGTCGTGTTTGACGTATCTTAGGCATTCTATCCGCCGTGATTCTGAGTATGCGCACTGGCATACGTCCACGGACGGTGCATGCGCCGTTCGTTCGGCCCATCATTTGCATGGGGTCACGGTTCATTATAATACAACACGCCCACTGCCTGCCTACTTTGAATTAGGCGGGCTTACGCCTGCCCATTTACGCTACGCCGCCGTAACTTAAGGAGCAAGTACTTTGTGAATACAGCACTTGCCTCTCTATGTTACGTCGGCGTAGCGCATATGAGATGTGCTACGCCCGCCTATCTTTCTGAATCTACCCTGATGTGTTTATCTTTTTTTTGTTTTTTATTATCTCTAAGCATTTTACAGTTTGTAGAACAATAATGTTGTTATGTGTGCCCAGTCCATCATATGTGAGATTTTTTGGTATCCTTTCTACAGTTTGGATACAGTAGAATATCAAATCTTGATGACATTTCTCTTTGCAATTGATGAGATTAACAAGGATCCCCATCTCCTTCCCAACATTACTCTGGGCTATCACTTGTTTGACACTTGTGGGTATGATATGAAGGCGATCGATTCCATTATGAAGATACTCGCTGGATATAAGCAGAGAGCTCCAAACTACTCGTGTATGGAAGGTGCTGAAGTCGCTGGTTTTGTAGGTGATTCCACTTTCCCACCAACACTTGCTGTGGCTGAACTCATGAACATTTACCGATACCCACAGGTAGATTCCCTTTGCCGAAAAATGTCTTGAGCATCATTTATTTAGAAAGGTATGGTCATGAAGGATGTATCCAAGCAGGAGGAGGTTCGGGAAGTCTTTGCTCAAATATGCGGCTGCATGGCGACCAGGGTCTTGGCTTCGAGGGGGCGCATATTTTTTTGCTTGAGCGTCGATGGAGCTGTGTTGAGAGTTTGCACCATACGCGCTCCCGGCACAGTGACTGGTGTCTCACAAAAATCTCCCGATTGCGTCTTACCATCGGGAGTTTTCCAATGGTCACAAGCCCCACCCTGCCTCCCGGAATGCCATACCCGTTAACCACTTAAGCCCGGACCAATATGCTGCTAAATGCCCAAAGGTGTTTTTACAATTCGGCACTGCGTTGCTTTAACAGACAATTGCGCGGTCGTGCGACGTGGCTCCCAAACAAAATTTGCGTCCTTTTCTTCCCACAAATAGAGCTTTCTTTTGATGGTATTTGATTGCCTCTGCGATTTTAATTTTTTGCGATATAAATGGAAAAAGACAGAAAATTTATAAAAAATATATATTTTCTAGTTTTTGTTATAAGAAAAATCGAATAAACAAAATTTTAGTCAAACATTTAGGCCAAAATGTATTCAGCCACATGTCTTTAGTAAAAAAAAATCGCAATATCAAGAAAACTAGCGGCAACAGTGACACTAATACAGCGATCAGAATACAGATCGCTTAGTGACACTGGCAATAGGGGGTGAAAGGGTTAACTAGGGCGGTGATCAAGGGATTAAACCTTTATTAGGGGGGTAGGGGGGCTACCCTGGACCTAACACTAACTGCCTGTCACACTAACTGTCACACTGAGACTAAATGCAGTGATCAGTAAATATATGATCACTGCATTCAGTGACACTATGATAGGGGGCGGGGGGGGGGGGTGATCGGAAGGGGTTAATGTGCCTATGTGTGTGGTGTCAGTGTAGTGTTGTGCAACTCACTTGTGATGTCTTCTCTCCTCTCGCCAGAATGAAAATACCGCCGAGAGAAGAGGTGACATCACTTACTCTGCCTATGTTTACATTACACAGGCAGAGGGCGGGCAGAGGGGGGGGAGCGGATTCGCTGGGATCGATCGCAAGGGGGCGGACAGAAACAAACAGCCGCCCCCTCATCCTGGATCGCTCCCAGAGGCTTACCGACCGCCGCATGTAGCGGGGGGTCCCGATCAGACCCCCAACCCGCTAGAAGGCAGGGATGTACCAGTACGCCCATCTGCCTGTACGTGCCATTCTGTGGACGTATATATACATGCGGCGGGCGTTAAGTGGTTAAAGGGCCAGCAGTAGTCGGCGCCAAGGGGGTAAACAACATTCACCCTTTGAAAATTGAATCAAACATGATTTATTTGTTTGAAAATTGCATTAAATAAGATTCACTCAACATCTGTTCTTCAATAGCAAAGGGTTGTGCTGAACAATTCATCCTATTTATCACTCAGTTAACCACTTAAGACCCGGACCATTATGCAGGTAAAGGACCTGGCCAGTTTTTGCGATTCGCCACTGCGTCGCTTTAACTGACAATTGCGGGGTCGTGTGACGTGGCTCCCAAACAAAATTGGTCTCCTTTTTTTCCCACAAATAGAGCTTTCTTTTGGTGGTGTTTGATCACCTCTGTGTTTTTTATTTTTTGCCCTATAAACAAAAATATAACGACAATTTTGAAAAAAAAAACAATATTTTTTTACTTTTTGCTATAATAAATATCCCCCAAAAAAATATATTTAAAAAAAAAATTCCTCAGTTTAGGCCGATACATATCCTTCTACATATTTCTGGTAAATAAAATCGCAATAAGCGTTTATCAATTGGTTTACGCAAAGTTTATAGGGGATAGTTTAGGGCAGTGATGGCGAACCTTGGCACTCTAGATGTTTTGGAACTACATTTCCCATGATGCTCTTGCACTCTGCAGTGTAGTGGAGCATCATGGGAATTGTTGTTCCAAAACATCTGGAGTGCCAAGGTTCGCCATCACTGGTTTAGGGGATAGTTTTATGGCATTTTTATTAATATTTTTTTTTTACTACTAATTGCGGCGATCAGCGATTTTTTTTCATAACTGCGACATTATGGCGGACGCATCGGACACTTTTGACACATTTTTGGGACCATTGTCATTTTCACAGTGAAAAGTGCTATAAAAACGCACTGGTTACAGTGAAAATTACAATGGCAGTTTAGGAGTTAACCACTAGGGGGCTCTGTAGGGGTTAAGTGTGACCTCATGTGTGTTTCTAACTGTAGGAGGGCGGGGCTGGACGTGTGACATCATTGACCGTCATTCCCTATATCAGGGAACAGACGATCACTAGGGATGAGCTTCAGCGTGTTCACATCATACACGTGCAGAGCCCGCCAGGAAGACAGCGCGGCGCTGCGCTAATCCCTGACGATCACTGACATTGACACAGTGAAGAACGGGGAGGGTTTGTTTACACACACCTCTCCCCATTCTTCAGCTCCTGTGCTGTGCGGGACAGCGGTGGCGATCGGGTCTGCTGGTCCCTGCGGGCGCGGTCGCAGAGCTTCGGACCAAGTTGTGTGCGCGGGCCGGCAGTGCGCGTGCACGACCCACGGCTCGGCTCGTAAAGGGGATGTATATATACGTCCATGTGCCCAGCCGTGTCATTCTGCTGACGTATATCGTCGTGCGGTGGTCCTTAAGTGGTTAAAGTGTCATGCACCACCTACAGGTTGCTTCCAGAACATCTTTTACAGAACTAAAACTTGATAATAATAATTAAAAAATAAAGTTGTATGGTGTCTATTTTCCTAATTATGTCAACAGTATAGTTCCCAGTCCATCACATAACCACCGAGCCACTTACAGGTCCCTTATATTGTGCTTCTTTAGATCAGCCATAGAGTCACCGACCCTCTCTTGAGCGACAGAGAGAAGTTCCCAAACTTTTACCGCACCGTTCAGAGTAGTTGGGTTTGGTATGAGATGGTTATGAAGATCCTGAACATTTTTAGATGGAATTGGGTTGGAATCATCACATCCAGTGACGGCACCGGAGAGTCGGAGCTGCGGGAGCTGAGAAAAGACATGGTCAGACGTGGGATCTGTATAGAGTTTGTTATTTACCTGACCAACAACGTGGACGTTAACAGACGGAGAATGACGGGCTTCGAGATGTCAACTACAGATGTCGTCGTCGTATGTGGCCATTTTATTTTCACGTATGTCATCTTTTTTGAGGAATTAAGTGCCCTCAGACCAAACATCACATTCATCCTCAATAAGTCTTGGAATGTCTTTTCCTATTCAAAGATGAGTTTAAGGAAAACATTTAACTGCAGTTTAGTGCCTCGCCATCTCCGTCGCTACATTCCGAGATTAGACGTTTATTTGGATAACGTCCATCCGTCCAAATACCCGGCCGATCCACTGCTGGAGGATATTTGGCTCATTAAGTTTCAGTGTCTTTCTTCGAACCCAAGAAAAAATAAGATGTTTCGGTTAATAGGCGCTGTTCCTAACATCACCTGTACCGGGACAGAAATGATGGAGAACCACTTTAGTGACGAGCATAACTCAAACTTTTTTTTCACCTACACGGCAGTATACGCGCTGGCTCATGCTTTGAACAACATGAAACTGAGAGGAAATTCAAAGTATGGATTACGGCAAAAAGTAAGACTATTTCCTCCCATTCATGTATAGAAAAATGTACTGTATATACTCGAGTATAAGCCGAGGCACCTAATTTTACCACAAAAAAATGGGAAAATGTATTGACTTGAGTATAAGCCTAGGGTGTCCATCTGCATGCCTCACTGTGTCCATACCTCACTGTGTCCATACCTCATTGTGCCCATGCCTAGGCTGATGTTAAACATTGGAGTCTATGGAAGGGGTACCTGGGTTTGAAAAAATTGGTGGTCCCCAGCCGTAGGTCCCCTAGACAAAAAACTGTGCACGCCCATAGAGGAGAAATTGGGCTACATGATGTGTGTCAGGTTCCGGGTCTAGGGGATCTACGACCGGCCGGTACCGGGTTCCCAAATTCACTGGAGAAATTACCGTTTAACATGGGAGTCTATGGAAGGGGTGCCCGGGTTTGAAAAATCAGTGCTCCGCCACCGTAAGTTCCCCAGACAACAACCTTTGCTCACTTGTAGAGGAGAAATGGGGCTATATGTGTGCCAGGGGACCTACAACCAGCCAGTACCGGGTCCCCAAAATTACCAGAGAAATTACCGTTTAACATGGGAGTCTATGGAAGGGGTGCCCAGGTTTGAAAAATCGGTGCTTCCCCGCCGTGAGTCCCCCAGACAAAAACCTTTGCGCACTTGTAGAGGAGAAATTAGGCTATAGGTGTGCCAGGGTCCGGGTGCAGGGGACCTACAACCAGCCAGGACTGGGTCCCCAAAATTACCAGAGAAATTACCGTTTAACATGGGAGTCTAAGGAAGGGGTGCCCAGGTTTGAAAAATCGGTTCTCCCCCACCGTAAGTTCCTCAGACAACAACCTTAGCACACTTGTAGAGGAGAAATGGGGCTATATGTGTGCCAGGTTCCGGGTCCAGAGTACCTAGGACCGGCCGGTACCAGGCCCCCAAAATTACTGGAGAAATTACCGTTTAACATGGGAGTCTATGGAAGGGGTGCCTGGCTTTGACAAATCTGTGCTCCCCAGCCGTAAGTCCCCCAGACAACAACCTTTGCACACTTCTATAGGAGAAATGGAGCTACATGTATGCCAAGTTCTGGGTCCAGGGGACCTACGACCGTCCGGTACCGAAAAATCGGTGCTCCCCAGCCGTAAGTCCCCCCAGACAACAACCTTTGCACACTTCTATAGGAGAAACGGAGCTACATGTGTGCCAAGTTCTGGGTCCAGGGGACCTACGACCGTCCGGTACCGAAAAATCGGTGCTCCCCAGCCGTAAGTCCCCCCAGACAACAACCTTTGCACACTTCTATAGGAGAAACGGAGCTACATGTGTGCCAAGTTCCGGGTCCAGGGGACCTACAACTGACCGGTACCGGGTCCCCAAAGTCACCAGAGAAATTACCGTTTAACATGGGAGTCTACGGAAGGGGTGCCGGGTTTGAAAAATCGGTGTTCCTCAGCTGTAGGTGCCCTAGACAAGAATCGTTGCACACTTTTATAGGAGAAACGGAGCTACATGTGTGCCAAGTTCCGGGTCCAGGGGACCTACGACCGACCGGTAACCGAAAAATCGGTGCTCCCCAGCTGTAGGTCCCCTAGACAACAAAACTTTGCACACTTACAGAGGTGAAATGAGGCTACATTTTTTTCAAGTTCCGGGTCCAGGGGACCTACGACCGGCCGGTATGGGGCAGGGCTGGACTGGGACAAAAATGTAACCCTGGACTTCTTCCAGACTGACCCAGGGCACAACACATCAGGGTACAGTGCACATCAGGGCATGGTACAGAGCTCAGCACATCAGGGCATGGGGCACATCAGGGCACAACACGTACAGGGCACAGCACATCAGGGCACACCACATTGAGGCACAGCACATCAGGGATGCAGAATGCAGCAGCTACTGTAAGACAACAATGCCCATTTGCAGCTTCACTGTGCCCATTTGTAGCCTCACTGTGCCCATTTGCAGCCTGACCTCACTGTTCCCATTGCAGCTCTTCAACTCGACCATCCTCTCACCTACATTCTCTACTGTTTGTAATGGCAGGATCCAGTTAATTCCCCCCGACAGGCCCCGTTACCTTTGCAGCCTGACCTCACCGTGCCCATTGCAGCCTGACCTCACCGTGCCTATTGCAGCCTGATCTCACCGTGCCCATTGCAGAATCCGATCTGTGTACCCGAGTCCGTGACATATTCAGACGGCGGCCATTAATAACTTGCCCTCTTCCTTGTGCTGTTCAGTGTTCCGCCTATTACGATCGCCCTCTCATCCTCTCGTCTATCACGGATGAGAGGGTGATCGTGATAGGCAGAACACTGAACACAGTGTTTGCTGGGAAACCGAGTGTTCCGTCTGTGTTCAGTGTTCCGAAGCAACGATAATGTTTTCTCACAATTCTTAGACAATTAAACATACTGTATATACTCGAGTATAAGCCGAGTTGTTCAGCACATTTGAAAATGCCCCCCTCGGCTTATACTCGAGTTACCATTTTGCGCCTAGTCTCCCGAACTTTGGGGACTCGGTACCGGCCGTAGGTCCCATGGACCCCAAACTTGGCACACCTGTAGCCCCGCTCTTCCTCTACAAGTGTGCAACGTTTGTTGTCTGGGGGACCTATGGCCTGGAGACTCCCATGTTAAACGTCAGTCTAGTCATGGACACAGTGAGGCATGGGCACACGCATTTTTGTAAAAAAAAATTTTTTTTACTACTAATGGCGGCGATCAGCATTTTTTTTCATGACTGCGACATTATGGCGGACACTTCGGACAATTTTGACACATTTTTGGGACAATTGTCATTTTCACAGCAAAAAATGCATTTAAATTGCATTGTTTATTGTGAAAATGACATTTGCAGTTTGGGAGTTAACCACAAGGGGGCGCTGTAGGGGTTATGTGTTCCCTGTGTGTGTTTACAACTGTAGGGGGGTGTGGCTGTAGGTGTGACGTCATCGATCGTGTCCCCCATATAAAAGGGATGACGCGCTCTCCCCGTTCTTCAGCTCCGGGGACCGATCGCTGCACTCCAGCGGCGAGCGGGTCCGCGAGTCCTGCGGTCCCGGAGCTCCGGACCGGGTCACAAGAGCGTGCCACGGGTGCGCCCAGCTGTGCCATTCTGCCGATGTATATGTGCAGGAGGCGGTCCTTAAGTGGTTAAAGGGGTTGTAAAAGTGTATATTTTTTAAAATAATAATGTCATACTTACCTCCACTGTGCAGCTCGTATTGCACAGAGTGGCCCTGAACCTGGTCTCCTGGGGTCCCTCTGGGCTTTCTCGGCTCCCCCCCCCCCCCCACAAGAACTTTCCACCTTCATGCAAGCTCTCTCACATGGTGGCAAGTTCATGCGGGTGCGCTTCCATGATACAGCCGGCGTCTATAGCCGCTCACTGTATCACTCGGCCCCGCCCCCCGGCTGCGCTGCTTTCAATCAACCAATGAATGAGCTGAGAAGCCGACTGAGAAGCCAGCGCTTCACGGCGCAGGACTTTCAAAGGGGTCAGGAAAGTAAATGGGGGCTCGGGGGGGAAAAAAGATGCATTAAGGTGATAAAACATGTACTTTTACAACCCCTTTAAGGATCGGGCCTATTTTTCAGACTCAGGACCAGATCCTCAGAGGCACTACTCCGGTGTGTCTCCTGATACGCCGGCGTATTTTCAAATTACCCGCGTTGTATCATTAGTTTGAATCCTCAAACCATGATATGACTGCTTCAATCCGTCAGGCTTACATCTTCGTACGCCTTCGGATCTAAGCTGCAATCTTTTTGCGCCCGCTGGGTGGAGTTTGTGTCGTTTTCCGCGTCGGGTATGCAAATGAGCATTCTCTTACGTCGTCGCTAGTCGGCTTTTTCCGGCGTATAGTTAAAGCTGCTATTATCCGGTCTATAGTTAGACTTGCCATGTTAAAAGTATGGCCGTCGTTTCCGCGTCGAAATTTCAATTTTTATTTTTTTGGCGTAAGTCGTCTGTGAATGGGAATGTACGTAATTTACGTTACTAAATAAAAAAACGACGTTTCAAAATTTTGCGCGGGAAATTCGGCGGGAAATTTCAGAACGGAGCATGCGCAGTTCGATCGCCGCGTTGGCGCGCCTAATTTAAATGATTCACGCCCCCTAATCGCGTATTTCGATTCCGCCGCGAGAAATACACTACGCCGCCGTATCTTATGGGCCGAAATCTTCCTGGATTCGACTTAGAGCCAGGTAAAATAGGGCGGCGTAGTGTATCTCTGATACTCTACGCCAATCTATTTGTATGTGGATCTGGCCCTGTGTTTACAAGTTAAAATCATTTATTTTTGCTAGAAAGCTACTTAGAACCCCCAAACAGTATGTGTATTTTTTCAGACACCCTAGAGAATGAAATGGCGGTCATTGCAATACTTTCTGTCACACCGTATTTGCGCAGCGGTTTTACAAGCGCACTTTTTTGGGGGAAAAAATACACCTTTTTTACTTAAAAAATAAGACAACAGTGAAGTTAGCCCAATTTTTTTTATATTGTGAAAGATAATGTTACACCGATTAAATTGATACCCAACATGTCACGCTTCAAAGCTGTTGGAATTTCGACAAACTTTTACCCTTAATCTCCATAGACTATGTTACATTTTTTTCCCTTTTTTTACCTTGAAAGCTGCACAGATACATCCGGACAATGCGCTACACCAGCCCCACCGCAGAGGAGATCTTCTTTGATGAAAGAGGAGAAGTGCCCTCTGAGATCCTTATGGTAACTACGATCTATGACGATACTCCAATGGAACAGTTCAATGTCATTACACAAACTTTTACATCCAGCATCAGTCTCATGAGAGTCATCAAGCCAGAGGATTTTAGGGTAGAGCTCCATTGGAAGCATGACCAAGTAAGAGCTTTCTGTTATTTCTTTCTCTTTGATGCATTTTAGATCCACAATCCAGATAAAATGAAATAACTACTGATAGAAAAAATAAATAAAATACCATATATACTTGAGTATAGGCTGACCCAAATATAAGCCGAGGTACCTAATTTTCCCCACAAAAAACTAGGAAAACTTATTGACTCGAGTATAAGCCTAGGGTGTCCATCTGCATGCCTCACTGTGCCCATGTCTAACTGTGCCCATGCCTCGCTGTGCCCATGCCTCACTGTGCCCATGCCTCACTGTGCCCATGCCTCACTGTGTCCATGCCTCACTGTGCCCATGCCTCACTGTGCCCATGCCTCACTGTGCCCATGCCTCTCTGTGTCCATGCCTCACTGTGTCCATGCCTCACTGTGTCCATGCCTCACTGTGTCCATGCCTTTACTATGCCCATGCCTCACTGTGTCCATGCCTCACTGTGTCCATGCCTCACTGTGCCCATGCCTCACTGTGTCCATGACTAGACTGAGGTTTAACATTGGAGTCTATGGAGGGAGTGCCCGGCTTTAAACCATCGGTGCTCCCCGGCCGTAGGTCCCCCAGACAACAACCTTTTGTATGTAGAGGAGAAATGGGGCTACATGTGTACCAAGTTCCGGGTCCAGGGGACTTACGACCGGCCGGTACCCGGTCCCTAAATTCACCAGAGAAATTACCATTTAACATGGGAGTCTATGGAAGGGGTGTCTGGGTTTAAAAAATCGGTGGTCCCCAGCTGTAGGTCTCCCGGACAACAAACTTTGCACACTTGTAGAAGAAAAATGGCGCTATATGTGCGCCAAGTTTGGGGTCCAGGGGACCTACAGCCGGCTGGTACCAGGTCCCCAAATTCACTGAAGAACTGACCGTTTAACATGAGAGTGGTTTATGAGGGCGGTGGCTGTGGCCCCCAAAGAGAAACAAGGGATTTATTGCTAGTCCTCAACTTCTTGGCAGGTCCTACTTTCACTCTAGAAGATGACTGTTTGTTGTGGGATATCACTTTTAAAACAGCATTCCTGGTTTCCATAACTTCAGGCAGCAGGGTGTCGGAGCTCCAAGCCTTAGTGTCAGAAGAACCCTATGTAAATTTTTTCCAGATAGAGTTGTGCTGAGGCCTTTGGATCACTTAATCCAGCCAGTCTCAACCAGGGTTCCGTGGAACCCCAGGGTTCCTCCAGAGGTGGCTAGGGGTTCATTGAGCTGTGGCTGATTTACCCCCTGTTTGATGGTGCCTACATACTGCTGAGCCAATGCCACTTGGAGGAGCCAGTGGTATTACACCAATGATCTTTATAGCTCTCTGTAAGAGGGCCATTCTTCCACCACTGTAAAAAAGGGCATTCTTCTCACTGAAGTAAGGGGCATGGGTTTTATCAGGGGTTCCCCGAGACCTGAAAATTTATTTAAGGGTTCCCCTGGGGTAAAAAGGTTGAGAAAGGCTGACTTAATCCCTAAAGCAGCCTTCACTTTCCATTTCTCCAGTGAGTGGGTTCTTCCAGCCTTTTCACCTGACTCAGATCCTGCCTTACAAGAGTTGGACGTCCCCAAAGTTCTGAGTTTGTGTCTCCACGCTTCTTCTTCCTTCAGCTTCTCTAAAACCCTCTTTATCCTGCCTTCTGGAAGGTTTAAAGGAAAAGAAGCTTCAGCCAGAACTATTTTGTCCTGATTGTGAAGACTATTTAAGGAGCATATAGAACGGTCAGAAAGGACCTTCTTGGGCCAGTTAGTACTCACTCAACCAGGTCTATCTCTTTTTCTTGGACGGTGCATGCCAGAGTATCATTATAAACCATGTTCATCTCACCATACAATAAGATATTACAGGGTGGATCCAGGAGCCCTTACTCCCTTGGAGTTTGGGATAAGAGCCATACAGGCCTCTATGTCCATTGTTAATATAGATTAGGCCTGCAGCAATATCCCTCCCTGTTAAGTTCATTATTTATCATATGTATCCTGACATGTTAGCATCTGGAAAAATGGAAAATGTTATCAAATATTACCATAATTTTCCTTTCATGACACGAATCCATGGCAGCATATGAACCCTAACTTTTTTCTGTTGATCCTGCTCCTTTTACGAAGAATGGGGAAGTTTCTCTCAGTCGGACATTTTTTTCTTAGATTTAAACAGGTCCTGTGGATAGTGATATGGGTGAAGCTATATCATATGCAGAGGCAGCTCTAGGCTTTGTGAGGCCTAAGGCAAAACTTGACATGGGGCCCCACTCACACCCATGATGGGAAAAATAATTCAAGGACAAGAGCCTCTTCCCCACAACCCTGGCCGGTGTTTGCGGGGGTCTGCAGGCAAGGGGTTTATCGGAAACTCAAAGCTCCCTTTAACAAGGTGATATCACCTGGTGAATCCGCACACTTGTGATGACATTGACTGAGGGCATGCTGTGTCATTGACGTCAAAAGGGGTGGTGTCACCGATATTCACTGGTTGTTAGAGTCAGGGCTCTTAACGCTGCCTGAGCACAGCAGTGCTAAGGTCCCCTGTCCCTCAAAACTGGGGTAATGCATTGGGTGAGTTAGGCTGCTGCGAGGCCCCTGTGAGTGTGAGGCCTTAGGCGACCACCTAATTTGCCTAATTAAAGAGCCGCCTCTGATCATAAGTATGCGGCCATGGATTGGTGTCAGGAAAGGAACATTTCTGTAAGAATTTAATACCATTTTCCATTTTCTTTCAGGTTCCCCAAGCTCGATGCAATGATCCGTGTCCTCTGGGATACAGGAAAGGTCCAAGTGGAGGAATCCATGCCTGCTGCTATCGCTGTGTGCCGTGTTCTGATGGGGAAATCTCCAATGTAATAGGTAATAAATACTAATACATCATTATTTAAAGACTGGTGTCTGATATGTGTCATGCTATTGATGTTTTTAGTAATTTTTTTTATGAATTGGTGTCTAACACACAGTTTTGTCCCATAGACAGTGACATTTGCCACAATTGTCCTAATGACCAGTGGCCGGATGAGAGCAAAGTGAAATGCATTCCTAAAACATATGATTATCTCTCTTATGAGATGGACATAATCGCTCAAGCTTTTTATGCAATCTCGATATTATGTTCAGCTGTAACTATCCATATACTGACATTATTTATTATATTTCGGGACACACCAATTGTAAAAGCCAACAACCGAGCCCTGAGCTTCATCCTCCTGACCGCCATCTTGCTGAGCTTCCTCTGTGTCTTCTTGTTCCTCGGACGTCCTGTGGATATAACCTGCATTCTTCGACAAGTATCATTTGGCATCTTCTTCTCCATCGCTGTCTCCTCTGTTCTGGCCAAAACTATCACAGTCTGCATTGCCTTCAAAGCCTCTAAACCCGGCAGCTACTGGAGGAAGTTGGTCAGAGAGAAGATTGCTAATTCTGTGGTCATAATCTGCTCCTTTGGCCAAGTTGTGATCTGTGTTGGTTGGTTGTCAGTCTCTCCTCCCTACCAGGAGTATGACATGGACTCCTATCCTGGGAAGATCCTCATTCAGTGTAATGAAGGGTCAGTTATCGGCTTCTACTTTATGTTGGGTTATATGGGGTTTCTGGCAGCTGTGAGTTTTCTTCTGGCTTTCATGGTGAGGACATTACCGGACAGTTTTAATGAGGCCAAGTACATCACCTTCAGCATGCTGGTGTTCTGCAGTGTCTGGATTGCCATGATCCCGGCCTATCTGAGCACCAGAGGGAAATACATGGTGGCTGTGGAGGTATTCGCCATACTGGCCTCCAGCGCTGGATTATTAGGATGTATATTTTTTCCTAAATGTTACACTATTATCATTAAACCTAAGAGAAATTCCAAAAAACATATATTAAACAAAGTGAAATCGTAGTATACTGATTTAAAATTTTTATAATGCAAGGATATGGACTAATAGAGCATGATTTTGAAGCATAGGTTAGGGTGACCAGACATCCCCAGTTTCAGGGGACAGTCCCCTGATTGAGGACACTGTCCCCAGACCAAGTCTGTCCCTGGTTTTGTCCCCAAATTGGATTTAAAGGGACACTAAAGTCAGGACTTTTTTGTTTTTAAAATAACAAACATGTTATACTTACCTCCACTGTGCAGTTCGTTTTGCACAGAGTGGCCCAAAAAGCTGTCTTCTGGGGTCCCTCGGCGGCTGTCTGGGCTCCTCCTCGCAAAAGCTTTCTACCTTCATGCGAGGGCACTTGCATGGTGGAAAGCTTTTGCGAGCGCGCTCCCGTGATACAGCGGCGGCCATAGCTGCCGACTGTATCACTCGGCTCTGCCCCCCGGTGCGCCGCGTCATCCTCTGTGATTGACAGCAGCAGCCAATGGCTGCGCTGCTATCAATCCGCCCAGCCTAGCCAATGAACGGCCAGGCTGGGAACCGAAGAGGATGACGCGAACGCGCCCGGGAGTTTCGAACGGTAAGGTAAGTAAAACGGGGACCTGGGGGGGAGGGCGGTGCTGTGAGATGTTTTTTTACCTTAATGCATAGGATGCATTAAGGTAAAAAAAATGTTTACCTTTACAACCCCTTTAATAGGGGACAGGGGCAATTTCAAAGACAATCAGTGCAGAATTAAAATAAAACAATTGAATTACACACCCCCGCTCTGCCGTGCCTACTAGCATAGGGGGGTTGTATTTCTCCCATTATCTGTGCCCGTTTGTGATGATCATGTGCTGGTCGAAGCGGAGAGAATATTTCTTCAGTTTTGGGCGCATGCCCATTCACCTTCGCTCGCATGTTCTTCTGCCTTGGCTCAACTCCTGGCCAGCCACCTGCTTATCTCCTTGCCTTCCCTGGTAAAGTAATCTTCCTCCGCTCCCCACCCAGTAGTAGCCGGGGCCCGAAGAGTAAGACTTGAGAGGCTTTGAGGTGGGCGGTGACAGGCAGAGAGTCGCTGATTGTTGCCATTACTAGTAAAGAAAAAATATGTCCCGGCTTTGATTTAAAAAATCTAGTCACCTTAGCATAGGTGGACTAAGTATACTTGACCTATCTAAAACTTCAATGGTCATAAAAAGTTCTGACAGTGGACAGGTCAAATTGTAAACCAACAAACACACCAACGGACATGATTTTATTTTTTACTTTTATTTTAACTTTTATTTAAAGTAATTATTTGATCTACTGTATTTACTCGAGTATAAGCCAACCCGAATATAAGCCAAGTCACTTAATTTTACCCCAAAAAACGGATTGACTCGAGTATAAGCCTAGGGTGTCCACCCTCATGCTTCACTTTGCCTCACTGTGTCCATTTGCATGCCTCACTGTGCCCATGCCTCACTGTGCCCATGCCTCACTGTGCCCATGCTTCACTGTGCCCATGCCTAGAATGACGTTTAACATGGGAGTCTATGGGACCTACGACCAGTCGGTACTGGGTCCCCAAAGTCACCGGAGAAATAACCGTTTATCATGGGAGTCTATGGAAGGGGTGCCCGGCTTAAAAAAATCGGTGCTCCACGGCCGTGGGTTTTTTGGGTCTTCCCTTTCATGCACAGCCAGGCAACATGACATTTTTAGCATTCGTATAGTAGCAAATTGAGGAATGAACTTGGATGGGTAAGGGGAAATATTGGATGCCCAGTACTGTAATTTGGATAATTTTGAGGGCTTAAAGCGGCGGTCCCACAAAAAAAAAATTAACCTCCCTGGCGTTATGATTCTGTCTGGAATTTTGTACCAAAAGCGTTGCAATTGTTTTGCAAGGAAATGTGGTGTTATGTATTATAGGCCTGCAATTCTTAGTAAGTACTTACTTAAATCTATCTAAACAAGAGTCTAATAGGCATCCCGGGTATGATTTTTTTTTTTTTTATTATTAAAAATTATAATATAATAAATAATTATAAAAAATTCTAACAAATAATAATATAATTATAGTAAAAATTATTCAATAATGTAATCAAATCAAAATCACTGAAATTTGCTCAGTTGCAGAATGTTTGCTGTCATAATTTTTTTTTTTTATGACGAATTTCCCCACAGATCGCTATCGCTAAATTCTGCAAGTGATTATAATTTATTATCGCTGTTTTTTAGCTGCTCTAAAACAATTTTTGCCATAAAGGGACACTTTTGGTTGCTATGGGCAATCTACAGTTTGCAGGGAGAAAGAAAAGTTTTTATTATATAAAATGACATGCAGGGCACTGGGCAGACCACTAGGGACATGGGGGGTGTGTATTTTTTACATACAGTACTGTAATCTATAAGATTACATTGTACTGTATGTAAAGTGTTTGTTTACATTTTTGAATTTGGCGCCGTTCTCCGTCCCCGTGCGTCGTAACGTCGCAGGGAACGGAGCTCGGCGGCACACGGGGACGCTGTGTGAATCAAGCGAGCACCCGCTCGCTCACACAGCGGGGATGCATCGCTGGATCCAGGGAGAAGGTAAGTAAACAGTCTCTGGATTCTGCGAGGCGAGCCCGTGTCTGACACGGGATCAACAATAGTAGCAGCAAATTTTTACCCCGTGTCAGACACGGGAAAAACGCCAAGGAGGTTAAAAGCCAGCAGCTACAAATACTGTAGCTGCTGACTTTTAATAAACAGACACTTACTTGTCCAGCGCACCCGCAATGTTGGCATCAGAAGACGAGCAATCCCTTGTCTCTCTGCTGCCCCCGCTCCCATCCTCGGTGAGGGAATCAGGAAGTGAAGCCTTGTGGCTTCACTGCCCGGTTCCGTACTGCACATGTGCAGGGGTTAATACCGTTTACGATATTCCATTCCACCAACCCAAGACAGCTTCCGACACGCCACAATCCAGCAGACAGGACCCATTGGATTTCCCCCAGAATAACGAGACACAACTCTGTTCTCTAGTTCCAAACCGACAGATCTTTTTTTTTTTTTTTAAACACCAACCATTTGGGTACAACATGCTTGACAAGTCATTTAAACTCCAACCACTGGCAAGAGCACCAGAAAGACAGACAAAAGGGACACAATTCTGCACCTCCTTACTCCTCTGGTCTACCCCCACTATACCTCACGGACTCTCAGCAGTCTCCACTTACAGTGATGATGGTATAGGGCAGGGTGCCACAGGTCCTTGCAGCAAGTCTGCCAGACTATAGCAGGCACATTTCTCTGCCTCATCTGCCACAGCAAAAAATAAATAAATACAGTCACTTTCACCCACATACCCAGCGTCTAAATTCAAGTTTTCTGTCTGGTGGTTTCTGCCCCCTTCCGTGATTTTGTAGAAAGTGCTGTACCATAATGGCAGGTTCCCAGTCACTATTTATTTGCATGTAAGGGCACTTTAGATTTTTCCAGTTTGGGCCCTTTAGACTTCAGTGGGGTTTATTATTTGGTTCCAAATTTCTGCAATGTTCGAAAGTTTTGCCGCAAACTGCACCGGGGGTCATTCGGCCCATGCCTAGTTACCACAGATATTAAGTTTGTATGGACAGGCTGACATTTCTGAGTGATTAGGCAGGAATAATATATCTGGAAATGTGTGTCTCAATTCAGAGGCAATTTTATAGTTTTACAGAAATGATATGAAGGCCAAAACAGCAGATTGCAAATTTTAAGTGACTACGTATGACTATTGCATCTGGAAATAAAAGTAAATGAGTGTCTTAAGTCAGAGACCCAAGAGGGAAAACATTTTCAATTTTGCACCACAACTATTTAACATTTTTGGACAGGCCACAGTTTCTGAGGGACTTAGCAGGCATATTGGATCTGAAAAGAAAAAAATATATATATATATTGCCTATTTGTTTACATTTTAAAAGAAAAATGTGTAAAGATTTGCACCACAACTTTGAAGCTTTTACTAGATAGGCTGCAATTTCTGAGGGAGAGAGCAAGAAAATTACACGCAGACTTAAAAAGTGTCTTGGTTTGAAGACCGAGGATCGGAAAAGGTTAGACCACTGATATTAGGTGTGTATGGAATGACTTCTATTTCAGAGTTACTGATTGGGCATCTTACATCTACAACTAAAAGTTCGATAATTTTTGTTCTAAATTAAAAACATAAACCTTGAACGGACTCATACCACACTTCTCAGGCTTTCATTGGATAAGTCACAATGTACGAGGGAGAGAGTAAACAGATCACAGGAAATAGTTGGGCCCGGATTCACATACATCGGCGCACATTAATGCCGCCGTAGCGTATCTCTTTCACACTACGCCGATGCAGCGCAGAGAGGCAAGCATGGAATTCACAAAGCAAATGCTCCCAACTCTGCGCCGGCGTAGCGTATATTTTGTAGGCTCAAGTGGAAGTAGGTGGAAGTGGGCGTGATCCATGCTAATGAAGCGTGACCCCATGCAAATGATGGGCCGGGCGCCAGACAAGTACTTAAAACGAACTGCGCATGCGTCGAGACGTGGACGTATCCCTGTGCGCATGCGCACAACCATGTCGGAACAACTGCCTAAGATACACCGGATCACTGTGTACGCCGTGAATGTAACCTACGCCCAGTCAGACCCACGTCAGCCTATATTTACAGACGTCCAACGTACAATACGTAGGCTTGTGTTCTCTGGTCCATACCTTTGCATGGGTTGCACCTCATCTATGGGGAATAACTTTACGCTGGACATAAAACTTATGCAAACTGCTTAAATCATGCACCGGGCGCAAGTACGTTTGTGAATCGGCGTATCTCCCTCATTTGCATATTTGAAAAGAAAATCAATTGGGGCGCCACATGCGTCCAGCGTAAATATGCGCCCACTCTACGCCGGCGTAGGCAAGTTACGTTGGTGGGATGAAGTCTGTGTTTAGGTGTATCTTAGTTTGTGGGTCCGGCGCACAGATACGACGGCGCACATTTGTACTTACGCGGCGTATCTGGAGATACGTCGGCGCAAGTGCTTTGTGAATTCGGGCCATGGTCTCCTTTTTTACAGATAATGTTTATGTTCTGATAAGGAGAGCAAGTAGACTGCAACTAGAACTAAGATATTATATATTTTTTTCCAACAAAAAGATACATTTAGTTACTCCCGAAATTCGTTTTTATTTATTTAATTTCGTTAAAAATGCATTAGTCCGAAAATCTAAATGAATTAAGGTCGGATCTGTGATTGAAGGCTTATGGTGTCTGTCAGATGCTCTAAGAAGATTCTACGGAGCAGCTAAAAGATTCAACACCGCAATCGTACATTTCCGGACGAATGTTCCGCCTACAAGCTATAGAAGAATTCTAATGTTGTATGACACTAGTGATAATTCTATTTATAAATTATTATTACTAGTCAACCAACATTAGAATTCTTCTATAGCCTATGGGCCGAGAATTTGACCGGAAATGTACGATCGCGGAGTCGTACAGTTTAGCTGCTTCATCGAATCTTCTTAGAACTTTCGACTGACATACTGTCAGGAAAAGTCATGTATGCCCTTCAGCAGGGAAAGGTTCATGGTAACATAGTTACATAGTTACACAGTAACTAGCAATTTAACAGAGCAAGTGCCGTATTCCCAAAGCACTTGCTCCGTAAGTTGCGGCGGCGTAGTGTAAATGGCCCGGCGTAAGGCCGCGTAATTCAAAGGGGGCTGCTTGTATTTAAATTAAGCGCGCCCCCTGCGTCGATCGAACTGCGCATGCGCCGGCCGCAAAAATGGCCCAGTGCGCATGCTCCAGCCCACGTCGGAAAAACGTGAATGAAACCGACGTGAGCGTCGTTTACGAAAATCCCTATTCGCAAACGACTTAGTAAAACAACGTAACCGACGGAAAAAGACGACGCTGATCCGATGCCATACTTAACATGGCAACAACGGAACTTCGTAAACGTACCCCTCATATAGTAGGGGTAGGTTTACTCTTACGGAAACGACGTAAACGATGACGGGGCAGCGTAAAAACGTTCGGGAATCGGCGTATTAGGCTCATTTGCATAGGCAAATGAGAAATCAACGTAAAGGCCACCTAGCGGCCAGCGAAGGAATTACATCTACGATCCAATGGTGTAAGTGTTTTACACCTGTCGGATCTTCACTGTATCTATGCGTAAGTGATTCTAGGAATCAGACGCATAGATACCCGGGCCAAAAAACAGAGATACAACGGTGTTTTCTGCAATACACCGTCGTATCTCTTTTGAGAATCTGGCCCTTGGTGTTTTCAAGTTAAAATACGTATTTTTTGCTACAAAATTACTTAGAACCCCCAAACATTATATATATTTCTTAGCAGAGAATCTAGAGAATAAAATGGCGAGTGTTGCAATATTTTATGTCACACGTAGGGTTGAGGGAACCCGAACTGTAAAGTTCGGGTTCGGTACAGACTTTGGGGTTTTTTGTACCTGAACCCGAATAATTGGAAAAAGTTTGGGTTTGGGTTCGGTGTTCGGCTACGTTACGGCGCGCTGCACGGCAGCCAATCGCCATTTGTTTTACTACTGTGACTAGGAAGCCATCACAGCCATGCCTACTAATGGCATGGTTGTGATTGGCCAGTGCAGCATGTGACCCAGCATGTGACCAGCCTCTATATCAGATAGAGGCACACAGCACAGCTCGTCAGTCTGCTTTAGCTAGGGGTAGGGACAGGCTGCTGCTGATTGAGGGACAAAGTTAGATAGGATTATCCTGCTTGAGAAATCTACACCAGCACTGTTTATTTCTGTGAGATCTGCATCTTATAGTTTTGGGACAGGTTCCTGCTCTTTGCTATAGGGACAGAAATATATAGGTGACTCTCTGTATATATCACCAGCACTGCACCTGTCACCTGTGATATACTGTGTGTGTCCAGTACATTGTTTAGGGACAGGTTCCTGCTATTTCCTATAGGGACAGAAATATATAGGTGACTCTCTGCATATTTCACCAGCACTGCACCTGTCACCTGTGATATACTGTGTGTGTCCAGTACATTGTTTAGGGACAGGTTCCTGCTATTTGCTATAGGGACCGAAATATATAGGTGACTCTCTGTATATTTCACCAGCACTGCACCTGTCACCTGTGATATACTGTGTGTGTCCAGTACATTGTTTAGGGACAGGTTCCTGCTATCTCCTATAGGGACAGAAATATATAGGTGACTCTCTGTATATTTCACCAGCACTGCACCTGTCACCTGTGATATACTGTGTGTGACCAGTACATTGTTTAGGGTCAGGTTCCTGCTATCTCCTATAGGGACAGAAATATATAGGTGACTCTCTGTATATTTCACCAGCACTGCACCTGTCACCTGTGATATACTGTGTGTGACCAGTACATTGTTTAGGGACAGGTTCCTGCTATTTGCTATAGGGACAGAAATATATAGGTGACTCTCTGTATATTTCACCAGCACTGCACCTGTCACCTGTGATATACTGTGTGTGTCCAGTACATTGTTTAGGGACAGGTTCCTGCTATTTCCTATAGGGACAGAAATATATAGGTGACTCTCTGCATGTTTCACCAGCACTGCACCTGTCACCTGTGATATACTGTGTGTGTCCAGTACATTGGTTATAGACAGGTTCCTGCTATTTCCTATAGGGACAGAAATATATAGGTGACTCTCTGTATATATCACCAGCACTGCACCTGTCACCTGTGATATACTGTGTGTGACCAGTACATTGTTTAGGGACAGGTTCCTGCTATTTGCTATAGGGACAGAAATATATAGGTGACTCTCTGTATATTTCACCAGCACTGCACCTGTCACCTGTGATATACTGTGTGTGTGTCCAGTACATTGTTTAGGGACAGGTAGGCATGTGCATTTAGTTTCTTTCCGAATCGAAATTCGGACACATTTTTCATTATTCGGACATTCGGATGCATACGAATTCCCGAATTGCAATATTAACGACTTTACTGAATCCGAACGAACGTTTTCGATTCCAAATCGAAAACCCGCGGACGAAATTCGATCGGAATTCGAAAAAAAAAAATGATATTCGAATTGAATTCGAAAAAAATTCTATTCGAAAAGAGACTATTTGTTTTCTAATCCGGTCGAAATATTTTCGATTTCGACCGGATTTTTTCTAAATTCAGTCGAAAACAAACGAATTCCGAAAACGGTCGAAATATTTTCAATTTCGACTGGATTTTTCGAAATTCGGTCGAAAACGAACAAATTCCGAAAACGAATTCAACACATGTAACGAACCTAACTTAACGAAATTAATTAAACGACGAATTAAAACGAAACAAAACTAATTTTTCACTTTTGCACATGCCTAGGGACAGGTTCCTGCTATTTGCTATAGGGACAGAAATATATAGGTGACTCTCTGTGTTGGCTACCTCTTCCTCCTCCTCCACCGCGGCTTCCACCTACACTGCCACATCCACCTCAACCTCCTACTACATATGGACCTCGCCCTCCTAGGTCAAAATGATTTTTTTTATGTTATTTTAAGTTATTTCCCTATCCACATTTATACTTGCCATGCTCTTCCCGAAATGTTTCTGCCATTTGCAGCCCTCCAGCCCTTTCCCTTATTTTTTTAGAGACATTTTAGTCGTCAAAAGTCCGGGTCCCCATTGACTTCAATGGGGTTCGAGTTCGGGTCAAGTTCGGGTCCCGAACCCAAACTTTTTTTTCAAAGTTCGGGTCCGAACCCGAACATCCAGGTGTCCGCTCAACTCTAGTCACACGGTATTTGTGCGGCGGTGTTTTAAACAAAACTTTTTGGGAAAAATGTACTGTACATGAATTTTAAAAAAATGAAAAAGTAAAGTTAGCCCAATTTTTTTGCATAATGTGAAAGTTGATGTTACACTAAGTAAATAGATACCAAGCAAGTGCACACACCCGTGGAATGGCGACAAACTACGGTACCTAAAAATCTCCTTAGGCGACGCTTTAAACTTTTTTTATGGTTACCAGGTTAGAGGTTCAGAGGAGGTCCAGCGCTAGAATTATTGCTCCCGCTCTAACGATCACGGCAATACCTCACATGTGTGATTTGAACATCGTTTTCATATGTGGGCGCAACTTCCATATGCGTTTTCCTTGTTACGCAAGCTCGCGGAGAGGCAGGCGCTTTGAATTTTTATTTTTTTCTCTTACTTTATTTTTTTATTTTTATAATATTAAATTGTGTTTTTTTTTTTTTTTACATTTTGATCACTTTTATTGCTGTCACAAGGAATGTAAACATCCCTTGTGACAGTGATAGGTGGTGACAGGTACTCTTTACTTTGCACTTCAAAGTGGCAAGAGGCGGCGGGAGGGGGGGATTTTCCCCTCCCACTCCTCCGGCATAGCAACCGAGTGGCTTTTAGCTGCATCGGTTGTTATGTCTGGATAGCCAATCGCCGGCTTTAAACAACGGTACCGGGATGAAGTCTGCAGCCGCGGGCATCATCCCGGTATAACCCCCGAAAGCCGAGGACCCATATATGCGTACGCTTGGCGCGAAAGGGTTAAAGCAATCTACTAAGCTGGCCAGAACCACCTCTGAAGGGAGTCTATTCCACATTTCCACAGCTCTTACTGTGAAGAAACCTTTCCGTATTTGGTGGTGAAATCTATTTTCCTCTAGACGTCAAGAGTGTCCCGTGTCTTCTGTGTTCACCGTCAAGTGAATAACCCAACACCAAGAATCACTCAACACCAAGTAAATAAAGTTCACATATGTACCTTCTCTGGGACATGTCTTGGTGGTGCAGCTACTCCCTGATTTAGGGGACCTTTTGAAGCACAAGAGTTTGTAGCCAACTGATGCCATCCTGCATCCTTTCTGTCTGCCAGCAGAGTTACCCAGTGTGTGATGAATGATATATAACATCTCTGCCATGACTTGCTGGACCATGTGTCTCTGGTCAGGTGACCCTTCTGCTGACTCCATGGTGGAGTGAAAAATATTACCTTCCATATGATGGTGGGGGGGGGGGGGGGGCAGGGATGGTTTTATGGGAGAAGGATAGGGATGTTTAGGACTGAACTGTGGCTGTTTGGGCAATCGTTTGAACGTTTTCCCATTCCGCCACCTGTTGATTGGAGATGATGAGCGCCATTTATATAGAGATGTGTTACTTTTACCGCTTCTATACATTTATCCTGGAGTACGGCTTTAAGTTTGGGTACTTTTTGTCTATGGCTTGTATAAAAATAAAACCATTTTTGCAAGGCAACTTCAGCAAGTAATTTTATTTTTGTCCTAAGAGAAACTATATGGCCCGGATTCACAAAGCACTTACGCCGACGTATCTCGAGATACGCCGCGTAAGTGTAAATATGCGCCGTCGTATCTGTGCGCCACCCACAGAACTAAGATACGCCTAAAAACAGACTTCATCCGACCGACGTAACTTGCCTACGCCGGCGTATAGTGGGCGCATATTTACGCTGGACGCATTTGACACTCCCATTGATTTATGATGCAAATATGCAAATGAGGGAGATACGCCGATTCACAAACGTACTTGCGCCTGGCGCATGTTTTTAAGCGATTTGCGTAAGGGTTACGTCCGGCGTAAAGTTATTCCCCATATTGGAGGCGCAACTCATGCAAAGGTATGGACCAGGGAACGAACGCCGTCGAATTTTACGTAGTTTACATAGTACGTGAATAGGGCTGGGCGTAGGTTACGTTCACGACGTAGGCAGTGATTCGACGTTTCTTAGGCAGTTGTTTCGACGTGATTGTGAGCATGCGCACTGGGATGCCTCCAAGGCACGACGCATGCGCAGTTCGTTTTAAGTACTTGTCTGACGCTCGGCCCGTCATTTGCATGGGGTCACGCTTCATTTAAATGTATCACGCCCACTTCCAGCCCACTTCCTCTTACTCTGACTTACATCGGCTTAGGCCGACGAATATACGATATGCCAGCGCAACGTTGGGAGCATTTGCTTTGTGAATTCCATGCTTGCCTCTCTGCGTTGCGCCGGCGTAGTGTAAAGAAGATACACTACGGCGGCATAAATATGTGCCAATGTATGTGAATCCGGGCTGATATGTATTACTTTGTTATTGCAATGTTATTGCTGAATCAATAGGTTCATAGAGAAATGTAAACATTGCTCTGGTCCATATGTGTGAGAGAGAAAGTGGTTTAAAAAAAAAAAAAAAAGCTAAATATTTGGCCCTGTAGATGAATTTTACAAACAAGTAATTCATATATATATATATATATATATATATATATATATATATATTACATAACCTTCCTTCACAAATTATAAATTCATTATTGTTATTATTATTATTATTATTATAATAATATAATTCTTAATATATTATTATTAGTATTATTATTATTGTTATATTATTATATTATTATTATATTATTATTGTTGTTATATTATTAATTATAATTATTATTATATTATTATTGTTGTTATATTATTATTATTATTATTATTATTAATTATTATTACTAGTAGTATTGGTATTTTATTAAACAGTACTGTACATTTAATCTTTAATTATTATATACATTTTCTTAATATTTTACATGCTAATAACAATTATATTATTTTGTAATCTGATTTATTTTACATTTAATATATACTGAATATTCAGCAAAAGAAACGACTAAACTTTATAACTTGTATTTCTCGGCATTGCTGATCCTGGAAAGCAGTCTCTTTAGTAAAGTATTATTAGACGTCTTCTTCAGGGAAGAGCCGGAGTCTCTTCTATTGGATGAAAGTTTAGAGTCACATTTAGAATGATGTGACAATATCTCACACATGGCAGCAGATTGTAGAGAATAGTAAAGCCGGTGACTTCATTCTTCATTATTAGAGTTATTGTAAACCTTCTGTGTGCCGATCTCCCGGGACGACTGACACCTGAGCTGAGCGCCCCCTAGAGGCACCACAAGACCGGCACATGATTACAGTGGTGGGACCGCTCCGTTCACCATAGAACAAAAGACACCAAAGAACAACAAACCTGAGATTTTATTGGATGAAAGTTTCTGCCGCGTCCCCCCAGGAAACAGACGCTGAATTTACCGATCGCCATCTGCTTCCCAACACAGACTGTCATCATACAAGTCTTACTATGTCTCCTTCACTTTAACTATTCATTCATCCTTTTAGTTTAGGTGAATAGCAATAAAATACAAATACAAAAGTTAAATAATAATAATATTAAATAAATACAAATTAAATAAATTGAATTAAAATTCAATTCAATTCAATACATTAAAGTATAATTAAATTCATATATGTAACCTTAAAAAAAAAAAAAAAGTATCATTATTATTATTATTATTTATTTATTAATTTATTATAACTAGCACTATACAACCAATTAATACATTTGACAGTGCTGTTTAATGTGAACATTGCATCTCTAGTTTGTTATTAAAGCGGAGCTCCACCCAGGAAAACAACATTTTACAATGTTGTTTAAAAAAAAAAAAAAAAAAATACTCACCCGAAATACCTGTTGCTATGCGGAAGTCCGTAATCTGCCTCACCTGCACCGCGGACCGATTTCTTCTTCTCCTTGTGAATGGGGCGCGCTGCTTTCTGGGAACTGTGTGTGTTCTCAGAGAGCAGCGCGCCCATTCACAAGCCAGCATGAGACTCACGCAGGCGCAGTAGGAAATGGGCAGTGAAGCCGTACGGCTTCACTGCCTGTTTCCCATAGTGTGAATGTCGGCGCGGGACCCGGAGCGAACGTGGGACCGGCATCGGGGGGCCCATCAGCGCGGGCAAGTAGGACAAGGTAAGTGTCCTTATTTAAAGTCAGCAGCTACACTGTTAGTAGCTGCTGACTTTAAAAAAAAAAAAATTTGCGGCTGGAGCTCCGCTTTAAATGTTGAAATTTCATTTATTGATGTTTTTGGACATTTTGCCCCTATAAGGTGCAGTACATAATACAGTTCAACATTTTTTTTTTTTTATTGTTTTTATTAAGGTATTTTTAAAGTCGTGAGTCACAAAACAAGGCCATAGGGGCATACCCCGGCCGAACATTGCACTTGGCAACGTGCACAAAAAAGAACAGAGATATAAAAAATAAGAAAACACAACAAAAACAACAGAACATTAGTCTTCACACCATTACACTAGGCATACCTAACTACACACTGCCTAGATGCCTCTCAGATTGCACATGTCAGGAATGTACTAGGAGCTATTGCACCTTGTCAAGCCTCCTCCCATTCCGCAGTAATTGGGTTAGTGACTGCAGGGGCCCTTGGGAGTAATTACAAATGTCACCTCCTCAATACATTGTCTCCCCTAACTAGCTCAGAATATGGGTCTCAACATGGAGTGTTACAAGTAGGTACCAGCGGAGTTTACCTGAGCAATTATTCCCCAGGGGGCCGGTCGTCTGTTGTGGATTCTGAGTCTATCCACAGATGCCAGACTTTTTTGTACTTTTTATGGCATCCTCGGGACAGATACGTCGCCTTGTAAAGGGGCACAGTTGCATTGACCAACCGCTTCCATGTAGCCAAAGTGGGGGGGTAGTGGACTTCCACCTCAGGACTATGGCTTTCCTTGCATGAAAAAGAAGGATACCTATGAGAGTGCGTGTGGCCTTAGCAAGTGCCAATTGCTCCACCAGGCCGAGGATGCAGACACTAACTGTTAGGGGAATAGGGATGGTGGTTAGGCCGTGAATAAATTGAGTCACTTCCCTCCAGTAGTCTATAATTTGGGGGCAATCCCAAAATATGTGCGCAAAATCTGCTGGGGTACCAGAGCATCTCCAGCAGCTGGCCGACAGGGTCGGGTAAATGCCATGCAGGCGCTGGGGTGTGTAGTAGATCCTATGGAGGATCTTGAATTGGATCAATTTGTCCCTAGTAGCAACCAGCTGCTGGAATGGATAGTCCCACATATCTTCCCAATCCTTACCATCCAGCTCTCCCGCCTCCGCCCGCCACGTATCGCGGAGACCATCCAGTCCCACCTGAATAGATGGCAGGAGAGCGCGATAAATTTGGGATAATGGCTTGGAGAGATCAACCTTAACCAGGAGAACCTCCAAGTCATCGGGGTCCAGCCGAAGGCGGAGTGATCTAAACTGTGAACCAAAGGCGTGGCGGAGCTGCAGGAATCCGAAGAAGAAGGAGTTCGGAAGTTGGAATTTATTTTTAAGCCTATCAAATGTAAACAGACCCAGCTCGTCGCATATATCCCTCAGATACCTGATGCTTCTACCAGCCCACAGTCCTGGATCCTGCAGAGAGTGAAATTCCCGTAGCCTTGGGTTACACCAGAGTGGCGTATTGGGGGACCATCTGGCCTTCGCCAAATTAGGTTTGATCACTACCACATACCATGCTTTGATAACCGCTTTCATGGCCGTTGTCAGAATCACAGGCGAACCCCCCAAACCCCTATAAAGGGCATTGCGAAGGGCCTCAAAGGACCCCAAGTGGGCTGCCTCCAGAACGACTGACGCATTGGTATCATCCGATACCAGCCAGTTGTGTGCATGGGTGAGCATTGCTGCCAAGTAGTATGTGTGAAAGTCAGGGCAGGCAAGACCCCCCTGCGTCCACGGCCTGCGCAGAGTCTTCTTACTGAATCTGGCCGGTCGCGATTGCCACAAGTAGGAGGCCACTGAGGAGTCTAGCTGCTGGAAGAAAGATTTTGGGATCCAGACCGGAGAATGCCGTAGGATATACCACAGGACCGGTAGGAGCTTCATTTTAATTAAGTTAATTCTCCCTATAAGAGATAATGGGAGGTTCGACCAGGCCTTTAATTTTGATTTACACCACTGCAGCGCCGGGGACAAATTAAGCTTAAGAAAATCCTGGGTATTAGAAGAAATGTTAATCCCTAAGTATCTAATAGAATCAGCCCACTGCAGGGGTGAAGCAGGGTCCCTTAATCTCCCCGCCTCAGGGCCTATGGGCAGTACGAGCGATTTGTTCCAGTTGGTTCGGAGGCCAGAAAGGGACGCAAAACTATCCAGGAGCCGAAGTGCCCCGGCTAGCGAGGGACCATGGTCCCTGAGGAAGAGGATTAAATCATCCGCGTACAATGCCAGTTTCTCGACCACCAAACCAACCCGTATGCCAGATACCTCGCTCGACCTCCGCAAGGCCTCAGCCAGGGGCTCCATAACCAGGGCAAACAACGCCGGGGACAAAGGACACCCCTGCCTCGTCCCCCTCCTAATCAGGAAGGAGGGCGAGAGCCTGCCATTCAACTTGATACGAGCCGCAGGGGCCTTGTAAAGTAAACCGATCCATTTCCGGAAAGTAGGGCCAAAGCCAAAACTCTCCAGAACCTGCATCATGTAAGACCATCTAACTGTATCGAAAGCTTTTTCGATATCAAGGCTAACCAGAACCCGGGAGGCATTTTCCTCAGATGGGAGCTGGATATGGGTAAAGACACGTATGAGGTTAATGTCCGTGGATTTACCGATCATGAAGCCGGTCTGGTCTATATTGACTAGGGACGGTAGGACCTTCATGATTCTGTTGGCTAGTACTTTAGTGAGTATTTTGAGGTCGTAGTTCAGCAACGAAATGGGTCTATAGGAGGAGCAGCAATTGGGATCTTTCCCTGGTTTGGGCAACAACACTATATGGGCCTGATACATACTGTCCGGTAGTCTATCAGAGTCGAGGCAGTCTGCAAACAACTGAGTTAGTTTAGGGACCAATAGGGCAGCATGTGTTTTGTAGCAGTCCCCGGGTAGACCATCAGGACCGGGAGACTTGTTGTTAGGCAAGGAGTAAATTGCATCTTCTATTTCTTGACGGGATAGGGGTTTGTCTAGCTCCGCCATGTCCTCCTCAGAAAGGAGAGGTAAGGTGATTCCCCCCAGCTCCTCCAACCCAGCGCCAGCCGAGCCAGAGAAAGGGTCATCGTAGAGGTTGCTGTAGAAGAGATGAAATTCATTCAATATACCTTCGGGGTCAGTAACTGGGACACCAGTGGAAGACTGGATTCTGGGGATTACTGTCCGAAGCGTGGGCTCTGCCACCAAGTTGGCCAGGAGCTTGCCATTCTTATCCCCTGACTCGAAAAGCTTGGCGGCCAGCTGTCTCGTATCAGAGTGTACCAACGATACGTAGTGAAGCTTCAACTCCCTCCTCGCCTGAGCCAGGTTAGAATAATTCTCGGGCGTGGGATGTCCCAAAAAGAGTTCCAACGCCTCCCCCTCATTCTGCTCCAATTGGGTGGTCCGGGCCGCAAACCCAGCCCGCACCGTTTTAATAGAGGAGATATATTCACCTCGAGCATGAGCCTTGCCCGCCTCCCAGACCACCCCAAGGGAAGCAGACCCCTCGTTCGTCGCCCAGTATTCTGCCAGCCTGGGCTCAACCAATTCTTGAACTTGAGGATTATCTGTCCAGTGGGACCCCAGCCTCCAACATCCCGGCTCGCGGGAGGTACCCAGAGTCAGGCCCAGCTCCAGCGGAGAATGGTCCGAAAGACCGGCCGGGAGATAGGAAACCACCCCGACACAAGACAATGCAGAAACCGACCCAAACATTAAATCAATGCGAGACCCAGATCTATGTGTCGCTGAGACGCACGAGTACGTCCTATCCTCCGGATGCTTCCACCGCCAGATCTCCTGGAGGCCAAAAGCATCCGCCCAGAGGGCCAAGTCAGAGGAGGCAGGTCTAAGGGGGTTAGTAGTATCCAAGGTGTGATCTAGGATGGCGTTAAAGTCCCCTCCCACTATAATGTTTTGAACCTGTAGGGGAGCTATTTTTGTAAGGACGGTGTACAGGATAGCTGGATCAAACAGGGGAGGGACATACACATTGATTATTGCCCAGCGTTGTGCATATAGTTCAACAATGAGGATGAGGTACCTACCCCCTGGATCAATGAAGACCTGCTCGAGTAGGGGACCTGCCTGTGTAGGGGAGCGACTTGTTTAGCAGAATAGTAGGAGTTATAAGTGGCATGAAATCCCTGCTTAACCCATGCCCGTTTGAGTGCTAGGATCTTACTGCCTTTCAGGTGAGTTTCTTGGAGGAACAAAATATGAGGTTTATGAGACTGCAAATATTTAAACAATAGCGACCGTTTTATCTTGTCATTCAGACCCCTAATGTTCCAAGATATCAACTTTAACTCTACACCCATTTATAATAGCAAAGCAAAGTAACAGTAGGAGCAGTACCAGGCAATACACATACATGTCCTTACCGAGGGCCCTTTGTAGAAGTGGGCCAAGCGATGCATTCTTCCATGGAGTCCGGAAAGAAAAGAGGTGATCGGAAGAGACAAGCAGAATGAAGACTACATAGTTCAACAAGGTAAATGGTGTGGAACCGGAGCAGGTGTGAAAACCAACCGAAAATACATATAACTCCCTACCGCCTGGTATAACCCCAACTATCACCAAGGCAGTTCTTACCCTAAACTTACTAACAGGTAATGCCTACTGAAGGCTCAAAGTTCCCGGGTCAGCCCCAGCATGAGTTTAACCTGTATCAATAGGCAATGGGTGGAGGTTGTATCCTTCCACAATGTGGGGGACCGGAAAGTCCGGGACTGTGGTCCGGGACGGTAAAATCTTCCCTCCAGGGTACTTGAATACTCCAGCCAAAGTCAGGGAACGAACACCGGAACCTCCACTCCTGGAAAGAGAAACAAAACAAAACTGGGGGGGGGGGGTCGAGTACTGTCCGCATGTAGAGGTACTTCTGGGTGTAACTCCGGCCTCATAGAAGGAATAAGTGCGGACGTAGCAAACTAGGATGTAAAAAAACCTTGGATCCAGCAGAGTAGTGGAGAAGTTCCTCAGTGCAGGGTGGTCAGCCAGACATCAGCATCCGATGGGGTATCAAAGAAGCGGACTGATCCGCCGTGTTGGACACGCAGGCGGCTAGGATAGAGCATGCTGTATTTAATGTACTTTTCCCTGAGACGCCTGCGGACGTCAGTAAAGGTCTTTCTCTTCCTCTGCAGTTCGGCCGAGAAGTCCGGAAAAAGAAGAACTGAAGTGTTGCCATATTTGAGAGTGGAGTGTTTGCGGGCTTCAGAGAGAATCTTATCTCTGTCTCGGAAGTTAAGGAAGCGGACCAAGAAAGGCCTGGGGATATTTCCGGGAATGGCTCGGCCCGTGGGCACCCGATGGGCCCTCTCGACCACATAAGTAGGAGGAACATCAGTAAAGCCCAGGAGGTTCTTAAAAAACTCCTCTGCGAACACCGCTGGATGGTCCCCCTCTTCTCCCTCAGGCAGACCCAGGACTCTGACGTTGTTGCGCCGCAGCCTGTTCTCAGCATCATCCGATTTTGCGACAAGAGACTGAACTGTGCGTTGGAGCTCGGTAATGGAGGCGGCATGAGTAGCCGTGAGGTCTTCGGTAGCCGACACTCTGGATTCAGTTTCGGACATTCTCCCTCTTATCTTATCCAGGTCATTTCGTATGAAGTTGCACTCCTCAGCGAGGTGATCAATGCACACCAGCAGCGAAGTCCTGCTCCGCTCGATTGCAGCCAGGATAGTAGCCATGCTGTCCTGGGATGGCAGGGGCATTCCCTCTGTCGCCGGGGCCTCGTTGGAATCCATTTCCAGATCGGCCAGCAGAGCCCGTATACGCCCAACTAGGGTGGGGTTCGTTTGCGGAGAAGAGGGCGACGACACCTGCAGTAATGTGTTGGGCTTAACGGTTCTGGAGTTCCCCTTTCCTCTTTTGGGGGGGGACATTTGATGGGATGCAGGAGGGACACCAGCGGAGGATGGATGGCCGTGTCCAGAGGAGCAGCAGGAGGCTTATCCAAGCTGGCCGCAACAAGCCACACCACAGGAGATCACCAGGCACAGGGCACTCAGCAGCAGACACACCGTCGACAGGTTAACGGGTGGACAAGGCCTGAGGTGTGAGGAGGGAGGGGGGCCCAGGATAGAGGAGTAGAAGCATGTGCCTGGTAGCTGTAGCTGTAGGCTCCTTGATGGTACCCTTGGTAGTTCCTGAGAGCACACCAGGCCGCAGCAGTGTTGGCCAGGTGTAGAGGATCTGGGGACCGGCAGTTCAGCTAATCCCTGCAGCAGCCTCCACGCACGGGATAGTAGTGTAGGAAAGTGGGGTGCTCCGCAGGCCTCACCGAGCCGGATCGTTTCACGACCGCAGCAGACACCCCCAATAGTCATACAGGCCTCCGGACCCGAGTAGGCAGATGGATGGGCACACAGGAGGTGATGGACGGCTCTCCCTACCTCCAGACAGGCCGAGACACACAGCAGCAAGATGGCGGCGGCCGCGGGAGGACAGGGACGATCCGGGCAGATGACCGACACACCAGGCCGCAGTCAGTCCAAGCAGTGGTGGCCAGACGGATGGGCAGGCACAGCGCTCCGGGGACCCGAAATTCGGCCGCCTCCCGCTGCTGCTCCCAAACGCGGGACGGCAGCGCAGGAAAGGTCGGCGCTTCACAGGCCTGATAAGGTGGATGGCTCTTCTTACCCCCAGAGGCCCAGGAGACGCCCGGCGGCAAGATGGCGGCAGCCACGGGAGGACAGAGCCGAGCTGGGCAGATGATCACCAGCGGATTCACCACAAAATGCTGGTCCAGGGCACTGCAGGGGACCAAGGGAGACTGGCTGGCAGCGATGATGGCCTGTTCCAAACAAATAGGAGCAAGGATGGCTACGGATTCAGGTAGGATTGCCGGAGCTCCCCAGAAACACGTCCGCCTCTGTTCACATCAGGACACGCCCCCACAGTTCAAAATTTTTACTTAAAATTAATTCATCAATAAATACATAAATACATTTATTAATTTATAAAATAATGTGATTGTCTTTTGTGTAGTAAATTGTACATGCACTAAGCTAAATAATATGTCCGAAAAAATCCTGTACACTATGCTCTCATATAAAAAAAAAACAACAACAAATACGTGAGTGTTTATCACACATCATCTAGTGTATAGCACACATATACATGCATGAGCATTCAATATACTCCATGTACATTCTCCCTCAGTAATAGACAGGCTTCCTTTTGAGAAACTTGTCTGGCAAAATTACTTAACCACTTAAGACCCGGACCCGGACCTTTAAGCAGCTTTTGCGATTCGGCACTCCGTCGCTTTAACAGACAATTGCGCGGTCGTGTGACGTGGCTCCCAAACAAAATCAGCGTCCTTTTTTTCCCACAAATAGAGCTTTCTTTTGGTGGTATTTGATCACCTCTGCAGTTTTTTTTTTTTTGCGCTATAAACAAAAATAGGGCGACAATTTTGAAAAAAAATGCTATATTTTTTACATTTTGCTATAATAAATATCTCCCAAAAATATATAAAAATTTTTTTTTTTTCCTCAGTCCAGGCCGATACGTATTCTTCTACATATTTTTGGTAAAGAAAATCACAATAAGAGTTTATCGGTTGGTTTGCACAAAATGTATAGCGTTTACAAAATAGGGGATCGTTTTATTGCATTTTTATAATTTTTATTACTACTAATGACGGCGATCAGCGATTTGTGACTGCGACATTATAGCGGACACATCGGACAATTTTGACACATTTTTGGGACCATTGTAATGTTCACAGCAAAAAATGCATTGTTTACTGTGAAAATTACCATTGCAGTTTGGGAGTTAACCACAAGGGGGTGCTGAATGGGTTAAGTGTGACCTCATATGTGTTTACAACTGTAGGGGGGTGAGGCTGTAGGTGTGACGTCATCGATTGGGTTTCCCTATAAAAAGGATTACACAATCGATGACGGCGCCACAGTGAAGAACAGGGAAGGTGTGTTTACACGCGGCTCTCCCCGTTCTTCAGCACCGAGGACCGATCGCGGGACTCCAGCGGCGATCGGGTCCGCGAGTCCCGACCCCGGAGCTTCGGACCCGCGACCCACGGCTGGGCACTAGCACAGGACGTACCTGTACGTGCATGCGCCCAGCCGTGCCATTCTGCCAACGTATATGTGCAGGAGGTGGTCCTTAAGTGGTTAATTTGCCGCAAGAAAGATACAAATACACAAACCATATACCGGTATATACAAACAGCAATTACATATACACATATGTGGTATTGTCATATTCTTTCATATTCTTATGGAGTAGGAAACTTTTTTTTTTTGGGGGGGGGGGGGGGGGGTCTTTGGTTGGTAGTGGGTCATGGTAATGGAATAGAAAAAAATACAGCTACATAAAAAATAAAAAAAATACTATTTTGCTATTTTGGGTCAGTTTTTCCCCAATACTGAGCACACATGGAGAACAATCAATCTTTTTCTGCAAATAATCGGCACTTTATTGTTAATTTATAGGTTTTAAAATGAATGTCGGGGAATCTGTTCATATTGGGGGGCCTAGGGAATATTATTTATTACTGAACACACAGGCACTGCATTGTTTGAAGGGATTTTGTTATTTTATTTTTTTATACCAAATGTGCCTTTCTAATGTTGATTTTTAGATTTTAAAATGACTGTTGCGGGTCCTGTTCAAAATGGTTCCCTATCACATCTCACATGGGTTGTAAACAGGAACCTTATTTTGAATCCCCCAATCAGGTTGCCACTCATATACATTTGCTAGGTGTAGTGACCAATCAGGGAGCATTATATCAGGCACTAAAGATGGCCTGGTGGTTCGCCCGGTGGTCGGTTCGCGGGTTCGCCGAACAGGCGGACATGTGGCGATGTTCGCGGTGGTCCGCAATTTTACATTGAGAAGAACTTTGACCTATGACACATCCATCAGGTGGTACAGGACAGCCAATTGAGACATTTCAGCACATGGACATACCCCCTACCTAGAAAATAGACCTGCTTTACCTCTTGCTATACACAGTGACAAACGATACTAGAAAAATAAAGTTTTATTACTGGTGTGATACATCCTGCTTTTTGTCAGTGTAGGGAGAGGATGCTGTGTGGAGTAGTGACACAAATCGTTACCTAACAGGTCCACAAAAGTCCTTTTAACCACTTAAGGACCGCCTACTGCACATTTACGTCGGCAGAATGGCACGGCTGGGCACATCAACGTATATACAGTATACGTTGATTTTAGTACCCAGCCGTGGGTCGCGGGCGCACGCCCGCGACCCGGTCCTAAGCTCCAGGACCGGGTCCGCGGGATTCACGGACCCGATCGCCGCTGCAGTGCGGCGATCCGTCCCTGGAGCGGAAGAACGGGGAGAGCCGTGTGTACACACGGCTTCCCCGTGCTTCTCTGTGGCCGTAGCATCGATCACGTCATCCCTGTAATAGGCGGACGCGATCGATGACGTCACACCTACAGCCACACCCCCCTACAGTTGTAAACAAACCACATAGGCACACATCCCCTACAGCGCCACCTGTGGTTAACTCCCAAACTGCAACTGTCATTTCCACAGTAAACAATGCAAATTTAAATGCATTTTTTGCTGTGAAAATTACAATTGTCCCAAAAATGTGTCAAAATTGTCCGAAGTGTCCGCCATATTGCCGCAGTCACGAAAAAAATCGCTGATCGCCGCTATTAGTAGTAAAAAAAAATAATTAATAAAAATGCCATAGAACTATCCCTTATTTTGTAAACGCTATAAATTTTGCGAAAACCAACCGATAAACGCTTATTGTGATTTTTTTTACCAAAAATATGTAGAAGAATACGCATCGGCCTAAACTGAGAAAAAAAAATGTTTTTTTATATATTTTTGGGGGATATTTATTATAGCAAAAAGTAAAAAATATTGCATTTTTTTTTAAATTGTCGCTCTATTTTTGTTTATAGCGCAAAAAATAAAAAACGCAGAGGTGATCAAATACCACCAAAAGAAAGCTCTATTTGTGGGGAAAAAAGGACGCCAATTTTGTTTGGGAGCCACGTCGCACGACCGCGCAATTGTCAGTTAAAGCGACGCAGTGCCGAATCGCAAAAAGGGGCAAGGTCCTTTACCTGCATTTTGGTCCGGGTCTTAAGTGGTTAAGGACTGGTATAGGTGTACTATTGTTTGGTGTGCAGTATATAGAGGCGTAATACACTTATAATATACTTTCTAATATAGAAAACATATTATAGTGGATTTGTTTTGTGCAGCATTGTGACTGGTGGTGTATTTTGGTACTGCAGAATTTCCTTTTCTGTTTTGCTGCGTTGCCTCTGCTACACACAGTGACAAAGGTTACTGGAAAAAAAAAAGTTTTATAACTGGTGCGATAAACCAGTGGCCCCCCAAAACGACAGATTGAAGCGGGGTGTTATGAAAATATATATTTTCATAATAGTGTATTTGGGTACTGCAGAATTTTTGCCTCTTTTGCTGCGTTGCCTCTGCTACACACAGTGACAAAGGTTACTGGAAAAAAAAAGTTTTATAACTGGTGTGATAAACCAGTGGTCCCCCAAAACGACAGATTGAAGCGGGGTGTTATATAAAAATATACTTTCATAATAGTGTATTTGGGTACTGCAGAATTTTTTTTTTTTGTTTTGCTGCTTTACCTCAGCTACACACAGAGACAAAAGTTACTGAAAAAAAAGTTTTATAACTGGTGCGATAAACCAGTGGCCCCCCAAAAAGACAGATTGAAGCGGGGTGTTATATACCTTCTTACACAAATACTGCACTTCTCTAGGGACTTTTGTCACAGGGTCGTTTAAAAAATGACAGGCAGAGGAAGAGGCAGGGGCAGGGGTGGTATGGGTAGGGCAGGGGCACCAGGCCGGAGCCAAAGTGGCAAGTGGCACAAGGTGCGTTCGATTACGTCAGAGCACGCACAAGACTTGGTTGAGTGGCCCACCACCACCACCATATACCCTCCGCTTGAGTCACAGGAATTATTTTCCAATCCATCAGAAGACATTTCCGATGTGCAGCCATTCTTCGCATTGGATCAGGAAGAGGAGGTAGCAACAGCTGGCACTCAGCAGTCTGACGACAGTACCCAGATCAGCCCAAGGAGGTTGATGCCTGCTGTCGCTGCCTACTCTGAGATCTCTACTGTTAGTGATGGGGAAGGTTATGTCGATGATGATGTGTCTACAGATGTAACGTGGGTGCCCACAAGAGAGGAAGAGGAGGGGAGAAAAGAGACAGAGAGATGGACCAGCAGATAGGAAGGAGAAGCAGGCCAAACTTACATTGCACAGGAGGGACAAACCAGACTCCTAATGTATCAGGAGCGAGCCATCAACCATGTACGGTCACATCTGCCGCTCCCAGGATGACAGCCCATGGCTCCGCAGTGTGCCCTTTTTTTAACGTGTCCGCTGCTGACAATAGTGTTGCCATCTGCAGCCTTTGCAGTCAACGCATAAGCTGTGGTAAGCCCAACACTCACCTAGGGACGACCGCCTTAAGAAGGCACCTGACCTCCCATCACCAAGCCCAGTGGGAGCAACGCCATCAGAACCCACAAAGCCACATTTCAGGCTCTCACTGTCCGGCCTCTTCTCCTTCTCCTTTTTCTTCTCCTCTATACTCACAATTGTCCTCCACTCCACCTTCCATCATGCCGTCCTCACATTTTTCTGCAAAAAGGCAGGCTTCCGTGGCCCAAATGTTCGATCATAAAAAAAAACAATGACGCTAGATAACCCTCCTGCCCAATGGTTGACCGCTGGCTTGTTGGAAATGATAGCCTGCCAACTACTGCCATAAACTGGTGGACTTGGAGGCCTTTGGAAAACTTGTGGCCATTGGAACACCACAATGGAAGGTCCCAGGAAATATTTCTCACAGAAGGGCATCCCATAGCTATATGGCCTTGTTCAGTGGCAAGTGAATGTATCTCTGTCACACAGTGTCGGTGCCAAGATACATCTGACCACAGACATGTGGTCTAGCAAACATGGGCAGGGAAGGTATATAACTTTTACTGCCCACTGGGTGAACCTTCTGATGGCCGTCAAGCATGTAACCTGTGGCACCCATGTAGATTTGGTTTTACCGCCACGGATCACATGCAGGCCTGCCTTTTCTTTTCCTGCTGGTAGTAACCACATAGATTTAGGAGTCCCAGTTCGCCCTGAGATTTCAGGCAGAAAATAATTCCTAAGGGACATCTATACCCCTTACTACCCCACACAAAGCAAACTATTTGTGACTGCAGTTTACTGAGGAAATGTTTCTTAATCGGGACTGGGAGGGAGTGGAAATAAGTATAACAGACGGGGGAGAAGGGTAATTTTCACTGCATGGACCCTGCCTAACCAGGACAGACCACACTTTAACCACGTATCCATATCGCCCCTACATTTGTGTATCATAGGGGGATAGTTGCCTTTAAAAAGACTATTGATGTCTGATGTCAGTTTAATGCCTAGGTATGGGATTTCACCAGAAGCCCAACTGAAATCAAAATGATTGGAAAGCTGATTAAGAAGATCCGGGGGGGGGACAGTAATGTTCAAAGCTGTCGACTTTAACTCTCAGTCCCGAAACCTCACTAAAAGCCCACAGTGTCTTCTTGTCAGTGGTGAGAGGGGAGGTGATAAAGAGGAGAAGGTCATCCGCGTATAGCACACACTTGTGCTCCCATTGTCCACAAGTCACTTCCTTAAAGTCAGGGTTCGATCTTAAAGCTATGGCTAGTGTCTCTATGGCCAAAAAAGAGTCCGAGTGTCTGTCCATTAGGCGTACCTGGGCAGTGGGGTTTGAGTAAAGTGCTTGGATCAAGTTTAAGAAATACGGGCTGAAGCCCCACCTCCCCATGATATCAGACAGGTATGCCCAGTCTATCGAATCAAAGGACATGTGGAGGTCTATGGAGAGTAAAAAAAAAACATTTTTGCGCGGGTCCCCCATCCCACTGTGATTTGAGAAGCGAAATTATGTCAATAGCCCGTCAGATCTGGTCCGGACCCTGTCTCCCAGGGATGAAAAGAACCTGATCTTTATGAATGTATGCAGCAATAAAACCCAATACCCTATTGGCCAGGATCTTGGTCATAATTTTAATATCATTATTGATGAGCGAGATCGGTGGTTTAGCTTTACCACTAATTTAGACCTAATCCTGTCTCTCTGGGAATAAAATTTTCCACCGATCCATCTAAGGTGCTTGTAACGGAATGACCTGTGACAGACTCAGATTCTCCTATGTCTAGGGTCACCTTATGTCCGCTAGGGCCATAGGGTGACAAAGAAATTATATCATGTATTACAGAAGATGGGACATTAATAATAATTTATATTGCAGGACTGGAATATTACAAGGTGTTCCTACTTGACATCTGTTACACAGGAGAGGGACATTACGTTCCGGCGCTCATTCGGGTGCACCGCGCCAGGCCGTCCTGAATCGCGGGGCCGCGGTCTAGGAAAGACCGCGGCTTCACTTGCGGCCTAACGGCGCGCCGCTCCCCACGTTTCAGTGTCCTCACCCTGCTCCCAGGAAACCTCCCCCTTATCCCTGAAGGACAGTTACCCGGCCCTGTTGCTCACCCTTCACCCATTCAGCCCCAGATTACTCAGAGAAACCCCCTGTCAGCCCTCATCCCTGAGCAGGCAGCCACCAGACCAGCAACAAGCTCTCCCTCTCAGCCCTAGCCCCCCCCCCGTCGTCCCAACACACAGAAGCTTGATCCAGGGGTTAACCGATCGCCTCTTACAGGGGTCAGGAAGGAATTTTTTTCCCCACCGGAGCATATTGGCCGAGCTCTGACGGGGTTTTTTACCTTCCTCTGGACCAAGCCAGGAGAGAGGCCAATTCCTCTCCCCACTGCCCCAAACCCACCCCCCTCCCCCGGTGTATTGGCGATCATGGCATGTCGGCAATATTCTGCCGATACCATTTGGAGTTTGAGGCAATGCGCCGCAATACTGCCAGCCATCACCAAAAAGGCCCTAAGAACTGAGCGACTATTGAGAATCGATCATAGATCGATGGTCAAACATTTCAGCCATTCACCCCAGCTCAAGCACATATCGTGTGCTCTGATCAACACAAGATCGGCAGTAAAACACCGACTTGAAATCCGCGACTTCATTCAACAAAAAGATCTAGACTGTCTTTTTATTACAGAGAGCTGGCTCACAGCCGACTGTAACACCATTCTGGGAGAATTGGTGCCAGAAAATTACCGTATTATAACGGAAAACAGAATAGGGCAAAGAGGAGGCGGCCTGGCGGTGATCCACAAGACTCATCTTACGATCACCAAACCAGTCCGCCAAAACCCTCTTCCATTCATGGAACCCCTTACTCTGCAACTGCAAGCAAATACAAAGGAGACCATCCACGTTCTGCTCTGCTATAGGCCGCCAGGCCCAAAATCGCAGCTGCTATCATCATGGACAGATTTCTTCTCCACTTATACCCTCAACAGCAAACAACTTTTGCTGCTCGGGGATTTCAATCTCTGGGCCAACTCCTCACAGGACCCCATTGCCGACGCCTGTATTGACCACCTGGAAGGATTAGGATTGCAGCAATTAGTATGTGGGCCCACACATGCTTCAGGTCACACACTTGATCTTATTTTCAGACAATCTCTGGAAATAAAGATTTGGGAAAATGAAAAGTTGCCATGGACAGACCACCATGCAATTATATTCAGGATTTCCACCATCCCCCCTGCAACAAAAACTTCAAATCCAGTGACAACACACTGGACTAGATGCCAGAAGAAGCTCCACTCGGAACTCTTCAAAACGACTTTAAGGAAAAAAATAGAAACAACTCAGCCGCATCAAACGGCCGTTGAAACACTGGAAGCCATTAACTCGGCTATGCTACAGTCAGCTGACTTGGTAGCGCCGAAACGAAGTACCCGCATCCGGAAAAAACAACCGCAGCTGGTTTAACAACCAGCTGTCGTTACTGAAGCAAGAACGCAGAAGGGCAGAATCTGCCTGGAAAAGATGTTCCTCAGAGCTAAACCTATCCATCTACAAGGCAGCGACAAGAAAATACCACAAAGGAATTTTCCAAGCCAAGAAAAATTATTTTTCGGAGGCTATTAACCGCCACCGCGAACTCTTCAAGATGGTCACCCAGACCATGGAACCAGAATGCATCAAAGCCCCCAGTTCGGATACACAAGAATTTTGCAATGAACTATCGGATTACTTCATTAATAAAATCGAGGCAATCCGTGAAAGCATTCAGCAAAACAATTCCCCCCTTAGCCCCCCCTGCAGCCTCTCACACAGCACCCATAGTAATTCTCCGTTATCAGGTAAGTTTACCCTGGAACCCATCTCCATCGAGACCACTAAGAATGTCATTTGTACTCTGCGAAATAGCACAGCGCCGAATGACATTATCCCCACAAAACTGCTGAAGGAATGCGCCGACATCCTGGCTCCTCCCATCACGCAGTTTATCAACCAGTCTTTTCTGGAGGGCAAAGTGCCCACACAGTTGAAAGAGGGTATAATCCAACCCATCCTGAAGAAACCCTCCCTGGACCCCAAGGACCCACTCCACCGCCGTCCCATAACAACCCTCAACGTACTTTCTAAGATAATGGAGAAAGTAGTGGTACAACAGCTGCAACAGCATCTAGATACCTACAAGCTACTTGACCCATTGCAATCAGGCTTCCGTCCCGGACACGGGACGGAAACAGCACTGCTGAAAGTATGGGACGATGTTCTCAAGGCCGCAGACGAAGGAGAATCTTGTCTTCTAGTTCTGTTGAAACTAAGTGCAGCTTTTGACACTGTAGACCACAAACTGTTACTGACTCGGCTTGCTGAAGTAGCCAGAGTCGCAGAAGGCGATTTATCTTGGTTCTCCTCTTTTCTGGAAAACCGATCGCAAACAGTAAAGTTAGGACCTTTTACGTCAGAAAAACGCACAGTAACATGCGGAGTCCCTCAAGGATCGCCTCTGTCACCAGTGCTGTTTAACATCTATCTTCGTTCTCTTTTTGAGATTATCAGCAGCAAAAAACTGCTCTATCACTCATACGCAGACGACACACAATTGTATTTCCGCATCTGCAATAGACAGGATCACCACCTCAATCTAGAGACTTGCCTCTCCTTGATAGAGGATTGATGACAAAGAGTTATCTTAAACTCAATGGAGCGAAAACAGAACTTCTTCTGTTTCACGCCAAGCGTAGGAATCAACCTTCAACAGCGTGGACCCCCCCGCCTATTCTGGGCAAGCTCATCACCCCTAGCGCCAAAGTCAAAAGCCTAGGGGTCATTTTCGACTCCTTTATGACAATGGACGCACAAATAGGGTCAGTAGTCAGCGGATCTCACCATCTACTGCGCCTACTACGCAGACTCACTCCGTTCATCCCTAAAGAAGATTTAGCGGTCGTGGTGGGAGCTATTGTAAACTCCAGACTGGATTATGCAAATGCCCTTTACCTCGGCCTCCCCAAGTACCAAATCGCTCGTCTGCAAGTCATTCAAAATACGGCCGCTAGACTTGTGACTGGGAAAAAACCCTGGGAATCCATCTCACCTTCACTGAGAGCCCTTCATTGGCTGCCAGTTAAAGACAGAATTGCTTTTAAAGCTCTCTGTCTTACGCATAGATGTGTCCATGGGAATGCCCCCCTTTATTTATGCGAAATAATAAAAACGCATAATCCCAATCGCGTTTTGCGATCCACGAATCAGAACCTGCTCCAGGTTCCGAAAGCCAACTTCAAGTCCAAAGGAGAAAAAAGATTCGCGATCCAAGGTCCCAGACTATGGAACGCTTTACCAACCAGCATTCGGTTGGAGGAGAACCACCTAGCATTTAGGAAAAAGGTCAAGACTTTTCTCTTTTGATATCAAAGGAGACAGGAACAACAAGCGCCCAGAGGCGATTCAGTTCGCATGTGCCGCGCTATACAAGTTTTCATTCATTCATTCATTCATACAAGCTTATTCAATGCAAAGACATCTGCTTTTAAATTCTAAGTGACCCGGCTTGTGAAAGACATTTCATTCTGTTGAAAGGTGTTAATTGCATCTACTCCTAGACAATACATTGTCTATGGTACAAAGGTGTCGAACCCCTTTAGAGACAGTACGTCTGTCTAGATAATGTGACTGAGGTTCCTTGTATATGTGTGTAGATTATCTGTGATTGTGTATTATTCAAAAGGGAAAATCATTGTGCAATTGTAGTTTGGAATGTGACAGATCTGTCAGTATCGGTGCCGACATGTCTGCTAGATAATTAGCCTCAGTGAGTGAATAGGGGTGTGGAGATGGCATTGTCCCTTTGATTACTGTCAGATGCTTGTAACTGTATAAAAAGAGTGAGAAGAAACCAATAAAGTGTTCATATCTTTGGAAGCAAGTACAGAGCAGTAGTCTCGTCTTGATTATGGGAAATGATATGGATCGTGTATGCAGGATTGTCGGAGTGTGTCAGATAAGTTTGTAGTGGTTGGATGGAAGGTCGTAAACGGTGGTGACCGTTACATTTGGTGGCAGCAGTGGGATAATTCCATCTTCAGAAGGACGGCTACAAGGACACATGACAATGGAGACGGTGTATGAACAGATGAAGCTCTCTTCCCTCATGGACTTACTGGAGAGCCGGGGCAGACCGGCCAGCAACCGTAAGAAAAGGGACATTATCGCAGAACTTGTCGAAATGGATAGAGCTAAAAGGCCTGCCGTAACAGACAGGAGACCTGAAGAAGCAAGTTTTGATCGGGCGGTTAACATAAGACTGGCACATTATGGTCCTAACCCTCCACCGGAGATCAGGGACCGAGTTATAGCGGCTCTGAATGCCACCTTGCTACAGCGAAGAAGTGCTGCAGCAGCTAAAGTCACAGCAGCACCAACTAAAGAGAGATGAGAGGTGAAGACACCAGTCTTCATGGAAGAGGAATTCCAAAGAAGGTTACAAGAGATGCAGATACAGCATAGAGGACCATTATCAGAGGAGGTCCTGTTGGGATGGTCGGATGTGATTCAGTGCCAACTCTGGAAGGAAGCGTTGGCTCGGGAGCAGCATCACCAAGGAAAGGTCCTGCCCTCTATCTATGCAAGGTACTGGCCGGAGTATGACGTACAAATGCTGTTGTTGGGGGAACAACCGAAGCAGGAGTGGACAGCAGAGTTAGGCAGGCTGATCCAGGCAGAGATGCAGCTAGACGAGAGCTACAGAGCCCTCCGGTGATATGTAGCCCAAGAGTGCCCGTGGTCAGCAGATGACAGCCCCACAGAAGGCTATGACTATGATGGTCTGGGATTGTTATATTGGAGGATGTCCAGTGATCCCGACTTTGGGGATGATCGGGAGTGGCGCTTGGAGGACATAATGGAGCACAGAGAGGGAAAATTGAATATCTCAGGAGGCCACTGGTTACAGAAAGATTTGGAATTTCTGGCCATTCAAGAATGGGATTTGGAAATCGCCTACAGACAGCTGCTAGACTCCGCTCAGCAGCAGGGTGGGGCTCCCGTTGCCTGCAACTATGAGGAAAGGTCAGATGACAACTGTGAAATCCTGGCTGATGAATCGGCAGTGGAAAATATGGAGATTACCATCCCTAAAGCCAAAGCGGATGGTGCAGAGTTCCAGAGAGCCGGGGCGGTTGGCCCCTCTCTCCAGCAACAAGCTGAGGTGGTAAAGCTTTTACCCCCAGCTGAATCACTGGTAACAGAGCAGAGTGCCCCAGGCTTCTGCTTCTCACTAACAGAAGAGGGGGACCCTGTGGTAGTGGATGGAACTGTGGTCTCCACTCACAGCAACCCAGCGGAAGAGCTGGCAACAGAACAGAGGGTCACGGACCTCTGCTCTCCACTAACGGAAGAGGGGGACCCTGTGGTAGTGGATGGGACTGTGGTCTCCACTCACAGCAACCCAGCAGAAGAGCTGGCAACAGAGCAGAGTGTCATGGGCCTCTGCTCCTCACTAACAGAAGAGGGGGACCCTGTGGTAGTGGATGGGACTGTGGTCTCCACTCACAGCAACCCAGCGGAAGAGCTGGCAACATAACAGAGGGTCACAGACCTCTGCTCTCCACTAACGGAAGAGGGGGACTCTGTGGTAGTGGATGGAACTGTGGTCTCCACTCACAGCAACCCAGCGGAAGAGCTGGCAACAGAACAGAGTGCCTCTGCTCCCAACTATCAGAACAGGGGGTTCCTGGGGTAGTGGATGGGACTCCAGTCTCCAGTCTCCACTCACACAACCCCAGAAAATGGTACAGGACTGGGACTCACGGTCGTTTTTTGCGATGAAAAAAAACATAGTTTTTTAAAACGTCATTTAAATTGATCGTGTGTGGGCAAAACGTCGTTTTTTGTCTTCCAAAAATGCTTGAATTTTTTGTGTCGTTTTTCAAAACGTTGTTTTTTGTGTCATAAAAAGTGATGGTGTGTGGGCAAAACGATGTTGAAAACAACGTTTTTAAAGCCGCGCATGTTCAGAGGCAAGTTATGAGACGGAGCTTCAATGGAACAGAGTGCCGTCGAACGTGTCTTACGTCACCACGCTTTGCTAGAGCATTTTGGAAAAACGATGGTGTGTATGCATTGTCGTTTTGGAAAACGAAGTTTGAAAAACGTTGTTTTGTTTCATCACTTGAAATGTCGTTTTTTTTCATCACAAAAAGTGATCGTGTGTACGCGGCATCACAGTGCTTTTCTGCGTCAGTCGTCAGCTTCAAGTTAAGTAGGGCTCGGGCCCTGTCTAGTTTCCCAAGAGACTCGGCCGTGAGATGTCGCTTGTGTGCTTTAGCAGGAGAACAAAAGTCCTCAATAAGCTTCAGTGTGTCCACCCTGTGTTCCGCCCTGAGTTTTGAAATCATCTGAATGATTTTTCCCCGAATAAAAGACTTGTGAGCTGCCCAGACGGTAGCAGCTGAGACTTTACTCATTAATCTTGAGGGAGGGTGTAGAATGATGTGCATTAGACATGGATCAGAGTGGGTAGAATTATAACAAAAAATCGAGGCTCACCTTGATCTAGAGAGCGGTACTCACCAGGATGCCTGAAGTGCGAAGATGGAGGATACCCAGGCCCTGGGATGTGAGGCCAGTGACAGCTGTGGAATCCTTGGAGACTCAGACAAACAGTCACAAGAAGAGGAAGGAGAAAAGGTGTGAAAAAAGAGAGGAAGAAAGAGAAGCTGGTTACAAAATTGCAAACCAAAAATAATAACTTGACTTACAAAGTGAATACATAAGAACAATGAACCGGGGTCCCCTGACCTCCTCCTGGCCAGGGATCGGGATGGACTAGCCATCTCCTACCCTCCAACCTGAGAGGCCCGGATATCCCTTGTTATAGGGAATCTGTGAAAGAACCTAGGAGCACAATAGGCGCTCTCCCGGTCCTAAAATGAGGTGCACTGGGTCCACCACAGCCCAACCTCCCAAAAAAACAATTAAACTGAAGGCTCCAACTTGAGCCTACGATGAGCAAAAGAACAGAGCACCCCAAAAATCAACACAAAGTATTAAACTAAAGACACCAGACACACCCTCCGAATCCCGCCCCCCCGACCAGCCCACACTCAAAGTGTCGTGGACCGCGGGGGAGAGCAGGAAACAAACAGAGCGCGAACTGTTACAGTCAGCCCAGTATGGGGGACACCCCCGGGGGCATCTTATAAACCATCCTCTGACCAACGGGAGGTGTCACCTCAGCCGGTTGTTCAGAGGATCCTGTCAGTAAAACACCTTCAACATCAGAACAGTTACGTTAATATGAGAGAAAAAAATTGTCAATGCAAAACAATTAAGAACAGAGAGATTCCACACAGGGAACCTACAGAACACCAAAGGGGAAAAACCACAATAGGCGGTCCGGCACCCGTGCAAGTTCCCTGAGCATAGAATGGGCAAAAACCACCCACCCGCACCCCAGTCCATGAGAGAAGGCCCGGCAGAGCAACCTGCAAAATGAAAGTGGTTAAATAAAACATTTGTCGAGTCACTGTAGGCAGGATTTCAGCTCCAGCGGGGACCCTCAAAAGGGGAAGGAGCGGAGAAGTGACACCAACATGTAGACAGAGTGAAAACGTCACAGATCAGATCCCTGATCCGATAAAGGGAAAAAGGTCATCAAGGTGGGAGATTTTCCTTGGAGCGCTTGCAGCCTTGTTTCAGCCAGGCGTGCTGCAGTGGGCTTGCTGGTGGGGGTCTCTTTGTAGAGGCTGGATTGCTTCTGTCGGTTTGCATGGGTGGGGTGTCCTGGGATAGAATCCCCAGATGTATCAGAAGGCGCTCACCCTCAGGCTGAGAAGAGAAGCCAAACTTTTGTTCTTGTAGGAAAAGTTCAGACGGAGGGGGAAAGACCATCTATAAGTGATTTCCTTCTCCATCAGAAGCTGCAGAAACAGTTTAAGTGATCACCTTTTCTGCACTGTGTATGGGGAAAGATCGTCAAAAATCTGAATTATGTGTCCATGCAGAGTTAGGTTATCCGAGTTCCTAGATTTCCTCATCACTTTCTCCTTTAGTGAATAATAGTGAAGTTTCACTATGATGTCTCTGGGGAGGCCATCTGAGCGGGGGGGTTGCAGGGCTCTGTGAGTTCTGTCTAGCTCCAGGCAGTGTTCAGCAATATCTGGAATAAGGCTTTTTATGAAACATTTAACAGCTGCCTGCACCTCCTTCTCTGATTCGGGGAGCCCCCTGATCCTAAAGTTATAACGTCTTGATCGGTTCTCGAGGTCATCTATCTTTGCAAAGGCGGTTTCTAATTGATCCTGAACATCTTGCAGCCTGGTTGTGTTTTTGTTTCAATGTTTTTTTATTAGAAAGAATAAAATGGTATAAACATACAAAAAGCGTGTCTGATCATTGTACAGTCATAACAGCCTATGGGATTTCAATACCAAGGGATCTGATGCCCTAAGCTTTCAGTTGGAATACCAAGAAAAACATCAACAAAGAATAAACAAAAACCAAAATACTGAATCCAATGAAGAATGCATAGACTAACCACAAACAAATATTTCCCTCAGCTTCGGATCATTGACCGACGACGATCGTACAATGCGGATAAGCCGAGAAAGAGATCATCAAAGCCTAGCAAACCCTATATGGGCTTAATCCGGTCATACCAATGAAGATAGAACAAGGTAGCCAGAACAAGGTAGCCGAGACAAAGAAGTCAAAGAGAGAGGATGGGATAGAAAGGAAAGAGTTAGGAAGAAAAGAAAAAAGGAAAAAGGGGAAAAGAAGAAAGGGGAAGAAAAAGGAGAGGGGGGGAGGAGCCACGGATCGGCACTTCCAAGCCACAGAACCAAAAATTATAACTAAGTCCCACGCATACTGGTATCATTAGTGAGGTAACGAATCCAAGGATCCCACACCTGATGAAAGAATTTCATTTTATCTTGTGTCAGGGCTGACAATCTCTCATTTACCATCAGCCAGGATAATTTGCCCTTAAGTTGTTCAAATGGGAGTGCCGCTGACTTCCAGTTTCTGGCAATGGTGATTTTAGCCGAAATAAAAATAAACGCCAGTAGTCGTCTGCTGGATTTAGAGGCCTCAACCCCCCCACACCCTAGCAGCGCCTGCTTCGCCAATTTGGGCAGGTTTATCCGGGTGAGAGAGTAAATAAAGTTATACACCCTGATCCAGAACCTCCTCACCTTGGGGCATGTCCACCAGATATGATAGATAGTACCTAGTTGGCCACATCCCCTAAAACAGTATGGAGTAGCTCCTGGCACGAAAGTTGCCAGTCTAGCTGGCAACATGTACCAGCGCAGCAAAACCTTATAATTGGCTTCTATTATAGAAGTATTGATGAGAGAACGGGAAGCTATCTCCGCCATTTCACACCAGTCTTTTAGGTCAATGGTTTCCTGCAAATCAGTTTCCCACTGGATCATATAGTTCAATTTAGCCGCTACGTGTGACAATACGGAATATATAACAGATATGTGGCCTTTAATCTTGTCGTATTGCCTACATAATTGTTCCATGGGCGTAAGGGTAGATAGATCGCCCTTACGGGCTAAAGTCTGTATGTAATGGGTAAGTTGGGTGAACCTGTAACCCTCTGTTGGGGGCATGTGGTATTTGTCGATCATAGCCCTTTCGGACAGCACTCCCTTATGATCGCACAAATCAGCTATCCGCAAAAGGCCTTTGTTAGTCCACCAATTGAATGCTTGGGGGGTGAGACCCGGGGTGAAGGTTTTGTTCAGCAAAAATGGTGCCAACGGGGTATGGGGCGACCTAAATTTATGAGTTCTGGAGAGTCTATCCCAAATGTCCAAAGACAATGACAAAGTAGGACATAGGATGGCCGGCCTCTCCTTAGTCGGGAGCCACATAAGGTGGGAAATTGGACTGGGGTGACATGAATGAAATTTCATTAGCATCCAGCCTGTGGCCTCTGGGAATGGAATCTCGATAATTGTGCCACCTGTGTAGCGTAAATATATTTTAGCAAATCCGGTAACCCAAGTCCACCTTTTCGCTTTGGCGTATATAGAGTGACCCTGTTCACCCTAGGTCTCTTGTCCCCCCAAATAAACTGTAAAACTCTACGTTGGAACTGCTTAAGGTCGTTACTGGGCAATGATATCGGTAATGTGCGGTAAAAGTACAGTAATCGAGGTAGAACATTCATCTTTATAGAGTGTAATCTGCCAAGCCACGATGGGGGGTGTAACTGCCACCTTGCTAAATCGTCCGTCAATCGTTTAAAGAGGCCTGGGTAATTTCTTTTATATAGCTGGCTAATGGAGGAGGTCAAATATATGCCTAAATAGGGGAAAGCGTCCGGTTCCCATCTGAATTGAAAACATTGTTCAAGTGTAGCCTGGATATTACTAGGTAACGATAAATTCAGAGCCCTAGATTTACCGTGATTGATTTCCAATCCCGAAATTTCAGAAAATGGTTGTAAAATAGCCAATAAATTAGGGAGGAAGGAGATCGGCGAGGACAAGGTCAGCAATAAATCGTCCGCAAAAAGCAAACATTTATGTTCATAGTCGCAACAGGTGATACCCCGAATGTCTTCACTAGCACGTATTTTGATCGCTAACGGTTCGATCGCCAACGCGAATAGCAACGGCGATAGTGGACAACCCTGTCTCGTTCCGCGCTTGATCATCAGAGGTTGGGAAGAATATCCCTTAAGCATCAGTGAAGCACTCGGGGAATCGTATAATGTACGAAGGAGATCCAAAAAGCACTGTCCAAAGCCAAAACGTTCTAAAACATTAAACAAATAGTCCCAGGAGATGGAATCAAACGCTTTCCGGATATCTAATGAAAGCAACATCCCTCCCCTGACTCCCCCATTATCCCAATCTGATTGGATCGCAGATATAAGATTAATTAACCGACGGGTTTGATCAGAAGCCTGCCTATTAGGGATAAAACCTGCCTGGTCGGGGTGAATATAGCTCTGAATAATCGTATTTAGTCTTTGGGCCAGAATTTTAGTGAGGATCTTTAAGTCTGTATTGATTAGGGAAATCGGGCGGTAATTGGCACAATCCCCATGATCCTTCCCCGGTTTCGGAATCATATGTATGTAAGCAGCGTTCTCATGGCAGGGGAGCTTATTACCACTTCTCAAGGCGTTAAAATAAGAACAAAGGTGGGGCGCTAGGACATCCGAATATTTTCTATAGTAGTGGCCCGGGAAGCCATCTGGCCCCGGTGCTTTAGTAGGGTGCGTAGATTTGATTGCGGCTCGGATTTCGGGTTCCGTAAAGGCCCCATCCATCAGGTCCGTATGAGCTGGTGTAAATTTTGGCAATCGCAAGTCGTCAAAGAACGCCTCTTCCTTGGAGCGATCTAATGCTTTTGGTGAGTTATATAACTTAGTATAAAATTTATAAAATTCGCTAATTATTTTCTCGGGATTTTGGGTCGTAAGACCTGTAGATAGTCTCAACTTAGGCAATGTCGGTGAAAATGGCCGGGGGACAAGTTTTCTGGCCAGCATTGTGGTCGGCTTATCCCCCATAGTGTAGAACCTATGTTTCGACCAACTTATATGTTTTTCAGCTTGTGTGGTCAAACTGAGGTTGAGTGCCAATCTAGCATTGTCTATTTTATGTCTAATATCCATCTGTGGGTTTCTACGCTGTTCTTCTAGTAGTTCCTCTAAATGTGTTTTTAGCTGCTCAATCGTTCGTTCTCTGTCCCGCTTCGCCCTAGCCGCTACTTGAATAAGTTTCCCCGTATTGTAGCCTTATGGGCAACCCAGGTAATCGCAGGGGGCGTATCCGGCGTCTTATTAGTCTTAAAATACTCTTCTATTTCTTTTCCAATTTCTGTGTAAATTATAGGGTCGTTCAATAAGCTCACATTCAGTCGCCATGGGGAGGGTTTAGATTTAGCCCACAACCCAGCAGTGAAGATCTGAACCGGAGAGTGGTCTGACCAGGGGGTGGACAAAATTTTCACTGATTTAATGTAGGGGAGCAAGGGGGTGCGTATCAGGAGATGATCAATCCTGGAGTACGTGCGATGTGCTTGAGAAAAGTGTGTGAAGTCCCTAGCTGTGGGATTAAACTCCCGCCAAGCGTCGATCAAGCCATGTAAATTAAATAGACGTGCCACCTTACCGCTCGCTATCGGTGGACGTTTCAAAATAGGTTTAAGAGAGTCGGATTTGTCCATAACCCTGTCCAAAGGAATATTACTATCGCCTCCCAAGATAACCTGGCCCCGAACTTTGGGCAGCAATATTCGGAACATTTTACTAAAAAACTCTAGCTGTCCAGTGTTGGGGGAGTAATACGAAATAAAGGAGACCTCCTGATCGTGAAACCGTCCTACCGCCATAATGTACCTACCACCCTTGTCTTTGATTATAGAGATGGGAGTGAAAGGTGTCCGCTTCGAAAAACAAATGGCTACACCCCCCTTCTTTTCTGGGCCCCCTGCTAAATAAAATTGTGGGTATTTGACGTTTAAATAACGGGGAGCCGAGGTTTTAGAGAAATGGGTCTCCTGCAGCAAGAGGACTTCAGCCCTCTGCCTATGGTAATACTGAAAGGCCTTAGTCCTCTTTACTGGGGAATTGAATCCGTGCACATTGTGGCTGATGACAGAGTAATCAGTAGTCAAGGCAGTGGCCATCGTGGCAGGGCAGAGCACTCTTACCTCGTGTAGATGAAAGCAGAGCTGGACCGCTGGGACCGAGACGGCCGACCTCCAAGGTTCTCAAGACCAGGATGCGTGGGGAGAGCGTGCCGATCCGGGGCTCACATAGAAGAAGGGGAGGACAAGAGGGAGTTAGAAAAGGACAGTAAGAAGACAGACAGACATTAATAGGCCTTAGGCCTAAACAACCTAACTGAGATTGTTGAAATATACGTTTTTTGTGTAAGAGAACCTGGGGGATAACCCCCACCGGAGGCAACATCCGGTGCTTTAAGTGCAAGGGTACCATTCTCGTCCGAGAATAAGTAGTCTCGCAATCGAGTGGCACATGAGACCACCCCAACTCAAACATGTAAAAAAAAAAAAAATTAGAAATTACTGAGACAGGTCAATCAGGGGTAACAAGAAAACATGTGTCTGGTGTAACACCGTGAGCTGCCCACGGCGACACATATCCCCAAGGGAGGCGGCACAGAAGCAGGAAGAGTCCCCATCGGTTGTTCCCGCCACTGCGACCCCCCCCATAGGGGAACAATTAGCCATCCCAACCCCAAACCCCAGTCCCGGATTTGGTGAATATAGCTCTGATAGCCCCATTAGAGTCCGGAGGGACAACAAACTGACAGTAGGGCAGTCCCTTCCGTAAGAAAAAGAAAAAGAGAAAAAAAAAAAAATATATATATTTTTTTTTTTTTATATTTTAAAAACAAAAATTAAAAATCAGAATCAAAAAGTAAAAAGGGAGAAGAGAAACCGGTGGCTTGGTGAAGCCGCAATCTTGTAAAGGGCGACAGTGACCTTGCAAGCTCAGGAATTCAACCCGATGCCAGGTCAGGTCCATACGACCTAACTGTAGGAAGTTCCTGAGGAGGACAAAGGACTGCAAAGGTATTCAGGTGTCCCGTTGAGCACTCTTGGCCTGAGCGCGCCTACGATCCTTCCATAATGGCGAAAGAGGGCGATCATCTGGGCGCAAGGAAGAAGAAGATGCCTGGGGGCCTTGTGTGATGATGCCAAGTTCAAGCAGTAGGTCTTCGCCCGTTTGAAATGTAGAAAAGGAGTGGGATCGTCCTTTATACGTAAATGACAGTTTAAATGGAAACGACCATCTATATTTGATCTGTTTGTTCTGAAGTTGTTGAAGCAACGGACGAAGGGTCCTACGTTTCTGTACTGTGGACGGCGCCAGATCCGTAAAGAGCTGTATAGGAGCACCAAAAAGCGACAGATCTGGTTTATTACGGGCCACAAACATCATCTTCTCTTTGATACGGTAAAAATGCGGTTTAGCAATAACATCCCGCGGCAATCCATCCATCCTCGGGGCTGTCAATGCTCGGTGGATCCGATCAATTTCCATATGATGGGTGGAAATGTCAGGAAAAAGTTCTTTTATTAGCTCTCTCATAGCCCCCTCAAGGTCAGTGTGAGTCTCTGGGAGGCCACGAATGCGCAAATTGTACCTTCGTGAGCGATTCTCAAGGTCCTCGATCTTTGTATAAGCCTCCTCTAGCCGGTCCTGTAGGTCTGTGAGCATGGTGGTATTCTGGTTGACCCGTTTTATTGTACTGTCCACCTTGGTTTCAATCAGCTCAAATCGTTCACCCAGACGGTGGTGATCGGTGGTGATCATGGTGCACGCCTTGGAGAGCTCCTGTTGTAACAAGGTGGAGAAGCGGGCCAGTAAGATGGCATCAGGGGAATAGTGGGCAAGCTGGGGAGGGGGAGACCCCTGGCCATGTTGGCTGAACAGGGCCTCCGTCAAATCTGCCATGTTTCTTTCCATAGAGGAAGCTGGGGAGTGGGCCGCGTCATGTCCCTCTACATACAGTACTGGAGATAAGGGCTGTAAATGTGACTCACCCCCATGAATAGAGTCCACATCTCCCGAGGATTGAGAGGAATAAGGATCCCTGGGTGGCTCCAGCTGGTCCTGCCTGTCTCCCCTCTGTGCTGCTCCGCCGGATTTCACCGCTGTGATGCCGCGTGTGTCTGGGCGGCCGGGCGCCATATTAGATTGCGGCCAGTGCTTAGGGGAAGACCCCGCTCCTCCCTTGGTTCCGGGCTGTTTATGCTGACCCTTTCGTGGCTGGCCCCGTGCCCGCCGATTCATCACCGTTCGGGGCTTCAGTGTCGGCGTTCAGACCCCGTCGCCTGTGCTAGATATAGCTGTAGAGAGTCGGGGTGCCGGGAGCTCAGCTAAAACGCGTCCTTCCCGGAGGTCCCGCACATGCGCACCCTGGTTGTGTTTTGATTAATTCGAGCCACTGATTGATCAGCCTTTTTTCTCAATTGTGTCCATTCTAATCTCAATTTGCTGCAGATCCGCATGGATGGATGAAGTAATCCGGGCTGCATTAAGGGCTAGGATTTTAGAGAGCATTTGCGCAAAAGCTTCCATCATGGATGGAAAGTCAGTGGGGATGGGAGTAGATTCAGCAGCATCACTGATCTCCAGCATAATGCCTGTATGTGGATCCAGCATGGGGGTAGAGGGGGGACAAGAGCTCAGTCTTCCCAGCAGGAATTCCGTGGATGCTGATGATGTGGCCTGGGGCAGGGGGGTAATCAGTACCTGGGGATGGTGGAGGAACCAGGTCCTGGTCAGTGATGGAATCCTCTGTGTCTTCTGCCGAATGCAGGCCTTGCTGCGCCGCCGCCATTTTGGCATAGCTGAGGGGCCTGGGAGATGCGGCCATCTGACGTGACAAGTCCCTCCGGGCCGGCACTGTTGACATCCACACATTCCCAGGGGCTTCCCCCCACTCAATTTTCCCGGTGAGGGTGCTGAGGCGCCCTGAGAGCTCCAGTGGCTGTTACAGGGCCGTGGTGGAGCGGAGCTCTAGAAGCCGGGGGCCATTTTGGGAGCTGCCGCGCATGCGCCTCCCAGATGCCTCTAATTTTGAGGTTGTTACTGCGGGAGCGATCCTCTAAATCTGCCTTTTTTGTAGTGATGTGTTGTAGCTCTTCAGCTTGATGTTGGTGAGTATCAACCAATTCATTGTATGCAGTGGCATATTTACTCAATTGGTGTTCGAGGGTATCTGTACATTCCTAGTCCATCAATTTGAGATTGTAAGTGAGAGATGGATTTATTGATATATTTTCTAAGATCTTTTCTGAGATTTTTTTGTATGGAGAGGAGCATATGTTTTAGCATGTTTTCAGAAACAGGGTTATTACTGTAGTAGTTGGCAAGGCAGAAAGGGTGGCTGTATGATCTTGGCCACAGTCAGGGTTCTCATCATCATCATCTGATGCCTGCTGAAAAGTGAGGTGTTTTTTGATTATTGGGCCCTGGTGAGATGGTGAGGAGTGTGGAGAAGATGCTACACTCTTGGTGCTTTCTCTGGGTCTGTTTTTCTTTGGAGCAGAGCAGTCCATATCCTTTGTTGCTGCTCTATGAGAGATGCACTTTTAGGCTGCAGGCACCGCTCTGTGAGGTGAGCCTGGCGCCATTTTGCCTGTCTGCGCACCCGGAGCTATTAAAGAATTCAGTGAGCTTGCAAGGCTTTGGCTGGTGAATTTTCTTCCCTGTCATGTCCTGCATTGTCTCCGGGAGCTGGGCTGCCATTCTTTGTCCGTGAATTGCGGCCGTGGTGGGTGTACTGGGTGAATTCTTCCCCGTGCTGACAGAGAGGAAGATCTATGCAGCCATTGTAGTGCGCCTCTGTAGGTAGAGCTATTTTTTATTTTGTGATTGGTACATCCTTTGACCTCTGCAGCAGAACATTTCAGCTTGTAGACCTTGCCTCTTCCCACTACACAATTTGATATCAAATAAAAAAAACAGGTCTACAATACCATGTGCTGTATCTCAGATTTATTGTCAAAGTAGAAGGCACACAAGTCAGACATCAATATAGAGATGTTGGCTCGCCTTACATGGAAAGTTTTCTATACTGATTTCAAATTCTCATTAGGAATTAGGATACTAAGCAGCACACAGCAATGTAAAATTGTCCAGCAGGAGGATAATTTTAATTGGGGATAATAGGCCTAACCAGTGTATTCCTAACTTTTATCTTATCAGTTGGGATAGGGGGTTTGGTGAATGATGGGCGGTGGTTTAGGTGCACGCTGTTCTCGCACTTAGTGATTCAAATGATCCAGTGGCAGTCTTCAAACAAAAAGCTGCTTAAAGAGCAGGTTGGCAGTAACACCCTAATGTTCTGAAATATTCACTGCCATGGGGGACATATACAGATAAAAAGTAAAAAAATAATAATAATAATCTCTCTTTACAAAGAAGTGTCAGCTGTCCCTAACAACACTGATAATAAAGCTGCTGTGACCCCGCCCGTACACCGATAGGTCATCCATTCCTTCATCCATTCCTTGTGCATTGCATTTCAGCCAAAAGTCACAAACTTTATAAATCTCAGAGATTCACCCCAAATCTATGGTAACTGCTGAACCTTATCCCTGCACCTGTATTTATGCAGAATAATAATAATAATAATAATAATAATAATAATAATAATATAATAATAATAATAATAATAATAATAATACACACAACATTCTAGGCCATCAAAGTTCTCATTTTTACTGTTTCATGTACAAGATGTCATAATGGTATTTTTATAACCTTCACTTTCTACGGTGCTGACAAATATGGATTCTGTGTATTTTATGTTCGGCCTTTTTTTTCCAACTCTATAAGCAGATTCATATTCCAGTCTATCAGTAATAAATAACAGAATTATTCTTTATAAACCCGACACTCTCACAGCCTTCATCTCATCCATGAAGTCAGTGTCAGGATCCTGGGCTGCTGTCAGTGATGATGAGGTCGGGAGAAGAGGAAGAAGTCATTGGAGTCTATCAGAGACTCGGCCATGTTGTCTTCAGATATCCACTTAGAATATTGTGCTTGTTGTCTTTGTGTGTGACCCCCTGCACATCCGACACCCAGAACTCTGCTCATCTCTGTGATATGACTATGAGGAAATATACATTTGAGTACAAGTATTCTCAGGATGGAGACATCATTATAGGAGGGATATTCACTGTACATTCTGTAGTGACACAGTGGGATCAGGAGGGAAGTCTTTTTTATAATCTCATGTGTTCGGGGTAAGTGAACTATGAAATGTAAATCTTCCAATCTGATCTACAGAGCTATGTCTTTAGGAGAGATGTGTGATAATGTGCAGGACTCAGTCTGTTACACGGAATTTATATAAAATCAAAGTATATCCTTCAATATGTTGGCTTCACATTTAGGTGTTCCATTGCCGGGTGTTAGTGGTCACTCACATTCATTCATTATGAATAGCTGCCAATGTAACACAATGGATGAAAAAACACACAATACCTATTTGTTAATAAGGCAGCACACCGCAGAGAATGGTATGTGTATTATGGAGCCTAGAGGTAAGTTGTGTGTTGGGATCGACTGTACAATGCATTGGGGGGCAATTCACAATGAATGACATCACATTGCACTGCCCATAGAGAAGGGGCTTTGCCATGAATTGTTATGTGCTACCACAATGTACAAGTGTTAATGGGACCTTTAGTGTGATTAGCCCTTAATGACTCCATGTCTTTTGTCAGGTTTTTACTGCTATATGGGGCTCCAAAAACAGATTTCCCATCACTTCCTGTCCTGCTGATAACTTATATAGAAAGTGAGGGAATCTCTCCAATAGCAGCACAGAAATTAACACAATTTTTAGTAAAGTCCTGGAAGTCTGGAATCCCTGTCAGTCTTGTATTTCTGTCCCTATTGCAGATTTTTCCTCTCTTCCTGTCCGGTAGAATGTTATCTGCAGGACAGGAAGTGAGGGGAAATGTCTCTAATGGAGCCCTGGACAGTGTCTGCCCAAATAAAAGCATTTTCACCGGCATGAACAATTTTAAGGCTTTACATGTTGGGTTTCTATTTACTCGGAACGTTGGGTAATGCATATCATTTGTGTGCAGTAACATTACTTTTATTGTATTTTTTCTGAAAATACATATTTGATAAGCAGCTCCTCTTATATCATAACAATTTTAAACGACCACTATTGTATTCTGCAGGGTCTTTGTTTTCAGAAAATATATAGGGCCAGATTCAGGATGGCGAGCGGTTCTTTCTTCCGGCGTAACGTTGCTCATTTACGTTACTCCGCCAAAACTTTAGGAGAAAGTACTGTATTCACAAAGCACTTGCTCCTAAAGTTGCGGCGGCGTAGCGAAAATGGGCCGGCGGAATTCAAATTGGGCGGGTAGGGGGCGTGTAGTATTTAAACTAGGCACGATCCCGCGGCGAACGTACTGCGCATGCGCCGGCCGTCAATGTATCCCATTGCGCATGCTCCACATTAGGACGGTGTTTTCTACGTGAACGTCAATCCCCATTCATGGACGAGTTACGCAAACGACGTTAAAAATTTTCAAATCGACGCGGTCACGACGGCCATACTTAACATAGGATGCGCCTGCTTTTTGTTGCTTTATCTTTACGCCGGGAAAACCCTTATGTAAACGGCGTAAAGTGACTGCGTCGGGCCCGCGTACGTTCGTGAATTGCCGTATCTCGCTGATTTACATATTCTCGGCATAAATTAGCGAGAACGCCCCCCGGCGGCCATTTTAAAATTGCAGTTCCGATACGACGGCGAAATACAATTACGCCGCTCGTATCTAAACTCAATCCCGGCGTATCTTGTTTTCTGAATACAGAAAAGATACGCCGGCGTAGGTTAGAAGTTACGCGGCTTATCTACAGATAAGCCGCGTAACTTCTACCTGAATCTGGCCCATAATGTTTGGGGGATCTAACTACTTGTCAGCCATTTTAATATTTCACACAAAAGCTGCTTTGGCAGTGAAAGGGTTAAAGACATCGCAGTCACAGGACAATTCCCATCGATCTGTTCTTGTTGTGGACTGACAATTCCATTCTATTTGTTAAATGAAATAACAAGGGATGGTGTCAGCCCTGCCAAGTTTCTTTCGTTAAACTAAAGAATAACAGTATGTGTTATCCCACGCTGTCTCCTTCAATGTCAAAATATTTTTGTGTGACAGCTGAACAACCAAAATATTGGCTCGGATTCACAAAGCACTTACGCTGACGTATCTCGAGATACGCCGCGTAAGTGTAAATATGCGCCGTCGTATCTGTGCGCCATGCCCACAGAACTAAGATACCCCTAAAAACTGACTTCATCCCACCAACGTAACTTGCCTATGTCGGCGTATAGTGGGCTCATATTTACGCTTTTTGCGTAAGGGTTACGTCCAGTGTAAAGTTATTCCCCATATTGGAGGTGCAACTCATGCAAAGGTATGGACCAGGGAACGAACGCCATAGAAATTTACGTAGTTTACGTAGTACGTAAATAGGGCTGGGTGTAGGTTACGTTCACGTCATAGGCAGTGATTCAACGTATCTCAGCCAGTTGTTTCGACGTGACTGTGAGCATGCGCACTGGGATGCGACCAAGGTACAACGCATGCGCCGTTCATTTTTAGTACTTGTTTGAAGCTCAGCCAATCATTTGCATGGGGTCACGCTTCATTTAAATGTATCACGCCCACTTCAACCTACTTTGACTTACGCTGACTTACGCCGACGACTATACGCTACGCCGGCGCAACTTTGCCCGCGATGCCCCCGGCGTAGCGTAAAAGAGATATGCTATGGCGGCATAAATATGCGCCGATGTATGTGAATCTACCCCATTGTGTCCCCACAACTGAAAAGTGTTGGCTGCGCTTATCACATTAAATACCCAATCCTGCGATAGTGACATCAATACACAATAATTCAGAGTGTAACAAGAAAACATAGTGGCCCGGATTCACATACATTGGCGCATATTTATGCCGCCGTAGCGTATCTTCTTTATGCTACGCCGGCGCTGCGCAGAGAGGCAAGCATGGAATTCACAAAGCCATACTCCCAACGTTGCACCAGCGTGGTGGCGTATATTTAGTTGGCGTAAGCCGGCGTAGGTGGAAGTGGGCGTGAGCCATGCTAATGAGGTGTGACCCCATGCAAATGATATGGCCCTTTGCTAGCCCTTATCTGGCCCTTGGGGAACTATTCCTCCAACTGACACCAACAAGGGGGCACTATGTCTTCTACTGATATCAATGATGGGATACTGTTCCTCCTCCTGATAGGGGCCCTACTCCTCCTTCTTCACCAACCCTGAGGCCATATTATTCTCACTGGTGCTGGGCCTGGGACATTTTTGTCCCCGCTGGCCACAATCTGGCCCTCCTAAAGTCTGAAGGACAATAAACTGGCCCTTTGTTTGAAAATTTTGGAGACCCCTGCTGTAGACCAATGCTAAACTCTCCATTTTCTGCAGGGTTTACCGGAGAGAATACAGACATCTCCTGGCTTTTATATTTGCTATTGATGAGATAAACGGCAGTCCAGATATTCTTCCCAACATCACTCTGGGATATCATGTGTATGATTCTTGTGGACATGTGAATAAAGCTATAAAAGACGTTCTACAGATATTGTCTGGACATACAAAGGAAGCTCCAAATTATTCCTGTATGGAGCGGGGTGCCCTGGCTGGTTTCATTGGAGATCTCCATTCTGACACCACTCTCCAAATGGCCCAGCTGCTGAATCTATATGGTTACACCCAGGTAAGAAAAGAAGAATTTCCTATATTATGTAACGTCAGGACAGCGAGTCGTCTTATGGTGAGGTGGGTCAAAAGGGTACAAATAATCCTTGTGGCAAACCATTGTAAAGTATAAGATTATTAAAAAAAAGTGTTGTGTAGAGATGGGCCAATGGTTCAGTCCAATCTTTGGATGGGGGATACTCCTGTGCCAGCATCCCTAAGGACTCTTGGGTCTAGGGTCACCCTGTGCCCCTTTTGAGCATAGGGTGGCTGATAAATCATAATTCATGTATTGCAGAAGATGGGACAGATTACAGGTGATTTCATGTTGACACACAACTGGTCAATAAGAATGACTCTTTCAATGCTAACCTAGACTGTTGAGATGCTAAGTGAGTCGAGCTTCTGAAAGACCTTTCATTGTGTATAGATGTGTTGTGACTCTAAAGGTCAGACGTCTCTCTTCAGGTGTATTGAATTAGCATGTTTAGTAAAGGAATGTGTTTTGTGTAACAGGTGAGGGGAACTTGTCAAGCTGTAGTAATTACCTCCTCTAATGGCGGAGATGGGACTTCTGAGGGATGACTAATAATTACCTCAACTGAATGTCATTATCTAAAAGAATGTAATTGAAGCCCCATTGTGTGATGTGTGGGTGGAGAGTTCTTTGTCCCTGTGATTAACTTTAACATACTGTACTGTATATAAGAAAGCTAAGATACCATTAAAGTGTTCATACATTTTGGAACAAGAACAGAGCTGCGTGTCTCGTCCTTGTTCTGGGGAATGAAATGGGTCATGTTGGCTGGATTGTCGGATAAGCCGTCGTGGTTGGGGCGATGGAATGGATATCGTAAACGGTGGTGACCATTACAGGAATAATTGACCATTCTTCCAGAAGTGCATTTGTGAGGTCAGGTCATGATGTTGGATGATAAGGCCTGGCTCACAGTCTGCACTCTAATTCATCCTAAAGGTGTTCTATTGGGTTGAGGTCAGAACTCTGTGCAGGCCAGTCAAGTTCCTCCACCTCAAACTTGCTCATCCATGTCTTTATGGACTTTGCTATGTGCACTGGGGGGGGGGGGGGGTCTGGGGTCCTGTTGAAACAGGAAGGGGCCATCCCCAAACTGTTCCTACAAAGTTGGGAGCACGAAATTGTCCAAAATGTCTTGGTATGCTGACACCTTAAGTGTTCCCTTCACTGGAACTAAGGGGATAAACCCAACCCCTGAAAAACTAACCCCACCCATTAATCCCCCCTCCACCAAATAATTTGAACCAGTGCACAAAGTAAGGTCCATAAAGACATGGATGAGTGTGTTTGGGGTGGAGGAACTTGACTGGCCTGCACAAAGCCCCGGCCTCAACCCAAAAGAACACCTTTGGATTGAATTAGAGCTGAGACTGTGAGTCAGGCCTTCTCATCCAATACCAGTGCCTGACGTCTCAAATGGGCTTCCAGAAGAATTGTCAAACATTCTCCTTGGACACACTCCTAAATCTCGATGACAGCCTTCCCATAAGAGTTGAAGCTGTTAAGATTTTGTTCTTTCCATTTGGATATTAATAGTTCCACATTATTTATACAGAAAGTTTTCTTTCTTTCTAGATTAGTTATGGAGCCAGAGATACTTTGCTGAGTGATAGAAAGATGTATCCAAACTTTTTCCGGACAATTCCGGATGATAAGATGCAATATGTGGCCATAGCAAAGTTACTGGAAAGGTTGAAGTGGAACTGGGTCGGGATCCTTACATCTGATGATGAATACGGAGAGAGGGAGATCCGACATCTCAGCAAACATTTATCTGATCATGGAATTTGTATTGAATTCAAGATTCTGGTGTCTAAAGAGAATTATGATAAAATTCCTCCAGAGCTGCGGAGCTCAACCACGGAAGTTCTTATTTTTTGTGGCTCAGCTAGTCTGATTTATTACAAGTTTTTTGTATCATAATGCCCCTTATTACACAGAGAAAACATTTATTATACCAGATTCTTGGTCAATGAGTGAAATATTTTTTGATCTCAGTAACTGCAGCTTGGCGTTTACTTTATCCCCCAATCTCTACACAAAGGGATTGCTGGAATATTTTTATAATATTTATCCATCCAGACGCCCAAATGACCCCCTGATGGAGGATATTCTCATAACTCAATGTGGATGCTTTTCAAAAAACCATATGAAAAATTTCCTTTTTCCACTCACAACTAAACAACCTCTTAGGGACTGCGGTGTGTTTGACAGGTCCACTTGATTTATATTATCCTGATGAGAAAACATCCTATAGAGTGTATATCGCAGTCTACATTTTGGCTCAAGTGTTACATGACATGGATTTCTCTTTAAAAATAAATAATAAAAAATCTGAAATAAATCCACACACACTAAAGTATAAGGTGAGAGCGTCCAATGAAAGTTTACTTGTATCTTTTTATACTCGGTCAGTTCAGTCCTGGAACACAATGTGCCCAGACAAAATTTACACCCAGTTTAGGTTCATGTTCAGAGCTGGTGCAAGGATTTTTGACACCAGAGAATCAGTGTCAGTGTCAGTACAGCTACAAGAACGTGTGTCTTAGGAGTAGTGTTGCTCACGAATATTCGCATTGCGAATATTCGCTACGAATATTGCATATTCGAGTATTCGCGAATAACTCGAATATTGCGGCGAATATTCGCAATGGCGAATATTAGTATTTTTTCTAATTTATTTGTAAAACAGATCACATCCTAGTGATCTCCATCGACGTCTAAAAGCATTGCTGGTATGATTAGAGAGAGACCCTGGGCCGAGTAGCTGATGCGACTCTTTTATGTTGCCGAAAATTTGCATTGCGAATTGTCAGCAACATAAAAGAATCGCATCAGCTACTCGGCCCTTCTTTTGCATCAGAGCCAATCAGAATAACTTGAATATTCAGCAAAAGGAATATTGCGCGATATTCCTTTTGCCGAATATTCAAGTTATTCTGATTGGCTCTGATGCAAAAGAAGGGCGGAGAAGAAAATCGCGCAATAGGAATATTGCGCGATTATCTTCTCCGCCCTTCTTTTTGCCCCCTTATTCTCCTTTCTTTTAAGTAGAGTTAGTGTAGAGTTAGTGCAGTGCCGGCCCAAGACATTGTGCTGCCTGGCACCAAGAATGAAATGCTGCCCCCCACCCCCCCGCCAAATAAATCACGCCCACCAAAAAAAAAGAGAGAGAGAGAGAAAGGGGGGGTCAGGAGAGAGAGAGGGGGCAGGAGAGAGAGAGGGGGCAGGAGAGAGAGAGAGGGTCAGGAGAGAGAGGGTCAGGAGAGAGAGAGGGTCAGGAGAGAGAGAGAGGGGCAGGAGAGAGAGAGGGGGGCAGGAGAGAGAGAGAGAGAGGGTCAGGAGAGAGAGAGAGGGGCAGGAGAGAGAGAGGGGGGGGCAGAGAGAGAGAGAGAGAGGGGTCAGGAGAGAGAGATGGGCAGGAGAGAGAGATGGGGGCAGGAGAGAGAGATGGGGGCCGGAGAGAGAGAGGGGCAGAAGAGAGAGAGAGGGGCAGGAGAGAGAGAGGGGGCAGGAGAGAGATGGGGGCAGGAGAGAGAGGGAGAGAGGGCAGGAGGAGAGAGAGAGAGGGGGGGGCAGGAGAGAGAGAGAGGGGGGGCAGGAGAGAGAGAGGGGCAGGAGAGAGAGAGGGGCAGGAGAAGGAGAGGTGCAGAAGAGAGAGAGAGAGAGAGGGGCAGGAGAGAGGGAAGGGCAGGAGAGAGAGAGAGAGGCAGGAGAGAGAGAGGGGCAGGAGAGAGAGAGAGAGGCAAGAGAGAGGGGCGAGAGAGAGGCGAGAGAGAGAGAGAGGGGCAGGAGAGAGACTGACAGAGCAGATGAGAAACAGACCTCAGAAGACAATGACACACAGCACGAGTTAGGACTCTGGAGCATGCAGGGCAGGTATGATTATCCACAGACACAGACTGCCCTGCCTGCATCCACATGTGACCAGGAGCTATGGCTTTAGTCTAGGCGATAAGGCGAATCCTTCACATACCCTCATGTCCGCCGCGCCATACGATCTGTCCCGTCCCGCACTGTCGCACATGACATGTACAGAGCGGCGCCGGCAGAGGCGGCTCTATACTTTTTGAGGCCTTAGGCAAAAATTAGACATGAGGCCCCACTCACGCCCATAATGGGGAAAACAATATGCAATAAAATGAATGGCATAAATGCATATGTTAACAGCCTTAAAGGGGTGTTCCAGGCATTTTTAATTTTTATTAAAAGTCAGCAGCTACAAAAAGTGTAGCTGCTGGCTTTTAATAAACATGCACTCACCTGCTCCACGATCCAGCAACGCGCCAGCTGGAGTTCCACTTCTCCGCCCCCCCTCCGGCCAGCGTCCTCATTGTTACTGTGGGCACCCGGCCATGACAGCTTTCGGCTTCACGGCCGGGCACTCGCTGCGCTATTTGGTTGGAGAGGCGATTGCCTGGGACCTGTCACGTGTCCCAGGCGATCGCCTACAGGGAGGGGCTGCCAAAAGGCGATATGATTGCAGCCTCCCTGTGCCCATCAAACGCAGCCGTCGTGCCCATCAAACGCAGCTGCTGTGCCCTTAAAACGCAGCTGCTGTGCCCATTCAAACGCAGCCACTGTGCCCACAAAACACAGCCACTGTGCCCATCAAACGTTGCCACTGTGCCCCATCAAATGCTGCCACTGTGCCCCATCAAATGCTGCCACTGTGCCCCATCAAATGCTGCCACTGTGCCACATCAAACGCAGCCACTGTGCCCTATCAAATGCAGCCACTGTGCCCTATCAAATGCAGCCAATGTGCCCTATCAAATGCAGCCACTGTGCCCCATAAAATGGAGCCTCACTGTGCCCATCAAATACTGCCACTGTGCCCCATCTAATGCTGCAACAGTGCCACATAAAAATGCTGCCACTGTTCTCCAAATGCCGCCACTTTGCCCTTTAAATGCAACCTCACTGTGCCCATCAAATACTTCACTGTGCCCATCAAATACTGCCACTGTGCCCCATCAAATGCTGTCACTGTGCCACATCAAACACAGCCACTGTGCCCTATTAAATGCAGCCACTGTGCCCTATCAAATGTCGCCACTTTGTCCTTTAAAAGTAGCCTCACTGTGCCCCATCAAATACTTCCACTGTGCCCCATCAAATGCTGCCACTGTGCCCCATCAAACGCAACCACTGTGCCCCATCAAACGCAACCACTGTGCCCCATGAAATGGAGCCTCACTGTGCCCATCAAATACTGTCACTGTGCCCCATCTAATGCTGCAACTGTGCCACATAAAACGCTGCCACTGTGCCCCAAACGCCGCCAATTTGCCCTTTAATTGCAGCCTCACTGTGCCCATCAAATACTTGCACTGTGCCCCATCAAATGCTGCCACTGTGCCCCATCAAACGCAGCCACTTTGCCCTATCAAATGCAGCCACTGTGCCCCATAAAATGCTGCCACTGTGCCCATCAAATGGAGCCTCACTGTGCCCATCTAATGCTGCCACTATGCCCCATCTAATGCTGCCACAGTGCCCATCAAATGCAGCCACAGTGCCCTATCAAATGCAGCCACTGTGCATCATACATGCTGCCACTGTGTCCATTAAATGCCGCTACTGGTGTCCATTAATGCAGCCACTGTGCCCTAATCAAATGCCGCCACTGTGTCCCAATCAAATGCTGCCGCTGTGCCCATCAAATGGAGCCTCGCTGTGCCCCATCTAATGCTACTACTGTGCCCCATAAAATGCTGCCATTGTGCCCCAAACGCCGTCACTCTGCCCATCAAATGGAGCCTCAATGTGCCCATCAAATACTGCCACTGTGCCTCATGTAATGCTGCCACTGTGCCTATCAACCGCTGTCACTGCGACCATCAAACGCCAGGAAAAGGCAAACCAAAACCTTAGTAAAGCAGATGACAAGTAAAAGTACAATGTGGGAAAATAAAACTGTCTTGTCAATGATACATGAACAAATAGGTCAACATTTTGAAATGATTAATTTGAGAAAAGAAACACTTTGCCATGAATGAAGAAACTCCTCTAAGAATTCATAATATGACCTAAAGCAGAGATAATATGGTCTTTGACTTGGGGGTGCATTGTTGTAGTGTCATATATATATTAGTTAGAGACACTACCTGCTCCTGCTCCTCGCTTCTGTGACGTTGTTCCCCTACTAAGGCAGCAGGAGAACCAAAGCTCTCTCCCTCTCTCTCTGCCCTGCAGTGCAATCTGGGAGTTGTAGTCTCTGCAGAGCACAGGCACCAGAGGGCCAAATTGAAGTCTGTGTGCCTGTGCTCTGGGGGGAACTACAACTCCCACCATGCACTGGGGCCACCATCGCAAACTTTAGGGGAAAAGCTAGGAGGACGGCACCGCGGCAGTGGAGCCTGCTATTGGACGCAGGCAGCCTGAGCCATGCCCATCTCACCTCCATCCATGATCAATCGTAAGTGTTCTCCCTCGTCCGCCGCCGCGGATCGCGGCGCTGGCTTTGCTCAGTCTGCGGCTATGTGGAGCCTGCCCGCCTTCTGCTCACCCCACCTTTTGCGAGTCCCACAAAGGAAAGGCAAATTAGGCAATCGTGAGGCCCTTTCTGTGGGCGAGGCCTAAGGCGATTGCCTAATTAAAGAGCCGCCTCTGGGCGCCGGCTCCTGAGAGGCAGCGGCGCCTGCCCTTCTCACTCGCTGACTGCTTCTGCTGGGAGTGTCCTCACAGGCAGCGGGCGGAACGGGCTGGCAGAATGCCGCTCCCCTAAAAGTGCCGCCTGGTACCCATGGTACCACCCAGGTCCCATCATAGGGCCGGCCCTGAGTTAGTGTTTAGTGCATATTAGTTTAGTAATACAGGAAATGATCTCCGTTTATGAGAATTTCGCAATCATTTTCGCATTAGCGAAATTTCGCAAAATCTTTTTTGGATAAAATATCACGAATTTTCGATATTAGCGAATATTCGCGAATATTCTTCTATATATTCGCGCAATATCGCGAAATCGAATATGGCGTATTCCGCTCAACACTACTTAGGAGCTCTGACTCTCTGACCCACCTTAGTCACCCAGGCATCCCAGCCTCCAACATCCAGCCGACATCCAGCAGGACTCTGACCTTCAGCGCCGACTTCCAGTGCAGCCATCCAGCGCCATACACTCTTCACTCCCCTCCTGTTTTCTTCCTCTGCTCCCCCCAGGCTGGGTAGCCCATCCACGCCTATTTCCCCCCTGTAGGCAGCCTACCTATAGAGCGTTTTCCTCTGCCCGCAGCCGCCGCCTGTTTCCTGACGCCATCGGGCGCCCGCTCCACCCTCTCTTCTTCGTCCTCCTCGCCATCCGCTCCCCAAGCGGACCGCTCGCCCCTCTCTCACCCCTAAGCGCTGTCCTGACACTGGAGGGCCGCTCGGAGCCGCAGGGATACTAACCAGGGCCCACAGGATAGTCCAGGGATCCGGCCTAGCTCCAGTCATGGCGGCCATCTTGGTCCACCCGCAGCAACAAGGGGTCTTGTCCCCGGCCCCCCCTAGACACTTTTTACCGGCACTCACCACTGGTAATGCCTGCTACTAGCCAGTTGCCCTTAACCCTCCTTAAGATCATTCTCAGGTCATACAGGAGAGCCGGACCTGGTAAGTAACCGCCCGGGGCCGCTCACCATCAGCGCCCTGTTCAGCCCCTGCCATCTCTTTTTTTCTTCTCCTCATCCTGCATTGCCTCTACACTCCCAGCATCCAAACGTCACTATCAGCTCCTCTTCTCGGATTGGTGACCTGGTAACCTGACATTAGGTAAGTGCTCAGGGATCACAACCATTGGAAGTTGATCCACTGGGCGCTCTCTCATCCCCCCTCCTCTCCTGTGGACTGCCAGGTTGCGTGCTCGGATAAGGGTCTGGTATAGATTTTTGGGGGGACCCCACGCCATTTATTTTTTATTTTGGTGATGTTTTTTTTCAATGACTTTGATCTGTATTGCTGGGACCGACAATTTATTTATGGCCGCAAGTAGTTTTACATGACTTTTTTCCTTTAGAAATGTAATTTTGTGCAGAGACAGTTCTAAACACGGGAAACATGAGCTACTTTACATGCATACTATACACACCCCCAGGTACAAAATTTTAAGGAATATTTCACTTTAAGCAATATTAAAATCACTGCTCTCAAAAAAAAATGCAGTTTTAAAACTTTTGTTGCATTGATACATGTCCCCTGGGGCAAGACCCGGGTCCCTAAACACTTTTTATGACAAGAACTTGCATATTAACCGTTAAAAATTAACACTTTTGATTTCTCCCATAGACTTTTAAAAGGTGTTCCTCGGCTGTTCGAATTTGCAGCGAACACCCCAAATTGTTTGCTGTTCGCTGAACGGGCGAACAGCCAATGTTCGAGTTGAACTCATGTTTGACCCAAACATAAATCTCATAGCTAATTGAGGCGTAACTAGATAAAAAATATTTTGGTCAATAAAATATTAAACGTTCTATATACTTGTTACCTATAATCATTTCTGTCATTATTTAAGCTGTCCCGCTATGTAAAAGAAGTCCAGTACAAGAATCCAAATGACGAGGTCATGATTTTTAATGATAAAGGAGAACTGCCCAGCCCATTGTACATTGTAAATTGGATTACAAGAATTAAAGATTTAAATATCACTGATTGGATGATTGTGGGTCACTTTGATGGGTCCCTTTCAGAGGGTCAGCAACTTACACTAGAAACAGACCTAATATCATGGAAAGGAGACAAGGTGAGTTACACTGGGGAAGCTGATCCACAACTTATACAAGAAACATAATATAGTTTTGACCCTAAACCCATCTCCAGACAAATCCTAACCCCCTCCCCCCATCCTGTTCATAGACGACCAACATCTTCCCTGACCCATTCCATGGTGATTAGATGAAGATGTCCGGTCTAGATTAGGGATGAGCCGAACACCCCCGCGTTCAGTTCGCACCAGAACCGTCGAACAGACCAAGCGTTCGCGCAAACATTTAGAACCCCATTGAAGTCTATGGGACTCGAACGTTCGAATTCAAAAACGCTCATTTTAAAGACCAATATTCAAGTTATTGTTGAAAAACATCTTTGGGAACCCGGGTCTTGCCCCAGGGAACATGTATCAATGGAGCAGGACTCCTGAAAAAAAGACCGTTTCCATTGATACATGTTCCCTCGGGCAAGACCCGGGTTCTCAAAGACGTTTCTTTATCGTACATCACGGGACACAGAGCGCATAGCCATTACACTTGGGTTATATGGGTACCTTCAGGTGATGGACACTGGTGTAATCAATTTCACAGGAAGTTTCCTCCCTATATAACCCCCTCCCACTGGGAGTGCTTCAGTTTTTTCACCAGTGTCTTAGGTGTTGGTCACGTCTAGCTGTCCCTCGGAGGTCTCGGGACCCAGGATAGCTAGCCGGATCCGTCCGAAGTGCTTCAAAGCCAAGGTGTACGGTACCCGGCTCTGCTGGAGTGGGGTTTTGCCTATAATGCCTCTCCTTGGAGGGCTGGATTCTGGGCTCCAGTGCCTTAGTCTCTTCCAAGAACTAAACGCTACTGATGCCAGGATGCTATATAGGTCCAGGTGTGTGGGTTCCTTAACACAGGACCCCGGTCCCTGAAGGTCCAAGACAATACCCACGGAGATGGGGGAAGATTGGGCCTCTTGCATTTTGCAATACCCTGCGGCGTGGAGCAGGTAAGAGGGGACCTGCGGGACTTGGTTCGACAGTAGGTATCCCCTGGGAGTTCTGGGTTGGCTAATGGTATGCTTGTGCATCAGCCACTATCTCCACTATGTCTTTTGAGGCAGGATGGGATGTACTAATGTTTACCCAGATAACATGTAGGTATATGTATGCTTTTAAAGATATGTATTTACTACTCCCCCCAGATCTGCCTGTTAGCATGATACTGCAGCCCCACGTGCTATAAGGAGGAAATGCTGGCAAAACTCCTGTTTCTTAGGAAGCCTATGGGGACAGCTTCCTCTATGTGTGCACTACAATAAGATTAGTGTCTTGCCTGGTGTCTGTTGGGTTGCTAGCGCTGGTCCAGGCTTCTCCCCTGCTTTCTGCTTCCTCCATGTTGGTTTCCGCGTGGGGGGGGGGGCGCGCGCGCGCGCGTGCGCGCCGCCTTTTACAGCGTCAGCGTGCGTGGGGGGGGGGGGCGGGCCAGCAGCGTCAGGTCTCAGTTAAAACAGCAAAGCATTTCCTGGCTGGTCATTCCCTCCTGAAAGCAGAGGAGGCTGAGGACACAGAGCGCGCAGATGAGCCATTGCTGGCTATACAGTGACACCCAGTGGGGGTTTGTGGATCTTCAGGTCTGGACTTAGCTCCATACTGACCAGAGAAAAAAAAAAAAAAAAAAGGTTTTTTTTCTTAAAGGGACTCAGCCTTAGATCTGGCAGTATCTGAGTCGGTGCAACCTTGGGCTCCAGCTAACGGGCATTGGTGTGGCAATACTCACAGGACTTCCTCGGTATTGCCTGCCTTCTCTTCGGGGCGTATGAAAATTTGGAAAAATTTTAAACATAGCCTGTTCTTATTAATGGTTCACTTCTAGCTACAACAGTTGGTGTTGGCTTTAGGGGTGTCTCAAGGCTGTGCAATGGCTCCCAAGGGATCAGGACCAGCTAAGGCTGTAAAAGGTGCCAAAAAACTAAAGGGGTCTCCATCGGGGTCAGAGGATTTGGGGCCAGCTCCTAACGGTCCCACCCCACCAGATAGACCACCGAACAGCATGTTGCAGGAGCCATTGAGGGTGCTAGGGGCAGAGGCGGCCCCCAATCAACCCATTCCCATTTACGTTACGGAAGAAAAATGCTAGCGACCACCCTGGGTGGGCTAGAGGAAAGGTTAACTGCTTTAATTGCCCGCTCTTTGCCAGGTGGCAAGCGGGCTAGATCCCCGTCACTAGATTGGTGTTTTCAGATGCAGAGGTCCTCTCTTCGGAGGAAATTGGACCCACAGGGGGATCAAGCGGACCCGAGTCCCGACGGTTCAGACATTGAGGGTTCCACTGTAGATGAAATTTTTTTTCGGCTTCTCAAGCGGAGAGCCTGTGGATCCAGTCTCTGACAGATATGGTTCCGCACTGCTTTTAAACTTCCAGTGTCAGAACAATTACCCCCCGCGGTATCCTCTTTAGGTTTCTTGAAGGCACCGTTGAGTGGTGCGTCTCTTTTCCGGTTCACCCCCCTTCTGGAGAGCGTGATTTTTCAGGATTGGGCTCGACCTGATAGGATTTTTATCCCTCCTAAAAGGTTCACTATTCTCTATCCTATGGAAGAGGAATTTTGCAAAGAAATGGGCACTCCCTACGTGGACGCAGCCATTTCCTGCGTAAATAAATCCCTGACCTGTCCGTTGAAAATGTCCAGATGTTTAAAGATCCAGTCGACAAAAAGTTGGAGACCCTACTGAAGGCTTCTTTTACCACAGTAGGTGCCGTGGTTCAGCCAGCGGTGGCAGCCATTGCGTTTGGATCAAACTAAACAAATATTAAAGGACATACCGGCTCAGCAAGCTTGTGAATTGGCTGACCTCCCAAGGGGCTCTCTGCTTTGCAGTAGATGCTATTAAGGACTCCATTCAACAGGCGTCCCGTTTATCTCTGCTATTGGTTCATATGCGGCGCCTTTTGTGGCTGAAGAACTGGTCAGCAGAGGCACCCTGCAAAAGGCTTTTAGCAGGATTTCCCTTTCATGGTGGGAGACTATTCGGTGAAGACCTAGATAAATATATCCCAGACCATATCAAGTGGTAAAAGTTCTTTCTTGCCTGTCAAGAAAAGATCGCGTGGGCCCGCGTTTAAGCGACAGGCCCTTCGCAGGCTCGGCCCCTTCAACTTCCCCGTCAGTATCGACGGCCTCCCGGGGCGTTCAGCATTTAATAGCCGCCCACAAGGACAAGCCACGGAGGCAAGAGGCCAAAGGCCATGGTCTCACAAGCCGGTTAAACCAGTCATCAAGTAGATTCATGAAGGGGCGCCCCCACTCTCTTGGGTGGGGGGAAGGCTTCGGTTTTTCTCTGAAGTGTGGGAGGCCAGAATTCCCGACTCTTGGCTACTGTCCGTGGTAGCCCACAGCCTAAAAGCTAGAGTTTCGGGAAGTCCCCCCCTCCTCATTTTCAGGGGTCAAGTCTTCCAAGCGACCCATTAAAAAGGGCCTCTCTTGTAAAAGCATTGGATCGTCTCTTGCTCCAAGGAGTAATTGTAGAGGTACCAACCCAGGAATGGGGTCTGGGATTTCTACTCCAACCTTTTCATAATACCAAAGCCCAATGGCGACGTCAGGCCTATCTTAGACCTCAAACGCCTAAATCGCTTTCTAAAGATTCAGACCTTTCGTATGGAGTCCATACGTTCGGTGGCAGCCAGCCTACATCAAGGCGACTTTCTAGCATCTATAGACATAAAGGATGCGTATCTGCACGTGCCGATCTACCCGGCACATCACAAGTTTCTTCGTTTTATCATAGATCACCGTCATTACCAGTTCGTAGCCCTCCCTTTCGGGTTGGCAACACGCTCCGCGGGTATTCACAAAGGTGTTAGCCCCGTGCTAGCCGTCCTAAGGACAGAAGGCATTTTGGTCCTGGCATACCTGGACGATCTTCTGGTTATTGACAGATCAGCTTCCAGCCTCCATCAATCATGCAGTAGTTCGCACAGTTCGGCATCTAGAGGAATTCGGGTGGATTGTGAACCAAGAAAAATCGATATTGAAACCCACAAAGCAGTTGGAATATCTAGGCCTTCGGCTAGATACAGACTGCCAGAGGATATTTTTAACCTCAAGCAAAGGTCAGATCAATAACTCAAGCAGTTCAAGTGATCTTAGGCAAGAAGAGGCCGACTATTCGCCTATGTGTATGCGACTGCTGGGGAAGATGTGGCCGCCTTCGAGGCAGTGCCCTACGCCCAGATCCATACCAGATATCTCCAGGCAGCCATTCTCTCTGCTTGGAACAAGTCCATTCAGGCGTTAGATCGTCCGTTAGTTCTCTCCCCAGGAGTCCGGCGCAGCCTGTTCTGGTGGCTGGTCCCTCAAAATTTGTCAAAGGGGAAATCCTTTTGCCCCATCACACGTGGAAGATAGTGGCCACGGATGCCAGCCTGTCAGGTTGGGGGGCAGTTCTAGAAGGACAGCCACAGCAAGGGCAGTGGTCGGAGGCAGAAAAAACTGCTTCCCATCAATATCCTAGAGATCAGAGCTGCTCGGCTGGCCCTGGTCGCCTGGACTCTCCCCCTTCAGGGTCTGCCAGTAAGGATACAGTCCGACAATGCCACTGCGGTGGCATACATAAACCACCAGGGGGGCACGAGGAGCCTAGCGGCCCAAAGGGAAGTAAACCTGATTTTCTCATGGGCCGAAGCCCATGTACCCTGCATCTCGGCGGTGTTCATCCCAGGGATAGACAATTCTCAAGCAGATTTTTTGAGTCATCAACAGTTGCCCCCGGGGGAGTGGTCTCTTCTTCACCCCCAGGTATTCCAAGAGATTTGCCAAAGATTCGGAGTTCCAGATGTGGACATTATGGCAACAAGATCCAACAAAAAGTTGGGACAAATTCAAATCCCGAGCCAGGGATCCCTCGCCTACGGGACCGATGCGTTGGGTTTGCCCCTGGCACCAGTTTTCTCTCCTGTATGCGTTCCCTCCACTACAGATGATTCCCTGCCTTCTACAGAGGATCAGGGTGGAGCGCAGGCCTGTGATCCTGGTGGCCCCCAGCCTGGCCCAGGAGGGCTTGGTACGCACTCATCGTGAGGATGTCAGTCGGGGGCGCCGTGGCTGCTCCCCTGCGCCCAGATCTGCTGTCTCAGGGCCCAATCTGCCACCCTGCTTCACAGCAGCTAAATTTGACGGCTTGGCGGCTGAATCCCTAATTCTTAAGGCAGAGGCCAGGCTAGGAAACCAGTCTCTAGAAATATTTATTACAGAGTCTGGAGAACCTATGTGGAGTGGTGCGAGTCTCAAAAATGGCACCCTCAAAAGTTTTTTAAGACAGGATCTTGCGATTCTCCAGGTTGGCGTTGACAAAGGGTTGGCTCTTAGTACTCTAAAGGGGCAGGTGTCGGCTTTATCGATATGGTTTCAAAGACCCTTGGCCACCCATTCGCTTATGAAAACCTTCTTGCAGGGGGTCTTGCATGTGAATCCCCCTATTAGAGCTCCCCTCTGCCCCTGGAATTTAAATCTGGTCTTGTCAGCTTTACAAAGGCAGCTGTTTGAACCTCTGACAGAAATCCCTCTTGTGCTACTAACCCGAAAGTTGGTTTTTCTTGGTGGCTATGGCTTTCGGCAGAAGGGTTTCCGAGCTGGCAGCCTTGTCATGCAGGGAGCCATACCTTATTCTGCATAAGGACAGAGTGGTTCTGCGGCCTCAAACTTCTTTCCTTCCTAAGGTCTATCCAGTTTTCACTTGAATCAGGACCTAGTTCCTACCATCCTTCTTTCCTACTACTCCCAGTCCAGAGAGGAAAGACTGCTTCATACTTTGGACGTGGTTCGAGCCATGAGGGTCTATCTCAAGGCTACAGAGAAGATTCGGAAAACAGATGTGCTTTTTGTTCTTCCGGATGGCCCCAAGAAGGGTCAGCCGGCTGCCAAGTCTTCCTTGGCTAGGTGGATTAAGCAGCTGATTTTTTCAGGCCTATGGTCCTGAAGCGCATTCCACCTCCCTTTTCAGTTAAAGCCCATTCTACGAGGGCCATGAGTGCCTCCTGGGCGGCACACCATCAGATCTCTATGGCACAGGTTTGCAAGGCGGCAACCTGGTCTTCCGTACATACGTTTACTAAATTTTATAAGTTGGACGTTGCAAAGGGTACGGACGCAGCATTTGGGCAGGCGGTCCTACGGGCAGCAGTATAGAATCCTCTGGTCCGGGTCGCGCCCCCTTTTCTCTGTTGGTGGAGCTACTTTACTTCCTGATAATTTTTTGTTTGGCTATTCTTGGCTTTACGGTCTCCCTCCCTTCATAGAGCATTGCTTTAGGACATCCCAAGTGTAATGGCTATGCGCTCTGTGTCCCGTGATGTACGATAAAGAAAAAAGGATTTTTAATAAACAGCTTACCTGTAAAATCCTTTTCTTGAAGTACATCACGGGACACAGAGCACCCTCCCACCCCTCTTTTGGGGAACATTGTGTAACCTCGGAGGAATTGCTTGCTACAAAACTGAAGCACTCCCAGTGGGAGGGGGTTATATAGGGAGGAAACTTCCTGTGAAATTTGATTACACCAGTGTCCACACCTGAAGGTACCCATATAACCCAAGTGTAATGGCTATGCGCTCTGTGTCCCGTGATGTACTTCAAGAAAAGGATTTTACAGGTAAGCTGTTTATTAAAAAATTCTTTTTTTATTTTTTCACAGGCAAACTATAGACACCCAGCAGGTACAATATTTAAAGGAATTTTTCCCTTTTTTTTTTTTAAGTTAAGCATCATTAAAATCACTGCTGCAGGAGAAGTGATTTTAATGATGCTTAACCACTTCCCACCGAGCCACATAGTAAAATGACGTCGGTGGGGGACCCTTCGTCCTTCAGACTGGACGTCATATGACGTCCTTGCATTTTCCGGCCACATTTTCCAGCCCCCGCCGACGGCGCGCGCACGCCCGCCCACCCCCGCATTTCTCGGGACCCTCACGATGACTGCCGGGCACCCGCGAGTGCACCGCAATCACGGCAGAGGCATGGATCTGTGTGTGTAAACACACAGATCCCCTGCCTGTCAACGGTGAGGAGACTGATGTTATGTTCCCAGTACAGTGGAACACACATCGATCTTCTCCCCCTGTGAGTCCCCCTCCCCCTAACAGTTAGAACACACTTTAGGTAACATATTTAACCCCTTCAGCACCCCCCTAGTGTTAACCTCTTCCCTGCCCGTCACATTTACACAGTAATCAGTGCAGTTTTATAGCACAAATCGCTGTGTAAATGTGAATGGCCCCAAAAATCTGTCAAAAGTGTTCGATGTGTGCGCCGCAATGTCACGGTCATAATAAAAAGAATCACAGATCGCCGCCATTACTAGTAAAAAAAAATAAAATAAAAAAATGCCATAATTCTATTTCCTACTTTGTAGACGCTAGAACTTTGCGCAAACCAATCAAAAACGCGCTATTGCGATTTTTTTACCAAAAATATGTAGAAGAATACGTATAGGTCTAAACTGAGTAAAAAAAAAAGTAAAAAAAAATGATGATATTTATTAAATCAAAAAGCAAAATTGACGCTTTCTTTTGTTTATAGCGCAAAAAATAAAAACCGCAGAGGTGATCAAATACCACCAAAGAAAAGCTCTATTTGTGGGGAAAAAAGGGTGTAAACTTTGTTTGGGAGCCACGTAGCACGACACGCAATTGTCATTCAAAGTGCGACAGTGCTGAAAAACTAAAAATTGGTCTGGCAGGAAGGGGGTGAAAATGCCCGGTATGGAAGTGGTTAAATAAAAAAAATAAAAAAATTCCTTTAAATATTGTACCTGCTGGGTGTCTATACTGTGATAACGTCTTTAAATAGCACAATCACCTCGCCTGCCAGTGAATTAGGAAGGACTGATCTATCTAAGTATACAGTGTATAAATATATGTACAACACCTGGGATGTATATATATCCTCTACACACTGTAATTGAAACTAAACTGACTACCCTGCTCTTACTAGCTATATAAAAAGATAATCTCTCTGACTGCTCTCATTAACGACCGCAAACACACTACACGAGGCGCCGCCCAGCAGGCGACCTTATATAGTGTGGGGCGTGTGCTAAAGCCCTGAGCCATAATTGGCCAAAGCCCACCCAGGTTTGGCCATTATGGCTCTTCGTTTTTTGGCGCGCTGTGATTGGCCAAGCATGCGGGACATACAGCATGCTTGGCCAATCATCAGCGCGCAACGCCGCAGTGAATTATGGGCTGTTTTGCGTTTTCACTTGAATTTGGAGCGAACGACCGTTTTTGTTCGAATTTCGGCGAACATACGAACAGACAATGTTTGAGTCGAACATACGTTCGTATCGAAACGAAAGCTCATCCCTAGTCTAGATGTGTGGATATACATGCCGGGATATGTTCCCCCATCACTCACTATACGTGAAGAAGTGGATGAACTACAAAACATCTTCTAGACTTTGGAGTGCAATGAGCGCCAGTATTATCCATGGCCAGATTCTACCCAGACCTTCTGAATTCATTAGGCTGTAAACAGAACGAAAAAAAAAACAACTGTTTAGAGTAGTAATTCCCCCGATCAGAAATTTGCAGTTATTTCACCTACATTAAAAAAAAACTAAAAAACATGGAGCTACCTGGATTTCTGTACGAGTGACTCCTAAAATGCGGTCAAATGCGGTTGATTTTCTCTTTGGATTTTTAAAGCAGCGTTTATACTTGGGACAAATTATTGGAGGTTTCGGGAAATCAGAGAAAACAATGGTAAAGGGCAATTGGATAACAAACTTCATGTGGTGGAAACAATTGTGTCATCATCAAAGTTCTCAATGTGATGAACTCAAATCTAAAAGTCCAAAATAAAATACAAATCGCGTTCCCGTCCAAGAATTGCGACTGTGGAGGCTTTGATTGCATGCAACCTCAGTGATCACAGGCCATCTGGCACATTTCTTTCCACAGGTAAAATGCAGGGTAATCCGGATATTGCCTTTTAACTAGGGATGAGGCCAACACCACCCCCGGGTTCGGTTCGCACCAGAACCTGCGAACAGACCAAAAGTTTGTGTGAACGGGTCTACGGGCCAGATCCACAAAGATGGGACGCCCGCGCGGCGTATCCCATTTACACTACGCTGCTGTAAGCCACAGCGGCGTATTACGAATCCTCAATGAAATTCCGCTGTAGCTAATGGCGGCGTAGCGAAAATGGGCCGGCGTACGCAGGTGTAATTCAAATTAACTGGGGGGGTGCGTGTTTTATTATAATTATGAATGACCCAACGTCGCAAATAGTTAATGAAAACGGCGTGTATGTAATATACGCAATTCCCTATTCGCGAACGAGTTAAACAACGTCCAATACAATGCGGTCCCGACGTCCCATACTTAACATTGGCTGCGCCTCCATATAGCAGCTTTATCTTTACGCCGTACAGACGCTTACGCAAACGACATAAAACACACTGCGCCGGGCGTACGTACGTTCTACCTCATTTGCATATTTAACGCGGACGCGCCTGTAGCGTCCAGAGTAAATATGCATCTAAGATACGACGGTGTAAGAAACTTATGCAAGTCGTATCTTAGCGTAAGTCCGGCGTATCTTGTTTTCTGGATAGAAAACAATGACAACGCCGGCGGGAAATTCGAATTACGCCGGTGTATCTATAGATACTCCGGCGTAATTCCTTTGTGGATCTGGCCCTATGGGACTCGAACCGTTTGAAATCTAAAGTGCTCATTTTAAAGGCTAATATGCAAGTTATTGTCCTAAAAAGTGTTTGGGGACCCGGGTCCTGCCCCAGGGGAGGGTTTGGGGACCCGGGGTCCTGTCCCAGGGGAGTGTTTGGGGACCCGGGTCCTGTCCCAGGGGAGTGTTTGGGGACCCGGGTCCTGTCCCAGGGGAGTGTTTTGGGGACCCGGGTCCCTGCCCCAGGGGACATGTATCAATGCAAAAAAAGATTAAAAAAACTGCCATTTTTTCAGGAGCAGTGAATTTAACCACTTCCTTACTGGGCACATATACCCCTCCCTGACCAGGTGGAAATTTAGCTTCCGGTACTGCGTCGCTTTAACTGACAATTCCGCGGTCGTGCGACGTGGCTCCCAAACAAAATTGGCGTCCTTTTTACACACAGAGATCCATGTCCTTGTCCCTGTAACCGCCAATTGCGAGTGCCTGGCGGACAACAAGGCTGTGCCAGGCACGCGCATCGGTATCTCAGGAATGCGGCGGGCTCCCGCGCGCCACGGGCGGTACTCGTGCGCCCTCTAGTGGCCTGGAGGAGCGGAGGATGCATAAATGCGTCCTCTTAGGCCTTGTACACACGAGGGAATAAATCCGCTGAAGATGGTCCGACGGACCATTTCAGCGGAAAAATCCCCTCGTGTGTAGGGGCAAACGGACGCTTTTTGCTGGATTCATCCGGCGGAAAAATTCCAAAGCATGCTTTGAAATATTTCCGCCGGATAGCTGGCTGGCAGATATGTCCGCTGGTTAGTACGGCAAACCAGCGGACAATATCTTGCCGCACATGCGTCGTATCCTGTGAAATGGATCCGACGCATGCGCGCGGGAAGTGTTTACTTCCTGGTGCGGTGACGTGGCGGTCACGTGGCGGCGTCAACGTCAACCGCCGCGTCACCGCGCGCTATCCCGCCGGCGGGGAATTTGATCCGATGGTGTGTACAGCCATCGGATCAAAACATCCCGGCGCAAATATACGCTGTAAACGGTCCGGGGACCGTTTACAGCGGATATTTCCCGTCGTGTGTACAAGGCCTTAGAGCCACCCCGTGGCGCATAAAGTCGTACGGCCATCGGGAAGTGATTAATAATGCTTAAAGTAAAACATAAAAAGTTCATACCGGGGGGGTGTATAATATATGCCTGTAAAATAGTGCATGTTTCCCCTTCTTAGAACTGTCCCTGCACAAAGTGTAAATTCTGAAGGGAAAAAAAGTAATTTAAAATCACTCGCGGCTTTAATGAGTTGTCCGCTCCTGGCAATACAGAGATAAGTCATTCATAAAATACAAAATGTGTGGGGGGTCCCCCAAATTCAATTACCAGGTCTTCAGGTCTGGTATGGATATTAAAGGGGAACCCTGCATCAAATTTTCAAAAAAAAATACATGGGGCTCCCCCCAAATATCCACACCAGACCCTTTATCCGAGCACGTAACCTGGCCGTCCGCAGGAAAAGAGGGGGATGAGAGAGCCCCCCCTCCTGAACCGTACCAGGCCACATGCCCTCAACATTGAGAGGATGCTTTGGGGGTCTGTGACCCCCTAAAAGCACCATGTCCCCATGTTGATGGAGAGGGCCAAGGCCTCATCCACCCAACCATTTACCGGTGGTTGCTCACCCTGCTCCTGAAAAAACTGCCATTTTTATAACTTTTTTTCTGCATTGTCCCCTGGGACAGGACCTGGGTCCCCAAACACACTCCCCTGGGGCAGGACCCGGATCCCCAAAAACTTTTTTAGGACAATAACTTGCATATAAGCCTTTAAAATTAGAACTCTAGATTTCTCCCGTAGACTTCAACATGGTGTTCCGCGGCTTTTCAAATTTGCCACAAACAGCCCAAATTGTTCGCTGTTCGCCGAACAGGCAACATTTTCAAGTTGAACATGAGTTTGACTCGAACTCGAAGCTCATCCCTACTTTTAACATTGTTTTCACAGTGATTTCACTAATAATGTTTCACTTCATATATATTTAGGACCAGATTCACGTACATCTGCGCATTATTGGACCTGCGTAGCGCACCGCCTTTACGTTAAACTGGCGCAATGTAGCGGCGCAATCACCCTATTCTCATAGGTTTTGCGCTGAAATTTGCGCCTGTTGCAACGTTATTTCAGAGGCGCAAGGCGGAGAAAATTCAAATTGGGAAGGACGTGGGCGTGTTACATTGAAATGAGCCGTGACCCCATGCAAATGAAGGGCCGGGCCGGCTCACGCATGCGCGCTTGAAGCATACCATGGTCAGCACCTCTGTGCGCATGCTCACAACTCGGGAACGGCGCAATCAGTGGAAATTGGAAGTGGACCTGGGCAACGTAATGAACTACGCAGACAGCATAAATAGACAGACACAAACGCACTTCCTTTGCAAAAGTACATCCCTTTGTATCCCTCCCTATACAGCAAGGTGCTTTTGTTCTGTTGTGTGTTCGCGTTTGTTGCTTTGTGACTGGTCTTTGTGATATTTTATTGTTGACTGTTTGGGCTAGTGTTTTTGTATAATATATTTGATAGTGTTTTTTGGTGAGTTTTTTGAGACTTTTTATTTGATAGTTTTCTTTTGATTTTTTTGTTGCAGGATTTTTTCTGTTGTTTTTCTGAGGCGGTGTACACACGACCGAGGTTCTCGCTGGAAACCAGCGAGAACCTCGCTGGAAGCTGCGTTCCAGCGAGGATCTCGGTCGTGTGGTACGCTCTCGGCGAGCATCCTGTCGGGAAGCCCGTCGAGCAGAAATAGAGAGCACGCTCTCTATTTGCTCGACGGCCTGCCTGGATGAATGGCTGGTTGCCATTCCCGACGGGCGGGTCGCCGATTTTCGATGGCCGGCAGGGAACCTCGATTGGCGGAACGATTGTGTTCTGCCCGTCGAGGTTCTCTGCCGTGTGTACGCGGCCTGAGTGTTTTTTTTTTTTTTTTTACGTTTAAAGTATTTATTAGGTTTTCAAAAAAAGGGAATACATTGCATAAAGACACAGCATAGAATAGATTATCCAAAGCATACAGGTACAATATACATTGTAAATGCAAAACCAAGGGCTACAAGGAGAAACACTTGCATAACGTTGCTTTGAGTGTGCCCAGGCTCGGGGACCCCTTTAGAGCGGATCACCCTCCAACCTCCCCGCACCCCCAATGGGAGCTCAACTGTGCAGAGGATGGTGGAGAAGGACCCTACTCACACACCGTATACATCCGGGAGTGACATTAGTTAGAGATCGCTGTAGGTAGATGGAGAACCGATACAGGAGGCACTTTGTACCTGTACGTAGCCAAAAAACAAAATACAAGCAAAAAAAAAAAAAAAAACCAAAACGAAGAACAAAAATAGCAACAACCCGGGGAAAAGACCTAGGCTGGGCTTAGAGAAATCTATAGATCAAAAAGGATCAACCAATGCCCAGGGGAGTTTCCCCGTAATGCGTGAGATGGATAAGGGGGAAGGGTGGACAGAAAGAGGAGAGAAAGAAGGGGGGAGAAGCAGGAGAGAGGAACAGCGGCGGTTAGCGGAAAGAGGCCCATTCCAGGAGGGTTAATTGGACAAGTAAATGGAGTCTCCGATCCCCATGTAGTTAGCCCCAAGGTTCCCATATCTCCCTAAACTGGGGAGATGTATCTAGGATAGAACTCAGCATCTTTTCCTGGGACATGATCCATGAAATTTTCCTTTTGGCTGCTGTTATGGAGACCCTGGGACGTTTCCATGACCTGGCTAAGGTGATTTTGGCGCCAAGAAGATAAAAAATATAAGTTTACCGAGAGGATTTCGGGGCTTTTATAGGGAGGTTGTGTTAAGCAGGGCCGTTGATGGGGACCTGGGGATAGCGAGGCCAGTTATTTTGGACGCTATATAGAATATATTTGTTCCAAAAACCCTGATTTTGGGGCATTCCCACCAGACGTGCAGCATGGAGCCCCCCAACTGACATCCCCTGAAGCATAAGGGAGAAGTCGAGGGGTACATAACCGCAAGCCGGGTAGGGGTGAGGGTACCCACCTGGTGAAAACCTTTAGATTGGCTTCCACAAGAGATACGTTGTAGATGCCCCTATATAAGGAGCCCACAGCACGCCTTGTGCCAAGTGTCCAGGTCCCAGGTCAATTCTAAGTCCGCCTCCCAGGCCAGCATATAGGGCGCCTTCTGCTTGTCCCCGGCCAGTGACGAGTAGATCATGGAGAACCCCCCCCTTTGCTCCAGAAGGTCTCCACACCACTGTTCATACGGTGTGGGTTGTGGGGGGTCGGGTTTCGTGGACCAAATGGAATGAAGGAAGGAGGATATTTGGTGGAACCTGAATCTCTCTACAGGAGGTAATTTCAGGGTCATAATACATTGGGAAAGGGAAATAGGTCCCGTGATAGAGATGAAGTGCCCGATCCGATACATCCCCTTATCCAACCACCATTTGAATGCTCGAATGTCCATACCTGGGGGAAAGTCGGGGTTATGAAATATGTGACTCAGGGGTTTACAGGGGGAAACTAAGGAAGGGTCATTTCTGAGTTTATCCCAGATCGCGAACGAGTGCGATAGAGATGGGCAAAGAATGGAGGGTCTGGCCTTAGGGGCACTCCAGAGGAGGTAGTCAAGGGTGAAGGAGGGGACTGCCTGTCTTTCCATTTCCACCCAATCAGGTTTGGTGCATTTGCTATAAACTGTGGAGAGCCTGAGTGTTTTTTTTAATTGTTTGGGAGAGAGTTGTTGTATGAATATGACTGCCAGACCAATTTTTTTTTGGGGCCACAAGCAACATCTGGCAGGAAGTCGTCCCAGAAGACCAGGGGCTTCTCCTCCTTCCCTGTATTACCCCCCCCATGAGTCCTCCCTGAGGAGCCGTGGCCGTGGGCACCCCAGGCGTGGATTCCGCGAGCTACAATAATTTTGATTCACCCCATTTTTTTTTTTTGAATGGACAATTTTTTTTTTGAGGTTTTGCCTGATTTTTGCATGTGGGGTGACATTCCTGCCGGAAAAGGGGTGTCACCCTCATTTGTGGTGGAGAAGGGATCCCCAGGTCCGTGGTGAATGGTGTATAAATGTACAGTGACATAATTGGAGTGGCGTTGCTGCTCACAACAATCCTGCAGGTGGGCTTGTGCCAATCCAATATGATGAGGAGTGGTGTGTGTGCTAGGGACCACAGTGGTGTGCATGCATGCATTCTCATTGTGCCATGATAAATGTGTGTGTTTAACGTGCAAAGATGCCCAATGTGAGCTGTCCTAATGTGTTGCCAGGACCTTGACCAGTGGCTGCACTGCATGTGAGCGGTGTGGGTGGGCTGGTGATGTCCTCCTGCAAGGTTGTGGTTAATTCCATGATGGCATGAGGGGTGAATCTGAAGATGCGAGACACCTCAGAATCACTCATGCCAAAGATGTCTATGCGTGTGCGGTATATCCTCTCCCATGAAGAGTGAAGAGTGAGGGGCTTGTATCAGATAAGAATATTGTATTAGATTAGATTGTAATGTTTATAAAAGCAAATTAACCACTTAAGACCCGGACCAATACGCTGGTAAATGACCCAAGGTGTTTTTGCGATTCGGCACTGCGTCGCTTTAACATGACAATCCGCGCGGTCGTGCGACGTGGCTCCCAAACAAAATTTGCGTCGTTTTCTTCCCACAAATAGAGCTTTCTTTTGGTGGTATTTGATCACCTCTGCGATTTTTATTTTTTGCGCTATATACAAAAATAGAACGACATTTTTGAAAAAAAAAACACTATTTTTTACTTTTTGTTAAAAAAAAAACAAATAAACTAAATTTTAGTCAAACATTTAGGCCAAAATTTATTTAGCCACATGTCTTTAGTAAAAAAAAAATCGCAATAAAAAAAAATAGCTACCTAGCGGGAACAGCGACACTAATACAGCGATCAGAAAAATGATCGCTTAGTGACGCTGGCAATAGGGAGTGAAAGGGTTAACTAGGGCGGTGATCAGGGGGTTAAAAACTTTATTAGGGGGGGTGGGGGGGGCTATCCTGAACCTAACACTAACTGTTTTTTACACTGCCTGTCACACTGACACTAAATGCAGTGATTAGATCACTGCATTCAGTGACACTGTGACAGGGGGGGGTGGGGGGGGGGCGATCACAAGGGGTTAATGTGCCTATGTGAGTGTGTGTCAGTGTTGTGTTGGTGCAACACTTACTTGTCATGTCTTCTCTCATCAGCAGCGCTGGGAAACAGCGCTGCGATGAGAGTGACGTCATCATTTCCTCCTTCCTGTGTAAACACAGGAGAGGAACTGACAGGATGGGAGCGCGCTCCCATTGGCTGGGAGCGATCGCGGGGGGGGCGGGTAAGCGCCGACATCTGCCCGCTGATCCCGGATCGCTCCCGGAGCCAGGGGGACCCCCGCACGCCGCGCGGAGGGGGTCCCGATGGGACCCCCGAACCGCACTTAGGCGGGACGTAAATTTACGCCCTTGTGCCTGTACGTGCCATTCTGTGGCCGTATATGTGCGTGCGGGGGTCCTTAAGTGGTTAAAATAAAATAAAAAATAAAAACTAAAACTCTCTCTCCCTGCCCCTCCTCCATGCCCTCCTCCTTCTTTGTGCTCATCTAAAGTCAGTAGTATAGCTATGAGCATGGATGGCACTGGCATGTTGGCATACAGATTGTTGTGCAGCAAGTGTGACTGCTCAGCTCCTCACTAACAGTGTTGCTTTATCTGACATGTAGACGGATTGTCTAATTTTATACCACCTTTTCTATGGTCTAATTTTAGACAGGACATTTAGCTGTTGCGCACACTGCGTAGCCTGCGCTGCACCAACGTTCTTTTTGTGGATCCCCGTAACTCCCTCATTTGCATATTTGAATAGCAAATCAATGGTGTGTCTAGCGCAGTTTTGCACGGACGGATGCGCCGGTCTAACGCAATTACGCCGGTCTAAAAAAAGTACATTTCTTGCGTATATCGTTTTGGGGATGTGGCACAAATATACCACGCACAGATTTAGACATGCGCACTCGGCGCATCTCCTGTAACGCCGGCGTAATGGCTCTGTGAATCTGGGCCTTAGTTTCTTGTAGATATCACTGATTGCACTGCTATTAGTTGTTACAGAAGCTGCGTTTAACATTTATAATTTAACTATTTTTAGTAATCGAGGCGCGGGAACTATGGGCCAGATTCAGGTAGAGCCGCGTATCTTTGCATGGGCGTAGCGTATCCTATTTACGCTACGCCTCTGCAACTTTGACAGGCAAGTGTTGTATTCACAAAGCACTTGCTCCGTAAGTTGCGACGGCGTAGCGTAAATGGGCCGGCGTAATTCAAAGTAGGTGAATGGTGGGCTGTTGTATGTAAATGTATGGTGACCCCACGTTATTTGATGCGCCGAACAAACTGCGCATGCGCCGGCCGTGGACGAATCCCCAGTGCGTATGCTCAAAATCACATCGCAAATAGTCATTGATATCGACGTCAACGTAACTTACGCCCAGCCCCATTCCCGAACGTTTTACGCAAACAACGTAAACGACGTACAATTCAACGCTGTCCTGACGTCCATAGTCAACATGGGCTGCGCCTCATATAGCAGGGGTAACTTTACGCCGGACTTCGCTTACGCAACGCAAAACATCGTAAAAAAAATGTGACCGGGCGCAAGTACGTTCGTGAATCGGCGTATCTAGCTCTTTTGCATATTCGACCCTCAAATCGACGGAACCCGCCACCTAGCGGCCAGCGTAAATATGCAACTAAGATACGGCGGCATAAGAGACTTACGCCGGTTGGATCTTAGCAAAATTCCGGCGTATCTTGCTTTCTCTGAATACAGAAAATAGATACGCCGGCGCATCCTAGAAGTTTACGTGACGTTTCTCGAGTAGAGATGAGCTTCGAGACCGATTAAAACTCATGTTCGACTCGAACATTGCCTGTTTCGCCGAACAGCGAACTATTTGGGGTGTTCGCGGCAAGTTCGTGTGAACTTTAGAACCCTGTTAAAGTCTATGGGACTCGAACGTTTGATATCTAAAGTGCTAATTTTGTTGTGAAGTGTTTGGGGGACCCGGGTCCTGTCCAGGGGACATGTATCAATGCAAAAAAAAAAGTTTTAAAAAGTTGCATTTTTTTTGGCAGCATGATTTTAAAAATTTAATTCCTTAAGTGAAAACAATAAAAGTGAAATATTCCTTTAAATTTTGTACCTGGGGGGGAACAATGAATTGTCGGCTCCCGGCAATACAGAGGAAAGTCATTCATAAAAAAAAAATGTGGGGGGGGTCCACGGCATTTTTTTTTAAATTTGGGGTGGAGTTCCCCTTAAAATCATAGCAGACTGAAGGGCCCTGGTAATTGAATTTGGGTGGACCCACGCATTATTTTTTATGAATGACTGTCCTCTGTTATTCCTGGTATCCGACAATTCATTATAGCTGCGAGTGATTTTAAATGACTTTTTTCTTCAGGAATTACATTTTGTGCAGGGACAGTTCTAAGCATGGGAAAACAAGCACTACTTTAACAGGCATACTATACACCCCCCTAGGTACGAAATTTAAAGGAATATTTCAATTTTATTGTTTCACTTTAAGCATTATTAAAATCACTGCGCCTGAAAAAAACGTCCGTTTTTTAAAACTTTTTTTGCATTGATACATGTCCTCTGGGGCAGGACCCGGGTCCCCAAACACTCCCCTGGGGCAGGACCCGGGTCCCCAAACACTTTTTAGGACAATAACTTGCATATTAGCCTTTAAAATTAGCACTTTAGATTTCAAACGTTCGAGTCCCATAGACTTTAACAGGGTTCTAAAGTTCACACAAACTTTTGGTCTGTTCGCAGGTTCTGGTGTGAACTGAACCCGGGGGTGTTCGGCTCATCCCTAATCTCGAGATACGCCGACGTAACTTCTTGTGAATCTAGCCCAATATGTTTAGCACATATACACATTTTTGAGTGTTTATGTTTGTACTGATAGTTTTATTGTTATAACTTTTCTAATGAAAGGATTCTGCTAGTACTCCTAGATGTCTATTTCTGTCTTCTGGATCGGAACATATTCTGTGGTATCCAGAATAATGAAGGGCCACCCTCTGGAAAGGTCCATGTGTTTCCACCAAGGTATACTGTACATGCTGCATCATTGTACACATCAGAAGCTTGGCTTCCCTACACTATTATATCTGTACTTCTGTTCTTGAATAGATCATATCCTTCTATATTATCTCAGGTCCCAAGAGGTCAATGCTCCGAGGAATGTCTTCCGGGGTTCAGAAAATCCATAAGAGAAGGACATCACCCATGTTGTTATAATTGCGCTCCGTGTTCAGAAGGAGAAATATCAAACCAATCTGGTAAGCTTTATGTTTTCTATAAGTATAAATTCTGATATTGAATTAGAAAATGAAAACATTTAACCACTTAAGGACCGCCTAACGCCGATATACTTTGGCAGAATGGCACGGCTGGGCACAATCACGTACCTGTGGGTCGCAGTCCAGGTCCGAAGCTCTGTGACCGCGGCCCTGCGAACAATCCCTGGAGCTGAAGAACAGGGAGAGGTGTGGGTAGACACACCTTCCCCATTCTTCACAGTGGCGCTGTCATTGATCGTCTGTTCCCTGATATAGGAAAAGGCGATCAATGACATCACACATCCAGCCCCACCCCCCTACAGTTAGAAACACATATGTGGTTCACACTCAACCCCTACAGCGCCCCCTTGTGGTTAACTCCCAATTGTAATTTTCACAGTAATCAGAGCATTTTTATAGCATTTTTTTTTTTATTCAAACGTTTATTGAGGAAGTAAGAACAAGCACATATCAACAAAAGGCAGATATTAAGCACACCTCAGAGACAACAGGTTTTAACAGAGATACAGACAATAAAAGTATCATAAGGTGTCAGCCACCGAGGGCACCGGACAGCACAGGATGGGACAAGAAGACCCCTCCCTAGAGGAGAAAGAAATCTGTCTCGTCCACAACGTTCTTCGCGAAACATAGAAAGGAGAAAAAACCCTGAAAAAGCAAAAAACAAAAAGATAACCAGGATAATCAATATCACTAAATGCTGTAGAGAACCTAAAGATCAGGCTAACCGAACATGTGGCTCCACTGACTGGATTAGTAGCCTAAGTGTCACACCAGGGGGGGAGGGTAAGGAAAGATAATGGCCAACTCTAAAAACCAAAGATCAGGAGGGCCAGATTTTCCACTTCAGATCGTAGATTTGTACAGTATCCATCATGGTATGGTGGATCTTTTCCATGACTTGAATGGCTGCCATACGTTTAAGTACCTGGTCCCAGGAGACACCAGGAGTGCGCCAGAACAGGCCCGTGACACCCAGAGACGTTGGAAGGATGAGAGATACTCCTGTGCCAGCAGCAACAATAACTCTTGGGGTCGAAATCCACCCTGTGCCCTTTTTGGGTGTAGGGTGGCTAATAGTGAATTATAATTCCTTTACTAACAGATGGGACATTATTAATACTTCATATTTCAGGACTGAGATATCACAAGGAGTTCATGATGACATGACCAGGTCAACCAGACAGTGACTCATACCTTTGCATAATAGGCTATTGAGATATCTTAAGGTGTTGTCCTGTTGGGATGGTCGGATGTGATTCGGTGCCAACTGTGGAAGGAAGCGTTAGCTCGGGAGCAGCAAATCCAAGGAAAGGTCCTGCCCTCCATCTATGCAAGGTACTGGCCGCAGTATGGCGTACGAATGCTGTTGTTGGGGAAACAACCGAAGCAGGAGTGACAGCTGAATTAAGCAGGCTGATCCGGGCAGAGATGCAGCTGGATGAAAGCTACAGAGCCCTCCAGTGGTATGTAGCCCAAGAGTGCCTGTGGCCAGCAGATGACAGCCCCACAGAAGGCCATGACTATGATGGCCTGGGATTATTGTATTGGAGGATGTCCAGTGATCCAGACTTCGGGATGATCGGGAGTGGTGCTTGGAGGACATAATGGAGCACAGAGAGGAGAAATTGAATATCTCGGGAGGCCACTGGTCACAGGAAGATTTAGAATTTCTGGCCATTCAAGAATGGGAGCTGGAGGTCGCCTACAAACAGCTGCTAGACTCGGCTCAGCAGCAGGGTGGGGCTCCTATTGCCTGGGAATATGAGGAAAGTTCAGATGACAACTGTGAACTCCTGGCTGATGAATCGCAGTGGAAAAAATGCAGATTGCCATCCCTAAA